>JAPWDM010000002.1:62101297-62701297 GCA_035578155.1 Brachynemurus nebulosus
TATATATATATATATATATATATATATATATATATATATATATATATAGGGTGGGCCATTTTAATCTTTGCATCGAAATATCTCGCCAGAGGCGCCACCTATCAAAAATTGACCTTTACAAAAGTTGTTAGGTACGAAGGGGGACATTAAATGGTGACCTTAAATTTGACCTTGAATTTCATTTTCAAGGTCATTTTGGGTCAAGTCGTATTTTTCAAATGGAACGACCTACTTTCTATTTCGGATTCTGAAAGAGCGTGAAATTTCACGTCGAAAATGCTATGAACAATTTTTTTTTATTGACCTTTAATAGTTTTTTTAGCTATGCAATTTATTATTTATGAAAAATTAATTTTTCAAAAATTTTTAGTGTCATTTTTTTCTGGATTTTGACCTTAGAATAATCTTTACAGGTCATTAAAAACGAACAGAAGCTCCTATTTTACGTCTCCAAAAGATGCCGACACTTTAAAGTCTTACTTTTTTTTAAAATCTAATTTTTGATTGTTCTTTGATGGTCTTTACACCTCTTAAGTTCAATTATAAAAAATTCGTTTATAGCATTTTCGACGTGAAATTTCACGTTCTTTCAGAATCCTAAATAAAAAGTAGGTCGTTCCATTTGAAAAATACGACTTGACCTCAAAATGACCTTGATAATGAAATTGAAGGTCAAATTTAAGGGTACCATTTAATGTCCCCCTTCGTACCTAACAACTTTTGTAAAGGTCATTTTTTGATAAGTGGCGCCTCTGGCGAGATATTTAGATGCAAAGATTAAAATGGCCTACCCTATATATATATATATGTATATATATATATATATATATATATATATATATATATATATATATATATATATATATATATATATCAAACAATTGTTGTAGAATACAGTATTTTGATTCTTTATTTACATCTGATACTTAAACCATTCTTTGTTTCCTACTCTGACGTCTAGATGTCACTCTATGTGTCATATTACTCATATTACACGTCTGTCTGTATATCGGTTCCCAACTTCTAGTATCATTAATATTTCACTATTTAGATATAGATGTCGACATGTTGTAAAACAAAAACATTAATAAATAAAAATTTTTGGGTTGTGTTTTTTTAAAAACATGTTCATTGAATTAAAAAAACTTTTTTTCATGCTTATTAAGAAAAAAGAATGGATGTTTAATTTATTTGTCAACTTTCATAATCCAGTTTAAATAAAACCACACGAGTATGTCATAATATAATGCATCAGTGGTCAAGTCAAATTAACCAATATTTCCAATTAATTTGAGTTAATTAACTAATCTAACAAGTAGACGGACACGACTTACGGAATTGATTTCGAGATGAGACGTCGCATTTAACAGTATCTATAGTGTCCTCAAAAATAGGAATTAAACTAGGTCAACGAATCACTCGTTTCGTACATGTTTTTGAAAATGACAACTGTACCTTGTATACTCGAGTGCGTACTACGGAAAAAAATATTTATTTTTGAATTGCATTATGTATGCTACTGTGTAATTATATGAATACTATTAAATGCAATTAATTTTCATTTATATATTTTTGATTTGATTAGTAAACGTTTATATAGTTTAGAATTTATTTATTTTATAATTTATAAAATTTGCAAAAATATACAACAGTGGTGGAATTATATAATTTATAAAAGTTACAAAAATATACAAAAGTGGTGAAATTACATAATTTATAAAAATTACAAAAATATGTACACTAATTTCAATTTTTTTATACAAATTTATTCACTGTCTGAAATTTCTTCTGAAGAAGTGTCATCTACCGAAATAGTGAAACGGTCTGTTACATTGTCCACTTTTTCATCTAAACTCCACATTTTTTCTTCTTTAAGTACATAGCTACATCGTTTTTTCGGAGCCGAAACTGTTTTGTCTTCATTATATTCATTAATAATTCGATAAACTGTTTGGGCTGTAACGCCTACAATTTCTGTTATATAATTCACAACCGATTTTATAGACAACGGTTTTACATCATATACTGACTTTTTTTTTTGTATAAATTAACTGTTATTACTTTTTCAGCTTCTGTTACTGGCGTTCTGTTTGGTCTTGCAAGCATTATTAAAAAAAATTATATATACACTACAGCTTGCAAACTTTTATAAATATTTATATAAACAGAAAAATTATAAAGTACTAATAATACTATATTAAAATATGTACAGAAATTATATACAAAAGATAAGAATAATATACAAAAGATAAGAATACTAAAATTTAAAACTGATTAATAAAAAATAATTTAAAAATTTAAAATCTAAGACAATTATAATTATAAATATTAAAATATGTACAAGAAATTAAAAATTATATACAAAAGGTAAAAAATAATACTAATATTAAAATTTAAAAATGATTAATAAAAAATATAAAATTTAAAAATTTAAAACCGAAGAGAATTATAAATAATATTAAAATTGAAAAAAATTATTAAAAATTGCACAGAAAAAATATATCAGAATTTGATAGCAAAACTTACGCGTCAGAAAATAAACTAAAATTTAAATATTATTGAATATTTTGTGTCTAATATCGCACCCCAGTGGACTAGGTCATAAAATTTATTTGCACACGTTTTCATAAGAAATATACAGTAATAACTTAAAAAAGGAGACGGAGTATGCACTATTGGTTCAGGTACTGTTTTCAAAAAACGTGCTTTCTTTTTTTTTATTATATTTTATTTTAATGGGTTGTTCACGTGATTTTTTTTTCAGAAAGAGGTTGACCTAGTTTAATTTCTATTTTTGAGGAATCTATATATATATAGCCTAAGAGCTATTGAACGATTTTCACAAAGTATTTTCTACCGGTTGAGATTTTTTACACAAACAGTATGTAGGCCCACGAATCAGGAATGGACAACCTGGCAGTCCAAAGCGGGGCACAAGACTATTAAAAAAATTTTTGAAAATGCAAAAAAAAGGGCCCAATTCAAAGTATTTTCTACCGGTTGAAATTTTAACAGGATACTCCAGACACTCATTGAAGCCAGAAAAAAAATTGACAGGCGGTTTGGTGGGGATCTACCCCTTGCCAGGCGGGTCCAAACATGTCAAATTTTATACCCAACTCAAAGTATTTTCTACCGCTTGAAATTTTAACAGGATACTCCAGACACTCATTTAAGCCAGAAAAAAAATTGACAGGCGGTTTGGTGGGGATCTACCCCTTGCCAGGCGGGTCCAAACATGTCAAATTTTATACCCAACTTAAAGTATTTTCTACCGCTTGAAATTTTAATAGGATACTCCAGACACTCATTGAAGCCAGAAAAAAAATTGACAGGCGGTTTGGTGGGGATCTACCCCTTGCCAGGCGGGTCCAAACATGTCAAATTTTATACCCAACTCAAAGTATTTTCTACCGCTTGAAATTTTAACAGGATACTCCAGACACTCATTTAAGCCAGAAAAAAAATTGACAGGCGGTTTGGTGGGGATCTACCCCTTGCCAGGCGGGTCCAAACATGTCAGATTTTATACCCAACTCAAAGTATTTTCTACCGCTTGAAATTTTAACAGGATACTACAGACACTCATTTAAGCCAGAAAAAAAATTGACAGGCGGTTTGGTGGGGATCTACCCCTTGCCAGGCGGGTCCAAACATGTCAGATTTTATACCCAACTCAAAGTATTTTCTACCGCTTGAAATTTTAACAGGATACTACAGACACTCATTTAAGCCAGAAAAAAAATTGAAAGGCGGTTTGGTGGGGATCTTCCCCTTGCCAGGCGGGTCCAAACATGTCATATTTTATACCCAACTCCGAAACATTGGGATAAGTATTAGGAAGGCAATGTTTGTGGACCTATGGAGTCCAGGGACCACCAAAATTGAGTCATATGGAAACAATTATTAACCATTATTTTGAAAAATGTCCTTGTTAAGTCGAAGCGTCTTGAATCAAAATCACCCAAATCCATTTTTTTGATGAATTGAGTTAAATATGGATTATTTCAGGTGAGGGGCTAAACATATTTTAAAAGATTTTTTGTATCAAAAGCAACCATGTTCTACTGACAATAAAATTAGAAATATTGTTTTCATAGCGAAGCTCACCAAATCCATTGCCCATTTCGACATTATTTATTTCAAAATCTGATAAAATTTTTTCCAGCCAAACAAAACTTATCTTAATACCACGTGACTTTCAGTTTTACAGTAAAAACTTCTATCTTAAGTACGTTTTCTTTTCGAGTCACTTACTTACGGGGGACCACTAGCGTGACATTTTGAAAAAATCGCAAAATTTTTTTTGCATGTTTCGATAGTCTATACCTTTAAAAACAACATACTAAAATTTCAAGTGCATATCTCAAATAGTTTTTGAGTTACAGCCATCCGAAGAGTGGATTCTGATTTTCATTGTTAGCTTTGAGGTATTGAGAAATGTATGAAGGTTGATATTTCGGGAGTTTCTGAACGTGGCTGCCAGTCACATGTTGTGGAGCAACTAGACCCTGGCACATTTAAACGACTCATCTAGTTTTACTATGACCGTTATAGTGAGTACATCGTAAATAATTTGTAACTTTTTTTAAAAAACTTCGCCATTTTGTTCAGTTTTAACTTTTTTTTCCGATTGAGGTTCACGGCACGGGCAATATCTTCTAGTTTAATAGACATTTTTGTTTTTTTGATTTCAGGCACTGTGAAGGTCGCTATCACCGCAGCAGTAGGGGGACTTTTTTTTGGAGCCTTAGGAGATCGCGAATAACTCACTGAATTTTCAATTTTTTCGTCCAAAAATGTTATCATGAATTTATTATATATCAACGAATATATCCTTAAAATACTACAACATTTCATATAGTAGTTTTCTTTTAAAAAAAATCAAAAAATCACCTTTTTTCAGGCGGTCACACTATAGTGGTCACCCTTAAGTAAATAAATTTATTTGTATATTATTATTATTAGTAGCATTAAACGGTGCATTTTTACTAAGACTTAAAGTATAATATAAAAACAGTAACTTATCGCCATTGCACCTTAAAATTTTCAATTTGCAATAAAAACTAGGTGTTTGTTTAAAAACATGTTAAATCCCAAATCTGGGATTAAAACCCTCTAAATCATTATTTTGGGATCAAAACCCATTATCGCAAATATTAAATCCTTCATAATTATTTAATTTTCAAAGAATGTGTACGAAACGTTGCGAATTCCTCATCAGTAGTTCCATGTCAATATTTCCAAACATAAACCACCTTAATAATTCTGTAGTTAAGTTTTTTAAGCTTCCTTTAAAATTTGCTTTTATTAATTTAACGGATTTTGATTTTAAACGCCTCAATATGGTGCAAGACAATTAATTTTTTTTTGTAAATCCAAAGGACCTTTTTCTTAGCTCATACAGGATTATATATTAATCATTCATTGTTTAAAAGTTCAAATCGGTTGTAAACATTACCATTTTGTTGTTGTTATTTGTTTTACATTGTTCTAAATCCAGATGGCAAACACTTGTCAATATTTGTGTAGAAAGTTATTGATAAATATTTAAAGGATTTATAACCAAAAATAAGCAGGTACCTACATAATGATTCTTTAGTTCCTTTGCATCGAAAGAAATTACAAGATGCACTAAGTGTTTATCAGTCATTTATTTTTTTAAAAATTTCATTATTAATATTATTATCACTATAAATTGTTTCACTATATTCCTAATTATTACCTTATTTTTGATAAAATATTTAATTTTTTTTTTAAATATTCTCAAAAAACTGTATGTTTGTAAATAAATTAATAAGTCTAGTAATAATAATATATCGATAGGATGTCCTCCTATGTCTTTTTTCAAAACCATTTTTAGGATCTAAAATTAGGCAATTCGTCTCAATTCATTACTTATTGCTGCTTATAGTACACCTTCTTGATACACTGATCACACTTTTCGACAATTTTCATCATCATAAAACTCCAAATCGCCTAGATATTTGATTAGATAATTTTTAGAAGAATATATAGTTACTACCTATGTAAGTTACCATTTTGATTTGAGTATAAAATTTAACACCTTTGTAACAACTGGCGATGGCTACCTTCCCAGCAAACCTCCTGATATTGTTTTCAATAACTTCAATAAATTAATGTCTAAATTTTACAATATTCGCTTACAATTTCAAGCGATATACTTCACTCTGAATTACTGGCTACACCTACACTGCGCAAAACTTTTCCACGACGTTCACCATCATGAAAACTTTCAAATCGCCTGGCTGTTTAATAACATAATTTTTATAGTATTCTCTGTATATTTCTCGATATACTCACTATATTAGTTGCAGGTAGTATAAAACTTTGAGTATAGCATATAATTTGACATTTGTGCCCGCCTGGCATGGGGTAGATCCCCACCAAACCGCCTGTCAATTTTTTTTCTGGCTTCAGTGAGTGTCTGGAGTATCCTGCTAAAATTTCAAGCGGTAGAAAATACTTTGAGTTGGGTATAAAACTTGACATGTTTGGACCCGCCTGGCAAGGGGTAGATCCCCACCAAACCGCCTGTCAATTTTTTTCCTAGCTTCAGTGAGTGTCTGGAGTATCCTGTTAAAATTTCAAGCGGTAGAAAGTACTTTGAGTTGGGTATAAAATTTGACATGTTTGGACCCGCCTGGCAAGGGATAGATCCCCACCAAACCGCCTGTCAATTTTTTTCCTAGCTTCAGTGAGTGTCTGGAGTATCCTGTTAAAATTTCAAGCGGTAGAAAGTACTTTGAGTTGGGTATAAAATTTGACATGTTTGGACCCGCCTGGCAAGGAGTAGATCCCCACCAAACCGCCTGTCAATTTTTTTTCTGGCTTCAGTGAGTGTCTGGAGTATCCTGTTAAAATTTCAAGCGGTAGAAAATACTTTAAGTTGGGTATAAAATTTGACATGTTTGGACCCGCCTGGCAAGGGGTAGATCCCCACCAAACCGCCTGTCAATTTTTTTTCTGGCTTAAATGAGTGTCTGGAGTATCCTGTTAAAATTTCAACCGGTAGAAAATACTTTGAATTGAGCCCTTTTTTTTGCATTTTCAAAAATTTTTTTAATAGTCTTGTGCCCCGCTTTGGACTGCCAGGTTGTCCATTCCTGATTCGTGGGCCTACATACTGTTTGTGTAAAAAATCTCAACCGGTAGAAAATACTTTGTGAAAATCGTTCAATAGCTCTTAGGCTAATACCATCATTATAGTACCTTCAATTATACAATTTTGACCGTACGTCAAAATCAAAGGAGGTAGTAGACATCCGGAAATAGTAGCCTGGAATCATTTCCGTCATTAATTGAGCTGACATTAGTTCGTGTAATATTAAATGTCGTATTCCGACCACTTGATCTACCATGCAATTCAAATAAATATTGGCATTTTTTGAATCATTATAGAGAAATGTTAAAAAGCAAATCATTGATTTTAAATAAAATTCTTGAATCATTTCCGACATTAACTGGGATAACACTATAGATCGTGTAATATGAAATGTCGTTTTCCGACCACTTGGTCTACTACCACGCAATCCCAATAAATATCGGCATTATTTTAAACATTAGAGAAATATTTAAAAGTAATTCTTTATTTTTAAATAGCTTTATTGTAGCTTGGAATCATTTCGGCTATTAACTGGAAAACATTATGTCGTGTAATATGAAATGTCGTTTTCGGATCTGTTTGACTTTTATTGTTTGATTTTGTTTTGTTTTTTTTTCAAACAGGAAGGTTGTGCTATACTGATATGGCCATGTGCCGTAAATAAAAAAGCTAAATCCCAAAAATATATTTCTTTTAGAGCCAAATCTATTTGGGTCTAAAGTCAGCCCAACCCTTTTTCTTTCTTTAAAACAAAAAATGTTGTTTTACACTCTATTGTGCTAAACATAGACCGTAAATAAAAAAAAAACTAAATTTCAACATATGCGATTTCTATCACCAAATGTAAATTTTTTGCAATTTATTGTAATTTACACATCTCTCTGTGGATCGGTGAGACACTTTCACAAACCGACGGTTGAGGAACACTGGTCTCGGTGATAGGATGTCCGTTCACCGTTCGTACTGAAGTGAAGGTTTGATACTTAGTAGAAGCCGATCTTTTTTTTAAAATTTAAAACATGTTTAATTTTAATAAAGTACCTAACTATAGTTACTATTATCATTAAAAAATTATTATAATCAATAAATAATTATTGAATTCCAGATGTTACAAAATCTTTGTAGGAATCCCCCTACAAAGAGGATCCAGTACTAACCTTGAATTTTACTATTTAACCCCTTTAGCGGCTATCCCGAGCATAGCTCGTCATATGAATTATACAACTTAAATGACTCCTCCGACCTGAACTCATCTCGTATTGGTAACTGTAAGATGCTGTCATCGGCTATCGTAAAAGTATTACTAAAGCAAAAAATATCGGATGTGTAGGCCATATAATTATGTAATTAAATTAAGTATTTTCTAAGGTCATTTTATTTGGCTAATTTTACATGAGCCGCTAAAAGCGTTAAACAAATTTTGTCATTACTGAGGATTTCTGCTCTACTTTTCGTTATTTCATTATGGAAGAATTATTTATGTGACAACGAACGAATTAAACCCGAATGATAAAATTATTAATTGTAACAGTTAAATAACAGTTTACAACAATACCCATACTTATATTTTGTGAAATGTAAACAAATTCCTACATTCGTATACTCGTATACCATAACTAGCTCTATATGTAACTCTGTAACGCAAACACAGAGTCGTTCGCTCATTTCAATCAACAAATTTCAACTCTAAGCGCTCCCTCCATTCTGTTTGTTTTCCTAATTTATAAATAAAATTACGAAACTTATGTACACATTATTTCGGTTTAAAATTATATTTATTATTTTGTTTGTTATACTCTGGTTAACTAATGCCTACATATTTAAAATATGTACATAATTATAAACAATAATAGTATATTATTAGGTGTACAACTAAGTTCTACCCGTTTTCAAAAGATGGCGTTATCTTGCAGCCGGTTATAGGTTAATTATAAATACGCATATATACATACACAACTGTTTTTACTCTGTAAATTCATCACGCTCTTAATATATTAGTCTTCAATATATATATTTTTATTATTAATATATTAAAACTAATATATTTTTATAATAAATATATTAGTCTTCAATATATACACATATATATTGTCTTCTATACGAATTTCATCACGGAAAAAGTGCTGCTGAAGCTCAAAGAATAATCTGTGCAACTTATGGTGACAGTGCTATTGATGACAGTACGTGTCAAAGATGGTTTCGGAAATTTAAAAATGGAGATTTCAATTTAAATGATAAACCACGCTCTGGAGCCTCCAACAATCAGTGACGAGGAATTGCAAGAATTACTGGGCCAAGATTCTGCGCAAACACAAAACAACTTGCAGAAAAGTTAAATGTCACTCAACAAGCTGTTTTTAAAAGATTGCATGTTTTTTTTTTTGCAAAAACCGGGTAGAACTTAGTTGTACACCTAATACAATCAGTGTTGTGTTTATCTAGATAATGTTATCTGAAATTTTATCTAGATAACGTTTTCGTTATCCATTATCTTTTATCTAGATATTTTCAAAAGAAGTTATCTTATCTTGTTATTAAGCGAATGAGAAAAATAAGATAATAAAAATACATCTTCATTTTTTCTGAAGAATAGAAAATTGAAGCTAAATTCACCGTTTCCCTATATATATTCATTTGGCTGACCATGTAACTCAGATAAATTTTGACACTTTCTTAAGAATTACAAAAATATTTAAAAGCAATTATTTAATTTTAAACAGAATTCTTGTTGTCTGGAATTATTGCCGTCATTAGTTGGAATAACATTTAGTCGTGTAATATGAAAAGTCGTATACCGACCACTTGGTCTACCATGTAATTCAAAGAAGTATAGACATTTTTTTAAGCATTAGAAAAATGTTTGGAAGTAATTTTCGTATTTTAAATGGAATTCTTCTAGCTAGAAATTATTTCGACCATTAGTTGGAATAACATTTAATCGTGTAATATGAAGAGTCGTTTTCCGACCACTTGGTCGATTATGTAATTCAGATAAATATCGACACTTTTTAAGCATTTTTTTAAACAAAAAAGGTTGTACTCTATGTGCTAGACGTATGCTATCATGGATCGTAAATAAAATAACTAAATTCCAAAACATGCGATTTTCATCGCCAAAAACGTTTCTTTAACATTTTTGTAATTTATTGTAATTTACATATCTTTCTGGGGACCGGTGAGGTACTTTTGCAGTCCGGCACCGGTCCACGGACCAGCGGTTGAGAAACACTGACCTAATGCATTATTTCTGTAAATATTATCTTGTCTCTTATCTAAAATTTTATCTAGATAATGGTTAAATTATCTGTTATCTTTATCTAGATATTTTAAATTATGTTATCTATTATCTGTTACCTAGATAATAATATACGGTATCTTGCCCAACGCTGATTACAATACATCACGGGACTAAAGTGTGACTTTTGATCCCATTTTGAGTGTTATGTTTGTTGTCAGAGAATGTTTGTTGTCACAAAATACTTCTTTTTATTCAATAGACCAATTATTATATCAAGTATACATTGTGAATAAAAAAATAAAATTGGCCAATACAAAATAACTGTTTGTCTTTACCTATAAGTCTGCTATTTTAAATAAGTTTAACAAAGAGAGGTTCAGGGTTGGGGAATTCACTTTTGGATGGAACTTGGAATATTAATAGTATATATTTAGGGTGTGAACATAGTAAAATAATAAAACACACTAGCCAACCATTTTCGAAAAAATGCCCCTAATTTTTTAAAAAATTTTTTAATGTCTTTTATGCGAATTTAATATGATGCTCAGTCAGAGTGAAAATAGCTTAATCGTTAGTAGAGTTGTTCCGTGTCCCTGAGGTTACGTGTTCGAGGCCGGCTCTATCCTGTAATTTTTTTTTTTTAATTTAAAATATTATAGAAATTAATAATATAATATATAAATGCTAATATTGTCACAATGTAAATAATTTATATTTGACAATTTATGTTTAATTTTGCAAGGTATACATTACAACGAAAATTTTATTTGTAACGATAAAATATACTTAACTAAGAAATTACATTATTAGTGTTAGCATTAAAAAATTAATGTTAAAAGAGCTTAATAGATGGAGCTTAAAAGAGTTATACTCCAGTATAAGAGCTATAAAAGTTAATGTCAATGATTTTTTAATGCTAACAGTAAAGATGTAATTTCATAGTTATATTTTTTTGTTACAAATAAAATTTTCGTTGTAATGTATATGTTGCAAAAGTAAATATTAATTTTCAAATATAAAGTATTTACATTGTAACAATTAGCATTTATACATTATATTATTAATTTCTAAAAATATTTTAAATTAAATAAAAAAAATTTAAAAAATTACTGGATAGACCCGACTGGAACCCGTGACCTCAGGGACACGTAGTAACTCTCCTATTCATTAAGCTATTTTTGCTCTATCTAAACATCAAAATATTAATTTCGTATAAAAGACATTAAAAAAATTTTTAAAACTTTAAAGACATTTTTTTCAAAAAAGGCTGGATAGTGTGTTTGATAAATTTCCTTTGCTAACTGGTGACATTACCCTCTATTATAAGGGGTCAAAGTATGTATCTTAGTCCCAGAATTGCTATACGAACTATTGCGAAAAGTGATACGAACTTATTTTTTGTGTTTTCTACAACTCAAATTTGTCGCCTAAAAATAATTTAACTCAAAGAATCCAAAACGTTCCAATTTCATTGTCGTGTTTCTCTTAGTTGACAATTCTTGTCGTTAAATTGTTAGGCACCAAATTTTCGTTACCGTAGACCGGGGTGAATAGGGACGAACTCAGACTTCACACCGTATTATTTTGTACTTATTTTATGAGTATCTAATCTTTAATATATTAAAAATTTACGTATCTTTACGTAGTCACTTTATCACAGTATCCAAAAAATTTTAAAAATATCGGTGGTTTTTGAAAAAATAACAAAAATTGAAATTCTAATATAAAATAATTTCGAATTTTTTGTATTTATACATTCAAAAAAGAAATAATACTTGATGATTTTCTGTAGAAATAAACGTTGAATCTAAAATAAAGTTTTTAAAGCATAGAAATGTTATGTTGAATGTGCTTATAAAAGTATTGCTCTCTTCTATGTTCCAATACATGCTTCATCCATCCCTAATCACCCAACATTCATCCCTTTATACTTTTATATAATGTCCCTATTAACCTACATGCTGTCCCTATTCACGCCTTTTCCGTCCCTATTAACTTCCAACTTAGCCCAAATATCAAGTCCTCATTATTTCCTCTTAAAAAAATAAAAACAGCTAAAAGTCTGCAGTCTTCTTTTTTCAGATATGTTTCAAAATAATTAAATTTTCGATTAAACAACAATTTATTCATAAGCACACCGAAATAAATAATTTTTAAATAAAGTTTTAAGGAACAAAAAATAGTGCACTGTTTAAAGACGTCAATCTAAATTCAATTTTTAATATTTTTTATTCAACTTCAAGCTTACAATTAGTCACTATTGTTACCCGAAAAAACAATGATTATACTATAATTTAAGCAAAATATATGTTCGCATTCACATTTAGTATTTTCAAATTAAGTTCATGAATAACATTTTTCGTTTCGTCCCTATCCACCCGCTTGTCCCGATTCATCTCGCTCTACGGTATATATAAAAGGATGTGCAATGAATTTCTCCAGACATTTATTTATGATGTCTGTGGATACATTATGTACATTATTAAACCTTAAGAGCTTTCGAGAATCTCCTTGAATTTATATGCTGAAAATTTAAAATATCAGTGTACAGGAATTTTGAAATTAAAAATTAGAAGATAAAATACTACCTACTGTAAAATTAATTAATTTTTTCTAAAATACGAAGAGTTACAAAAATTTACAAATTAAAGGTAAATAAATAGAATTTTAATTTATAATTATTTTTAACTGTTTTGTAAATAAAAACTTCAAAAGATATTTCTGTGAAAAGTAAATAATAATCAAAATTGAAAATTTATAAAAAGGAAGAGGTAAATTTCTTTTGACGTATTTATTCTAAGTAAACTTCAACAAAAAATCAAAAGAGGGAAGGTACTGCTAATTAAAAAAAAAAATACAATTAATATTTATTACTTTGATTACCGTAAAAAAGAGTAATATATTTTAATATTTTCACATTCAATTTTTAATTATGCTTCTTATTTAAAGAAATAATTTAAGGGGAAACTCGCCAAAAAACATAAAAAGTCGACCTATTTTTATTATATATATATATATATATATATATATATATATATATATATATATATATATATATATATTCTTTTTTTATACAAATTTTATGTACAAATTTTTTATACAAATAAATATTTTATTAAAAAACTAAATATATATTGAGATTACAAAATTTTTTTTTTAAAAATAATTTAACAATGAACTGAGTATACATGGCACTGAAGTCGACGCTGCGAGATTTTTCCACCTTGTTATCTCCTTCCCACTTCTCACTTCTCTGCATAAGTAACTACTTATAAGGTTTTACTTTTTTTTATTCAGTAGACTCAATATTACTTTAATGGGAATTTTTTTTAAAAACCGTATAAATAGTGTTGTACACAGAAAGGCCCTATAAAAAAAGTTCAGCTGTATATTTAATGCGATTGACTTTTTGAAGAGAGAAGAGAATATCTTGTTTGACCTTTAGAGTCTTGTGGCCTAATATTTCGAAACAATTTTAAATTAGTACGGTCCTACTAGAAAAGAAGACAGTATATTTACGGTACACTATTTCGATTATAAATCTCTAATACTTGTCTATAGTAAATACATACTATAACTTATTATAAGATATCGTCATAGAAGGATGGATGATCAGCCATCAGTTTTTTTTTGTTATTCGATAAATTTTTCCAAGGCTAACACAATAAATAGAAATATTCATCGTTCATCCATCATTCAAAGCAAATATACAGGGTGGGCCATTTTAATCTATGCATCTAAATATCTCGCCAGAGGTGCCGCCTATCATTAAATGGTGACCTTAAATTTGACCTTGACCTTCATTATCAAGGTCATTTTGAGGTCAAGTCGTATTTTTCAAATGAAATAACCTATTTTTTATTTCGGATCCTGAAAGAGCGTGAAATTTCACGTCGAAAATGTTATAAACGAATTTTTTTATTATTAGCCTTAAGAGGTGTAAAGGCCCCTAAAGAACAATAAAAAATTAGATTTTAAAGGAAAAACCTAACTTTAAAGTGTCGGCATCTTTTCGAGACGTAAGATAGGAGCTTCTGTTCGTTTTTATTGACCTTTAAAAGTCATTCTAAGGTCAAAATCCAGAAAAAAATGACACTAAAAGTTATGAACAATTAATTTCTCATAATTAATAAATTTCATAACTAAAAAATAAAAAATTAAAGGTCAATAACAAAAATACAACTTGACCTCAAAATGACCTTGACAATGAAGGTCAAGGTCAAATTTAAGGTCACCATTTAAGGATAAGTGGCACCTTTGGCGAGATATTTAGATCCATAGATTAAAATGGCCCACCCTGTATATATATGTATATGTATTTTCATCTACATACATACATACCTCACTGGACTCACTGTTTGTCAGTTTTCTCAATTCACATGATGACGTATTCGTACATTATATACATATGTTTAAGAGATAAGAGCCACTTGTCCTCGCTTTTCATTACAACCTTCGTATATGTATACATATGTAAGTGAGCCAGACAGACAAACATCAGAACGTACGCGACGTACGCGGTCATAGATCAAACACAACCACCTCCGAATGCCAAGGAAATCTATACACAGACAGCACCAAGCAAATATGCATGCATTAATAATGTATCCATCATTTATTATTTCTCTTACGTAATGGACTGTACCGGATGTGGAGCGCGGGGCGATAAAAATACTTTGAAAAGTTCATGTACAAAATATTTTTCTTTCATTTTTTTTTTTTGGGTAGGGTTGACCGTGGTAATTGTGAACGGCGCCTATAATTTCTAAAATAACATTAATATTGTTAAAAATCAACTCTTAGTATATTTTTCGGTCCTTTCTTAATATGCTATTAAAAATTCATAACAATTCTCCAAATATTAGTACCCTTTTTTTAGTTTGAAAAAACCATTGCAAAATTTTGTGCATCTTACTTCGACCAATCCTCGAAAAAACTTTTTTTTTAAAAGGTAAGAAATGAGTAAAATCAAATCATCCAATTTCTTTAGCAGTTAAAATGATTAGAGATAAAGAAATTGGACAATTTATTACAAATTCACAATTACCCTATGATTTTAAAATTTTGGGGTAATTGTGCACGTCATTCACAAATGCCCCCACTCGGTCAAAAATTTCAGTAGTGTCCTTTTCAGAGTTGAAAATGTTGATGAAGATGGTAGCGACCTTATTGTACAAGTTTCCGTTGTACAAACAATACAAAACAAAAAAAAAAAAAAAAATGTGTAAAGAGCGATACGTTTTGTGTATCAATCTACGAAATCATTGCTGTGCTCCCTTACCCAATAAGAACTTACAAAAACAGAAAAATTACTGGCTTTCAATGTCTCTGTAAGTGTCCAAGGGCAGTAGGATTAACACAAAACCATTTTTTTTTTTCATTTACAATATTAGGCCGGAGAGATTTTTGTTTTTTATTCATGTAAACTAAATATATTTCCTTCAAAAAGTCTTATTTTCCTTGTTTTTGTGTGAACACATTTTTGATTTTTTATATGACAGAATGACAAAATATCATTAAAATATCATTTTTAGCTTGTAATAATTTTGTTCCTACAATTTTTGTTATTTTTATTTAACCTTGATTTTTTGTACAAATTTGAGGTATGTGTAACTTGCATTACACAAAGAGAAATTGTGACCGCTAAAGTATGATGAAAAATTTGAAAGTGGAGTAAATGTGAAGAATTTGAGTTGGGCTTTATTTTGACGTACCACGCTTCTCTTGTAATCCATTCTAAATAATTTTTCTGATGACATTCACTTTTATCCGAAAATTCATAAGATTTGCAAAACCGCACCGGGGAGATGTGAATGGCTTATAAAATTTTTGTTTTTCATACGAATTTGCTCAAAATTTATGTGGTGCATCCTGAATAATGTAGAATTAAAAATAAATCAACCAAAATGTGATATATAAAATAAAAATTACTTAATATAACGCTTTTATCTCAACTCATGAAAATCCATTCACAATTACCCCGGTCAACCCTACGTATATTTTTGGGTCAATCTGTTTTCGTTTTATTTTTAAATAGTATCAATGAACTAAATGAACTAACTGCATTGCATCTACAGATAGATAGATATATTCTGCCAAAAGATTAAAATATTATATATTTCACACAATTGCTAAAATAAATCAAGAATGGAGAAGATTGTTGCCATGATAACAGTTTAAATTGCTGATATTATGTAGCCAATTCAATACTATACAAGAAAAATAACAGTTCTGAGCAATGACGTTCTCTAATCTGGCTTCTTTTTCTATTTTAATTTTCTTCGGCAACTGCAGTGTACAATTTACAAAAATTTAATTGTGAATAAAAAATTTTCTTTAAAATACCAATAATATTTTAAATTTCTTTAGTTTATTTTACATTAAAGGACTTTATATTAATATGTAGGATAGGGTGGGGTAAAAATCCGACTAAAATTAAAACTTTTCACTTTTCATGTAGAAAATATTTGAACTTTTACATACAAAAAATACTGTATGATGTTATATTGTTTGTATTTTGAGATTTTTCATATTTTTTCACTCAAGCTAATGACATAAATCTATAAAAAAAAATAAAAACCTTGTTTTTTTTACCCTCCAAATGGGGTTAAAAGAGACAGTGGAGGGCAAATAAAAGACACATCTATAACTAATAGGATACACAGCATGTACATAATTGGAAGGGTAAAAATAGACAGCTTGGGTAAGTAGCAGCACAACAAAAACAGGGGTTTGAGGGGAAATTTTTTTATATTATAAAACTCTCTCCAAAAAATAATTTTTTGCCCCGGATAACTTAAAATACTAATGTATTTTGTTATAATACTATTTATTTTTCAAATTTAACACTGTTGAATTCAATATAAATTTGTCTTTTTTACACGACTTGAGCAATGTCTGCTTTTTACTCCATCCTACTCTATAAGAAGACAGATTTTTATAACCCATGACGGATATTCTGATAAGACATTTAGTAATATACAAAAAAAATTATGTATATGTAATTATCGATCATGCCTTGTGTATTTGGACATGCCTTAGTCTAACGAGTCCAATTTTTTGTCTAGAATAGACGCTTCTGGCAGTACGTCAGCGGACCAAACTGTAAATACTAAAACATTTTGTCTGCCAAGAAAAAATTTTAAAATAACGAAAAATCAAAGGAAAAAATAAGTTTACAGCATAAGCGATTTTGAATGATGAATCAGTCAGAACATTCTGTATTTTTTTTTTTTTTTAAATAGACGGACAGTAGCATATTAGCAGTGGCTTACAGCCCATGGAAGCAACAGAAACACTGCTTCCCTTAATGTACTTTAAATTACTAATTTAAATTATTGATATTTATGATTTATTTTGTACGGCGATCCTAACCACTTTAATTTATAAAAACCACATACCACGACAAAACCATTCAATTAAATGATTAAAATTTAAACCAATCAATCAATTACAACCACACATTGTAAATTATTAACATAAAATTCTTGTAAACTAACTAGGTAAATAAAATCAAAGAAACAACATATTGAATATTATAGGCAAATTTATATTAAATGAAAATGATTCACACCTTAAGGGGGACCACTAGTGTGACCGCCTGAAAAAAAGGTGATTTTTGGGAATTTTTCTAAAGAAAACTACTATATGTGTTTTAATATTTTTAGGATATATTTGTTGATATAGGTATAATAAATTCATGATAAAATTTTTGGACCAAAAAATTGAAAATTCAATGAGTTATTCGAGTGAAAATCAGAATCCACTCTTCGGATGACTGTAACTCAAAAACTATTTGAAATATGCACTTGAAATTTTAGTATGTTATTTTTAAAGATATAGATTATCGAAACATGCAAAAAAAATTTTCTAATTTTTTTAAAACGTCATACTAGTAGCCCCCCTTAAAACAGAAGTAAAATGACTTTTAGTCCCTTGCGACTAAAATTGATTTTTTACTCCCTATTGCCTATGACGGACTTGAATCCAGGAATTGTAAAACAAATTTTTTCAGCCATGAAAATAAAAAGAAAAATAACAGATCAGTTTAATATTTAAAAAGGAAAAAAAAACGTATTATAAGAACCGACTATATTTCATCCATTTTACAGTATAAAGAATAAAACTAGGTACATTATCTTAATACGAATATAATATTTCAAGAATTATCAAATATAATTATTCTTGTCATTTCTCATTATTTGAAGCTCACTAACTACTTCCACTTTATGTTTTTGCTTATGTTCGCTTTT
Organism: Brachynemurus nebulosus; assembly: GCA_035578155.1. NCBI lineage: Eukaryota > Metazoa > Arthropoda > Insecta > Neuroptera > Myrmeleontidae > Brachynemurus > Brachynemurus nebulosus. Next base: position 62,119,914 of record JAPWDM010000002.1, read on the forward strand.
TCTACAGACAATTTAGAAAGTTCTATACATATATGACATTAACATTACAAATCATCGTTTTCAAGAACTCTGACAGGTTTAAATAATTTTATTCGCGATATTTCAATAGAAGAAATGTTACGATGATTAATGAAATAATTTATTATATATTACTTATTGTACGCTTAACAGAGCTAGAAATAAAACTAAAAAAATGAGAGAAATTTTCCACTATACGGAAAAACATTGAACCATGATAGACAGATACGTTTTAAAGTTCAATAGCTATACATAGTGACAACAACAAACATTAGCTATTTACCTGATTTACTCATTTACGATCATTTGTATTCTAGTCAAAAATATACCCAGTTAAAATTTAAATTCTGTGGAATAAAATGACATCAAGTATACTTTAAATAAATTAAACAAATTTGGCAATGTAATATACTTGTTTGAATTTGTTTATTATTGAAAACAGTTCATTACCTAGCCATGTTATGAAACATTTATATAGTTCAATTTTTTAATTTGTATTTTCTGGTTCAATGGTATTCGATTATACTTAATTTACAACCGTTACTTAGACTATACGCACGTCCGGATTTACACTAGGGGCACGCGGGGCACTGGCCCCGGAAAGTAAAATTTGGAACACACGTGATAATTTTTTTTTTGTCATCACTTATTTTTTAATAGGAAAATAAGAAATGGGAGCTTTTTTCTTGTTCGTCACTTATTTTCTGATGGGAAAAGGTAAAAAAGTGGGAAAGCATAAGAAATTTTTTTTTTAATTTTTGTCAGGGGCGGCATTTTTCATAGTGCCCCGGGCGGCATTTAGGGTAAATTCGGCCCCAACTATACGCAGATCGTCAGATTTTTTCGATACAGATTTTGCAGATACGAATTTTAAACGCCACGGATTTTTGTCAGCGGTACCTCAACCCAAAAACATACCTACAAACACCGGCATAATTAGCGGAACATATATCTCTAAAAATCAAACAAACCATTTAATTTTAAGAAACTATTAGTCTTATTTAATTATTCACTTAAAATTACATGTTCACAAGTCGATATACCTTTATTTTTCTTAGCAAAAGCAATTAACCATATGAAATGCCAAATTTTTGGAATCTTATATCGTCTAAGAATAATTTAAGTTAAAGATTATTTAACAAATAGAAAATGAAACACAGCGTTTTATTACCGCCTGGTCCCTCCCGTGCTCCTGTCAAAGCTTCCATTTGTCTTGTCATACTCAGAATGATGTTATCTATAGTCTCCTATGAGGCAATCTTTGCCCTTCTTTAATTACGGCAGTCTGAAGCTCGATCACATTCAGAAGAAGCGGCATTTGAATTCGAAAGTGACAGACCTCTTAAAAAGATTTGCATCAATAATAAATAAAAGTAATAATGAAAAAAAAAAACAGCCAACTTTGTTTAATAAATAGGTTTTTATATTTTTTTTATGTTCCGCTAATTATGCCGGTGTGTGTATGTTAAAATTATTTGGATTTCAAACATTTTATCAAACTGAATCTTTTTTTTCTGTACATAATTTGTTTATCACAACTTCATAATTTTTTCACATTTTTAAGAAAATTCAACTTATGATATTTTAAGACAGTAAAAAGTTTTAAAAGAATAGCATAATTAAGAGTGCTTCTGAAGCACGTATGCACCAAACGTTTCAAACTACATATATTTTATAATTAATTAATTTGGTTAAAAAGTTTTCGTAATATTTTTATCAGTAGCTACGCTCTTAATATTTTCTTGTTCTAAACACCTCTTTTGGCTTTTTAATAAATATTTGCATAATTTAAGAGTTTTCATTTTAAAAGACAAAACTAAATTTACCTTTTAAAAATTGTGAAAAATGAAAATATGAAACACTTTATGTACAACATGTTAATAGTATTGAAACAAAAATATGTACCCGGTAATAATAAATGTATACTGTGTAGTAAAAATGTTGTAACTACTTTTTCGGTATTTTTATGATAAGTAGGGTTGCCAACTGTCCCGATTTAATCGGGATGTTCCGATTTCAGGCCTATATGTCCCGCGTCCCGACGACAGTAGTGGCGGGACGCTAATTGTCCCGATTTTTAACATCTACAATTTTTTTACTTTTTTAACCTGTTAACTGGGTATGGCGAAATATTTCGTCTTACATAAAAGCCTACTGCAATGGGCATGACGACATTTTTCGTCATGGAAAAACCTGTTAATTGGGTATGACGAAATATTTCGTCATACATAAAAGCCTACTGCAATGGGCATGACGACATTTTTCGTCATGGAAATTAACACTTTCAGTCCCATGAATTCTGGTGTCCTGACTGCTGTGTTGCCTTTTGTATGCCACACTGTTTCAAGCAATATCATACTGCGAAATAATTATTATAATTTGTCCAATTAATTACTTGTACACTGAATACATTTGAATTATATTTTAAATATAAAATATTTTATCAAAAAAAAATAAAAACCATAAGTTAAAAACGATATTCTTTTATTATTTGAGGTGTGATATTACTTATCGCTGCGAACAAAAAGTGTCCATTCTGAAACGAGTTGAGCAATAGCTAATTCCCCGGTTAACAGGTTAATCCCGGCAGTCTCGGTATTGCTGTTTCCAAATTACCGCGCTTGCATATCATGTCGTCGCCCGGCCCAGGAAGTAAGTACCTACACATAAAGTGTACAGTGTTGCCAGTTTGACTCATCAAAATTCCCTCAACAATAGTCAAAATCCCTCCAAAAAATACATTTTAGGTAGAAAAACCTCCTAAAAATCAAATAAATTATTTAACTTACATGAATTACACAAGTGGTATCCGAGTAGCCCAAAAATAATCAATATCTAAGGCTACGTTTTAAAAAATGTCTTTCTTAAAAAAAAAATAGTTCACAAAAACCAAAATTAATAATAATAATAATAATTTCTCGCAAAATAAAAAAGTATAGTAATATTATCTTCAAGAAATGGTTTATTGTAATTTTTTAAAGTATAGATGTCTTAAAATACGATAGCATACATTAAAATTTTATTGGTTGATTTTAAACCGATTATTATTGAGTAAGAATGATAAATATATTAGTATTAAATAAGTATTGTATGTACCTACTAAATAGTTCTATGCGTTGTATAAAGTTCTAGTGGAAATTTTGACCTTTTGTTTATTAATTATTAAAAACGTTTTTTAATGTCATCGAAGGATGACATATTAATATCGTTGTGTGATCATAGTGGGGGAAACATTATTATAGAGTTGTATATCCATATTGAATAATTATAGAGTTGCGCATCCATACTGAATAAACGCAAGAGGGCTGTAGAGTTAACAACTATAGAGTTTACAAAAAATCATAAATTAACACTTTCACTGGGGTGACATTACTGAGTGCGTGTCAAAAACACGCACTTAACAAATTTTTTTTAGCTGTCCCGATTTTATATTTTCCGTCCCGATTTTTTTTTTTATTCAATCCCGAAATATTTATTGGAAGAGTTGGAAACCCTAGTATTTGGTTTTGGTATTTATATACCTACTAGGTCTAAAAGATAAAAATTTCTAAAAAAAAAAATGTGACTGTGCTTAAGACAGCACGATTGAAATGAAAACATCTATGACGATTTCATTACCAATTCAACTTTAAATATTGTCAAAATACGATTTTGACCATTTTTGAAAAATCATATAAAAAGGCACTAAGTTCTCAAAAGCTCGAAACTTTTACAGCTAGTAGTCATATAATAAATCGATAATAAGAAAAAAAGCTGACGATAAGCCTTTCTTCTTTTTAACAATTTTATAGTTTTAAAAGTTCCGTTTTAGGTTAATTTTTAAGTCAGTTTCAGAGAAGATTTCTTTCGGGACACTTCTCCGAAACCAAGCTCTTATATCAGAATGGGTTGGTTAAAATACTATATACTAAAATGCTTTTATCATAATTGCTGATCCCATCATGTTCCCATTTTGAAATTTCAAATCAGTGTCACCATTATAAATATATATTATTTTCATAATTTTCAAAAAACACTATCTCAAAAAAATTTTCAAAAACAATTTTTGAGATTTCCCTAAAAAAATTTCTTTTTAAAAAAATGTTCAAGATTGGTATCAAATTAAGGCTCATCAAATTCTTTTTAAAATGAGCTATCAAGCAACTCTGTAGGGTTATATAGAACTGAAATTGGAACATTTTGAAATGCTGAGGGCGAGTAAAAAAAAAGTGATATTTGAGTTAGAATTTTTTAAAAATCATATTAGAATTCAGGATGTTAAAGAGTACAGTTAAACAAAGTTTCAAAGAAATCTGTGATAGTCACGTTGAAAATTATTTATTTTTGGTTGATTTTAAATGGAATGTCCCTTTTACTTTATATTTGTACATTTTCTTCTTCCCTTTCTTTACCACTTAGGTAATATGTATTATATAATGACAAGAAATCTCATTCTGAAATTTTGGTTTTTAGTTTGTCTTAATATTTGTAAAATTAACAGAGTTAGATACACTTGCGCAAAACTTGTTTTCAATCAAAAAACACTCCCAAAGCAAATTCGTTTTACACACATCTATTATTGGCGAATAACTGATAAAAAAAAAATTACGAAAATCAAAAATGCTGAAAAATATGGCTGGTTGATTTTTAATGGATTGACCCATTTCTCATTAAGAATCCATTTGAAAAACAAAAACATTATTTATTTACTGTTAATGGTATGTTATTGTAACTACACCACCCAACCTCATTAAGTAGCTACCTACACATAGATAAACAAATGTACATAATTGTTCCCAGAAAAACAATTTAAAGAATATTGCGCTACCATGAGTACAGGTCTCCCTACGAGGTACTTGACCTAAACGATTTTCAAGTCACGGATAAAAATTGTAGTATATCCTCAAGTCACACGGCACTTGAGTTACACGATTACTTAACCTTTACCTGGTCTACTCACTTTCTGAAACATAAGTAGTCTACTGGGGTACAAAAGTTTTTTTTTTTTTTTAAATTATTGGTTAATTTGCTTTGAAAATAAATAGTAAAATATATATTATTAATAAAAGTACTAAAATATTTTCCTGAGATCAAAACACATTTTATTTAATCGTTTAAACGAATATTTTCTATGGAAATATCTAGGTATGTGAAATTAGAATTTAATTAGTAATAAAGTAAAAAAAAAAAATAGAATTTAAATATTAATTTGAAAATAAAACTGTATGTTTGCATATTTTAGAAAATTTAGTTACCATGATCTATTTACACATAAATTTAATTAATTTAATTTGGTTCATTATTTTAAGTAAGACTAGCAGTCTTCTGGGGTACAAAAAAACTAGATCGTTAGTAATCGAAATGAAAAGTTCGTAAAGAGAAGGTAGTCACACATCAAATGGAAGTAAGTACTTCACCCCTTCCGATATGATTTAATCATTAAAAATTGTGCATGAAAAAACTATTCAACTTTTATTTAAAAAATCTTCTCATTTTATACAAGTGCATGAAAAAGTTATGTGACATTTTTATAATTTTACAGAATAGAAGCACTGAAAGTTTTTATTTACATATACTTCCTATGCAATAGCACATATTTATTACTGAATTTCTAAGAAACTATTAGACGTAATGACACCAAATTTAAATATATGAAAATCTTCAGCATAGGATCTTTCTAAATTTTACAAAATATGGCTTTTTGAAAAAATGTCACATAACCCCTTCTAGCATTTGCCTCTTCAATTATCACATATTGTTAATCAAAATTATATTATTTGCAAAAAAAAGAAAAAAATTCAAAGCAAAACTTTAGTCGCATGACGAGTATAGCTCGTTACTGTGCCGTATGGCACAAAACACCGATGACGAACTGTACTCGTCATTTTACCGGAAGGAGTTAATCTCACAAGGAAAGGGCAAGAAGTCGAAAATTCAAAAAAATCTAAAAATATCAGTTGCTGCTAAAAAACGTTTTTAAGGGGTGAACCACCCTCTCAAAGTTGGAACACAAAAATGTAAAAATCGATGAAATTTTGCTTATACGTAACTTAAAAAGTTCTAGTAACAACTATAACATTATTTTTTGCATTTACACATTTTTAAGGGTTGAAACCACCCCTCAACTGTGTACTTAAAAATTTAAAAATTGATGATATTTTGTTTATATATACTATACAGAGCTCTAATAATAAATATAACATTATTTTTTGCATCTATAAATTTTTAGGGGTTGAAACTACCCCACCATATGTGTACTTAAAAATTTATAAAGTAAGTAACTACTTTACTTTATTTCTCAATAATTACCGAACTTAATTAAACGCCTCTAGTTTTTATAAATTATATTGCATACTGCTTCAAACTTCACTTCAGAAGTTATTTTATACTTTTTAGCCAATTTTTTAAATAAAAGCTATTTTTTGATTTATTTTATACTTTTTAGTTTGACTAAAATAAATTTTTAAAAAAAATTAATTAAAGAAGCAATTTTTTTACCTATATTTTAATCGGTTATTTTACCCTAATCAAACATAACTATACGAAAAACTGCAATGTAAAATCATGAGACAATATTTGACAGTTCGAAATGTCAAAAATTTACATAAGACTAAAAATCAGCAATTCTAGTTTTGAGGAAATTTAGGACAAAACTAATTATACAATATTGCAATGTCATCCAAGTTATACACGTGTGCAAAATTTGAAAGCTCAATTAGAACTTGTCTAAATTTTGATTCCAAGATTTGATCTAAACCAACATACTAACATAGCAAGTTAAATAAAAGCTTTTAAAAAAATAAAATTGGATTTATACCCCAGTAGACTAATTACGGGTTAATACTAAATCTTTTTCTATAACACGGAACCAATATTAATCGTGTAATTCAAGGGATAACCGTACATGTAGTTCGTATAATCCAACACAGTGCGGTGTTGTGTTAACAAGAACGTGTCTTACTGTTTTTTGTTTGGTTTTTTCTGTGTATATACAGCCTTGGCCAAAAGTATTAAGCACCCCCATAAAACACATGTAACTCAAAAATTAATTTAAAAATGACTTATCTGTTTAATAACAGAATGAAAGGCAATACTAAAAGTTAATTTTAAACAATAGATAAAGGATTTCAAGGTACTATAAAACACCTGGTGCACAAAATGTGAAATATGAGTTTTTTGAGAAATAATGTAATTTATTTTTTAGTTCTTTATTAACTTTCGGAATAACAAGAAGCTGCTGGGTGTTGTTTATTTGTGTAGTAGAGACAGTTTGTAGTACGAAATGCCGAAACAATGAGAACTTAACACAGAAACATCGGTAAAAATCCAGATGTAATATGTAGAAGCGGAGACTCAAGTAAAGATTACTAAATTAGTAAAAGTTTGACGATGTGCAGTACAATCTACCATTGAAAGGTTGGCGGAGACTGGCTCTCACGTAAACAAAATGAGAACGGGCAGAAAACGCATTACTACTGACCGCCACGTTAGAAAACTTGGACCAATCTTCTTCAGAAGAATGCTGGTGTCTTAGAGCCCATTCCACACGATTCTTCTTGTTGTTGTCGGAGAGCCAAGGCTTCTTCATGGCTTTGCGGCATTTTAAGCCTGCTTCTGTGATCCGTCTTTTTATAGTTCGAGAACTAATTGGTTTCCCATTGTTCTTCGATGAAGCTGCAGCGAGCTCAAAAGGGTTTTTTTGCGGTCCTTAACTGAGCCACGGATAAGTTTTCTATCGTGGCGGTCAGTGGTAATGCGTATTCTGCCCGTTCTCATTTTGTTTGTGTGAGAGCCAGTCTCCGCGAACCTTTTAATGGTAGATTGCACTGCACATCGTCAAACTTTTACTAACTTAGCAATCTTTACTTGAATCTTCGCTTCTTCACATAACATCTGGATTTTTATCCGTGTTTCTGCGTTAAGTTCTCACTGTTTCGACATTTCGTATTACAAACTGTCTCTACTACACAAATAAACAACACTCAGCAGCTTCTTGTTATCTCGAAAGTTAATAAAAGACTAACAAATAAATTACATTATTTCTCAAAAAACTTCATATTTCACGGTTTGTGGACCAGGTGTATTATGATACCTTAAAATCCTTTATCTATTGTTTAAAATTAACTTTTAGTATTGCCTTCCATTCTATTATTAAATAGATAAGTCATCTTTAAATTAATTTTTGAGTTACACCTGTTTTATTGGGGTGTTTAATACTTTTGGCCAAGGCTGTATTTGTGGTGGATACATTTGTATACAAACACTGATAGCGAGCAAGGCAAAAACATTTTTATTTTGATATTTAATGAAAATTAAAACGTGCTTTTTACTGCAGTACATAAATTTTCACTGCTTTTATTTTTTTGTTCGGATGGGTAATTTATAATGTTACAATAAAAGCGGACAATAGCACCAGCAATGTTTGTGTTTCATGATTCGCAAATAAAACTTTTATCTCGATTTACATTAAACCTACTTTGGTCTGAATACATAATTTACTTTTTAAATAACAAAAAAAAAAAAGAAAAAACCAGAAAAAAGTAATTTATTATAATATACCGTATCTATCTCATTCTTATATTTTTAGTAATTTAATTACATTATTTGTATTCATGTAAAATATACACATATAAATTAATTAAACGGTGAATGACGATGAAGGGATTGTTACAATATTGTGAACATAAAAGATAAGCAAAAATCCGCAACAACTTCTGTTTTTGTAATGAAACCCGCGTTATACATGAAGTTGGTTACTTAAGATGGGATTTCACTTTGAAAGGTTCGAAAAGGTTTTATTTGCAAAACTTTTTAGAATATATTAAATCAGGGGTCGGCAACCGTTTTTGGATGGCAGGCCACTTTTTAAAAAAATAATTTTTAGCGGGCCGCACACTCAAATATTTTTCAATGTAGTATGTGGCTTAAGTAGGTTTTTTTAAACGAATTTTCGAATCGAAAATTCAGCTATAAGAGTCACTGTCTTGATGCTGCTTGAGCCCGGAACTATGATAGAAATAATTTTTAGTTACTATTAGTTTACTATTAGTTTATGCCTCCTTCTGGTGTCATATCGTATGTTTACTTCCTAGACAGGCATACTATGCATTGGCCCCTCTCCCTTCCCAGAAAATATTTTGAAGTCTTTGACAGGTTCAAAGACATCGGACAATATAAAACACTGTCCTACACCCGACGGGAGAGGTTAGTTTGCATTTTATTACATTATTTAAGAAAGTGTCCGGGTCAAGACCGATTTAGAGTGTACACCCGGACACTTACTAATTATTTTTTATTTTTTTTATTTTTATTTTAACTTATAATGAGACAAATGGGTCAGGGATATAACAAATAATATACACTCCTTCTAATGGTAATACTTCTATTGGTGATATCTATGAAGGAAACATGTATAAATATAAAATTAACCAAAAAATGTAAAAAAAAAGTGTCCGGATCTAGACGGTTTTACGGTACCATAAATAAAATGTCAATTTTTCAATAAACTATTATTTTTTTCCTATCTTTTTGTGTTAAATCTGATAACATTAACTTTCTAACGGTTTAAACCTTTTTAAATGCAATTTTTTTATTTAAATGCTGGTAATTTCGGGTTGGTTCTTAGCCAGATTTGATAAAAGTTGGGTTAAACGTTTTTTTGGATATTCTAAGAGGAAAATAAAAATTTTAAAAATCCACTTTAAAAACTGGTTATTGCAGTATTGTTCATAACCAGATTTGGTGAATGTTGATCGCTTTTAAGATATTTCAGCATAAAAACAAAGTAAAAAATCTTAAAGATCCATTTTGAAAGTAACTGTAGGATGATTTTTAGCTTGGCATGATGAAAATGAATGATGAAAATCTACAAATTTTCAAATAAAAATTTATCATGTGTGACGTCACACTACAAAAAGTATATAGCAAGATATGTCACACACTACGGATGAAAATTATAATAAAATTTGGAATACTGAAATTCAGGAACATTTATTTGAAACTTTTTGAAACTTTTCCGTCGTGGGTTTTTAAAACTCGCTTATTTACAGTCTCTTTTACTGGAATATTTTTGAAACCGCAAAATAATTATTCTGTATACTTGAAATAAGCGGAAAACGCGACAAACTGACCAACGATGTATTGATTTTTTTTGTCCAAAACCAATATCTACTTGAAATGTATGAATATGTGAATATTTTAAACATGACCATGCTAGAAAAAAGTTGAAAGTTAACATTAAGGGCGTTACATTTTGTTTTTTCTAATCATCAGTAATTTCATAACAAATGGACTGTGTTAAGGACGTTCGTGCGTCAAACCTAATAGTAGATAAAAATTTTAATTTTAGAGAATTAACAAGTTCAAGTAGGTACATAGTTATCTTCACTCAAAAATTTTAAGGCCTTCATAGATCATTTCTTAAAGTAATTGACGATTAAAAATCAAATTTTTAACACAGAGCCATTGGAAAAAACATTCTAAACACCATTCTTTCATTTTAAAAATTATAGTAAATATATTATAAGAGTAGATACCATAATAAAAAATGTTGAAAAATATTCTTTGAACGTGTTGACGAACGTTAAAATGAAATATTAATTATTGAAATTAATATTCGGGTAGATTTTGATGTGTACACGACATACAAGATCAAATCAGACTACTAAATTTCAATCAACAACTGTGTATGTATTGATGTCATAGATCAGTATGTAGGTGGTACGTATAGCAATCACCCATATACACGACACGATATGACACATGAACAAGCACAAGCTCTGTATGCGTAACATACAGGTATAGTGTTTTGTGGTAGCTACATAACATTATTCTGTAGTGTTTTGTAGACGCGCTCGAACGTCTTTAAGTCAAATCTAGTATACATACGATTTTCTTATTCGATAAAAATGAAGCAGTAGAAAAAGAAGAGTGGTAGATAAAAAGAAAAAGTTAACTTGTTCAACAACTCGTTATAACACATCTTTTCCGATTCGAACGACCAAAACTTCACAATCGAAATCATAATACAGCAAATACAAAAAAATAGACGAAAAATAAATATGTAGGAAACAATAATTTTATTGACTCATATTTTTACTTTTGTTTGATACACAACAACAAACAATAATAAAACTTATCCAACTGCCCGTCCTACCCACCCCCTGTACGGAAGCGAAATAATATGAAAGTGCCTTACAGTAAATATCAATAGTAGAATGGGGACGAATAAAACTAATACCTACCAAGTTTCAATAAAGTTTCAAATGAATGTTATCTGATCATTTCGAGCAAATTTTTTCCTTGTTTTGAAGTTTAATTTTCATCGAAATACAAAAATTCGAACAATAACCTCTGTTACTCAAAAAAGAAAAAAAAACAAAAAACAAAAACGAATAAATATAAGAATAAAATTTCAGTTTTAATTAGGGTATATTTTAGCGAATTTCCACAATGGAATTCAGCTATTACAGCCACTGTCATGACACGACTTGAGCTCGGGACTATGGCAGAAATTTGTTTTGAGGTCCCTAGAAACCGGAAATAATATTCACTAATATATATATATATATATATATATATATATATATATATATATATATATATATATATATATATATATATATATATATATACATACATATATATATGTCCGCACGATACTCTCGAACGAAATGTCCTAGGTTTATGAAATCTGGTGAAAATGTTGGAAATGCCAAGCCGTCGGACAAGTTCGTCAGCCAGACACATCGGATGCCAGGAACATGCTTTTTGTTCTTGCACAAAATAGTTTTTTGCCAAAATTTCCACTTAACAATTTTTGCGAAATTTTTTTACACTATTTAAAAGAGGAGAAAAAATTACATAAAAAAGGTCTTTCAACTATTGTTCTATGTCAACTAGTTTCTGAAAAAAACTAATTTTTATAAATGGAAATTCGCTATGTAATGCAGGATGCTGCGACAGGGGTATTTTATTTTTATGATTATTATTTTTTATTACTCATGCGAGAGAAGTACTAACTTGGCACACACGTTTCTGTACGCAAAATAGCTGTTTGCCCACTCTACTCTTCCCACATACTTTTTTGCGTGCGGAAAGTAACATTTCGCACGCAAATTGACAATAAAACGCAAAATTTAATCAAAACATGCAAAGCCGCCTCTTGATTTTTCATTTAATAAATATTTCATAATTATTTCTATAGAAACCACCAACAAAGTAATTTAAACAATCTTTAATTCAGAAAAAAAAAGACGAACACTCAAAAATATTATTTTGAAAAATAATAAAAATGTCAAAAATAGTAATACAGTATAGCACCGATAATGGAAACATCAGTTTTGGAAATTTTTTGAGACCATCAAATCTGGATAGTTGTATCAGAAATGTCAAGTATTTAATATTTATGTGCTTGACATTTTTGATGCAACTTTCCAAAATTGATGTTGACTAATTTGATGCTCTCAAAAAATTTCTAAAACTGATGTTTCCATTATCGGTGCTATACTGTAATAATAGAAAAAAGTATGTGCAACTCGTGCGGGATTGTCGATTGCCCACTCAAGCGAATGAGCGCACTCACTACGTTCGTGCGCTCAACTTCGCTTTCGTGGGCAATCGACAATTTCCCGCACTTATTGCACAATATAGGTACTATTCCCTGCAAAGAATAAAATACTTCACTTTGCAAAATACCACTTTAATTTGTAGCAAGTTTCGATCCATATAATCATTATGAAACACGTAAGATTTATTATTGACAAATATGGAATATTATAGTTATGCTCAAATTGCAAATGAAAAGTAACCACTATTAGCAATAAATAAATTTTTGCTTTAATCGTTTCCCGGACGTTTGTTAAAACTAATGATTGAAACAATGCAAATATCAATATTTGATATCGATTAACTGCATACTGAGTGTGATATCAATTGTTTTGATCCTAAAATTTGTTTTGATTTATTTTAGTTTTCATAAATTTGTTGAATTTTTAGTATAATAATGACAGAAATTCACTGACAGGTAATAACAAGGGAAGTGAAGTTATTTTTATCTAAGCTTTAGTAAACAGAAATATTAATTTAATCATAAGAGTACTTTTAGTATATAAAATGTTACCTACATATTTTTATCATTAATCAAATAATTTCTCGGTAGAAACATGCCATTACACCCTTAGTATATTATACCCAGTTGAATATAAGTTTAAATAATATAAAATAAGACATGACGAATGTTTTGAATAAATTAAATAATTGGGACAATATGAAATATTAATCACTTTGGTCAACTAACCACTAGCGTATATTTCACTTTAATAAAATTTTAAAGTGAAAATATAATGAGGTTTTAAACGTTAAGCTAGGTAGAAAAAGGGTCGCCAAATATTAACAATTAAAAAGTTTTTACGATACCCTTCCTTATAATTATGTAAGTTTCAATTATATATTTCAAAAATGTAAAATACAGGTATTATAAATTTTAAATTTTGAATTTCTGTACTAGGATTATAAGGATTACATTTAAGGATTTTATATTTTGGATAAAATCGTGTTACTAGCTTTCGTTAAATTCTATAGAAAACATTCTTTATATACATACTTTTCAGAACACAACCTCTGATAGCTTAGTAAAAAAATGTTAATTTAAATTTTTATAATTTTTTTTTACTCTACTTGTAAGGATGTTTTAGTCGTTTCAATTTAACCCTAGAACGACAAACCAGGGTAGATATCTACCCCAGGTAAACTTTAAACGTTTTTAAATTAGTCAGTAACATTATCGACTGGACACCTATACCATAATTTAGTTCAAGGTTCTAAATGTAGGATGAGTTCGGGAAACCCTTCAGTTTCTTGTGTACTGTGACGGAGTGAAGACGTGAAGCTAGTGTGAGTTGATATCTACCCCGGTTTCTAGTTTGCGTCAGTTTTGTGTAGGTAAGTTATTTTTATTTTTCTTGCTAAAATTATTTTGATAATAACTTGATTTTGCAATAAAACATTAGATATATAATTTTCGGTGATAATTCTCTTCTTTTAGGTACCAATAGACTGGGAATAGCAAAAAAATTGATACACGTTGCTTTTTTCTGGCAGATGATGACGACCTGCGAGAATCATAACATACTATATTGCAGCGATTGTAGCGCCTTTGAATAAGTTAAATTCTTTCTTTTTTACATTTTGCATGACAGAAACTGAAATATATTCTTAAAAACCAATATTTCATCCATTTTTATTTGATTTTTCCACATATCAAATTCCCAGTTTTTTTAAAAATCCCAAATATTTAGACTTTTTTGGCAAAACATCATGATGTCACCTTTTAGCGAATTTCCAAGATGGAATTCGGCTATTACAGCCACTGTCATAACGCGACCTGAGCCCGGGACCATGACAGTAACTTGTTTTGAGGCCCCTAGAAACCGAAAATAATATTCGCTAAAATTTATATATATATATATATATATATATATATATATATATATATATATATATATATATATATATATATATATATGTCCGCACGATAACTCTCGAACGGAATGTCCTAGGTTTACGAAATTTGGTGAAAATATTGGAAGTTCCAAACCGTTGGACGAGTTCGTTAACCAGACACATCGGATGCCAGGAACATGGTTTTTGTTCTTGCAAAAAATTAGTTTTTTGCCAAAATTTCCACTTAATCAACAATTTTTGCGAAATTTTTTTACACCATTTAAAAGGGGAAGAAAAATTACATAAAAAAGGTCTTTAAACTATTGTTCTATGTCAACTAGTTTCCGAGAAAAACTAACTTTTATAAACGGAAATTCGCTATGTTATGCAGGATACTGCGACAGGGGTATTTTTTCTTGAAGTCTTTTATGTCCTCTTTAAAATCTCGCCTCAAATTTGAAAATCGGTTCATTAGGAAAATAGTTATCAATTTTTGTTTACTAAATGACAGTTTGACCGTTTTTGAACACTATTTGAATCGATTTTTCACCAACTAAACTTTGATTAAACTGAATTTGCTCTTCACCATTCTCTTCAGCATGAAAAAATATATACCCCGGTTTGTGGTTTAACAGTAGAAAAAAATTGGTTTGTCGTTCTAGGGTTAAAATTGATTTACAGAATTTGAAAATTTATTTTCCAAATACGTATAGCGGTTATAAACGCTAAGGCCCGGTCCACATTAACGGTCCACTTTCGCTCCGCTCTCGGTACGCTATCGTTCCGCTCCCGATTCGATAAAATATTCTTACACAAAAAACAATGAGTGTATTCACATCATCGCTCTGATATCGGTCCGATACCAGTCACGGTTCGTTCTCACTCCAGGACCACTCCAATATCAATACCACTCCGGTAATATTTTATCGGAGCGATATCAGACTTGTTATGGCATGTACCTATAGTGTAAACCGTGTAAACACTTCTCTGATTTCACTCCACTCCGCTTGCATTCAGTTGTTATGAGAAGATGTTTGTATCGAAACTGGGAGCGTACCCAGAACGGCATTATAATGTGAACACAACAAGATTATATCGGAGCGAGAGTGGAGTGGCAGCGTGTCGAGAGCGGAGCGTTAATGTAAATCGGGCCTTAGGCTGTCTCTTATTTTGAAAAAACCGATACCTATAAATCTAATTTGCGTATACATATACATACATCAAAAACGTATCGTAAAGTTAGGTGTTATCGAAGTGTAAAATACTATTTAACACCAATATCTAAAGTGAAACTATATGCTTCAATGAACATATAAATGTTGAATCTAAAATATTTTATACCTAAAATTTTTAAACATGAAATATCGTTTGTAAATAAATACATATATAAATTTCAAAAGTGATATATTAAGTTCAATAGACACAATACCAACCAAACTGTCAACCCACTAATTGAAAAATCATTAGATAAAAGAACATGATAATTAACCGTAAATTAAATGATCAAATATTACATTACCTTTTCAGTTTATCAAAATATAATTAAAATTAGTGTGGAAGAATAAATTTATTAATTTGGGTAATTTTATTTGAGTGAGTGATTATATATGTGTATTTATAACAATATATACTATACATATACCTGCTACAAATACACTGTATTATTAGGATGACATCTTAAAAAATTATTTTTTCCATATACGAGTATATAGTATAGTATATCCGCTCCCGTCTCCACATTCCTAAAATTCCACAGTTTAATGCGATCAATTAAGAAAACACATACATCCAGTATAGTTATCTTTTTCTTCAGTTTTCTTCATTGTACCACAGTCGGTTGTGGAACAATAGCTATCGTTTGGTTTGTTCTCGGAAAAAATTACAAGTACAAAATAAGTAAAGTGACTCCTCCTATATTTAGAACATAACTGGCAGTGGTTTGTTCAAACTGAAGCGATATAATAAAATAATATTTTAATAATAGATAATTGCTAACTAAATAAATTGCCAAATAAATTCAGTAATAGCAATTTTTCTGTCTTAATTATCTTGATTTGATGGGCGATTCTCACGTGACGCACGGGACATTTTTGCAACAAAAACATTTTTTCATAAAAAATGCAATTAATAATAAACAAAACAGAACGATTGTAATACGCAGAAAATGAATTAAAATTTTTTGAGCATATTATAATTTTTATCTGCAGTCCAGTACCCAAGATATAAGGCATAAACTCACGTGACGCACGGGACATCGTACAAAACGAAGTTTATGTTTTATATTTGGAGTACTGCATTTCAGATATAAATTAAAATATGCTCAAAAAATTTTAACCCAGTTGCCCCATGTTATAAACTTTTTGTTTTGTTTGTTATTAATTTAATTTAAAAAAAAAATGTTTTTATTTAAATTTTATGTCCCGTGCATCACGCGAGAATCGCCCTGATATCATTTTTGTATTTCTATTGTAAAACTTCAAGGGACTGAACTTTACTTCTTCTTACTACAATATAATGTTATTATTAAAATTCCAAGAAGAAATATATTTATTTATTTTTGTATAGGTACAGTGAATTAAGAGTAAATAAATATAATATTAAAATCATTAATATTTTGTACACATAAACTGGTACACTATTTTAACAGCAAATACACTTTATATGGAATTGCTGGCGTCGTACAACGATTATTAGATATTGTTAATTAAGAATAGAATCCCTGCCTTAATAACAAATATACTGAAAAAATTTTTATAATAAAAATTTCCGAATAAGATTACGTACTTACTTAAAATTGTCTCAGCTCATATATTACCGTTAATATTTACTCGTTTGTACTAGCTTCATAAAATATATTTTAGGCATTATTTAACTTGGTGTCCATTTTTGAAATTTCAACCAATAAAAATTTAAGTGTCACTCAGTTTCGTTTTGTTGGTATACTTTAACCATCGATATTTGGGATGACTTTTTGAGAGTGATTATAAACTTTTAAAAAGTTTAATCATTTTATTACTAGTACCAAATACCACCTTATGTTCACTCCAATTATGTTTAAATATATTTCCTGTTTTATGAGTGACGGTTTCTTTTAAAATTTACCTGGATAAGTAAATAAATGCAACGAACAATACTAATAATTATTGCTGTACTTGAAAAATCATCCCATTTATATATGGTCAAACTTTATCAATTGTCTGGTTGAACAATTTATGAAATATACATAATCATTGGCGGCTTTCTCAAAAATAAAATTAGTTCGCATAACCATAATTTGATTGTATTAAATAGAAACTAAATGTAAGAATGGTGAATCTTACCCTTTAATCTGGCTTTAAATTTATCTGCTGTTCAAAAACATGACATCTTAAGTAATATAATTAACCAAATAAACTAAAATAAAATGAAAAATATTACTTGACTACTGCTTTTAACAGTTTATTTAGCTTATGTATAAGATTACATTTCAAACGTGACGGTTTTTGTCAAAAGTACATACATATGGTATTTTATTTCTTATTTAATTGTAAACATCCCAGATGTCTTACTTATGAACGAATATGCTGGACTATTGTTTTATCTGTTTAAATTTTTCTTCAAGGTTTTATATCCTGAATGACAAGTTAGAAAAGGTAGAAGGTACCGTATTGTTGCAATGAATGATCTAAAATGACGACTACTTGTATTTTCGTATCACTTGAATGTATTTTCGTTTAAAGATACTAAATAATAATTATTTATGTAAATGATAATGTTTTTAGTAATTAGATTTAATTAAATCAGTTCTGTTTTATAAAAAAATTTACAAAAAATGACTTAGAAATAAGAAAAGAAATAGTGACAGCTAATATTAAAGTTACCAAAATAATTAAATTTTGTAATTGAAACCTCTCTTTTATTATAAAGTAAGTCAAATAATCAGTTTATTTTTCAATTAGTATTATAATACTATTCAATCACATGTATAGATGTTGTAAGTGAACCGCCACTGGATAGACTTCCTTCGCTATAATCTTTTCCCACTCTCCAAAATTTTTATGTGACCAATCAGGAGAGTTCGACTTCTTTATTTACCGTTGAATTTTTATTCTAACATTGTGTCTTTACTTACAATTACACAAATTTTTACTTCGTTTATATTCGTTCGTACGCGTTTCGTAAAAATTTAATAGTATTTTTAAATCTTTTTTTTTTATCATGGAAAATAAAAGACTATCAAAATCAGCGAAAAAACTTGTTTTGAACGCTTTAGCGTTTGCTAATGCGGAAAAAGAAGTAAATCAGCCCCTCGTAGCGCTAGAATCTGCTCAACACGTAAGTTTTTGTGACTGTGTGACTATAAAATAATATTTATTTTATATAATTACATAATTGTATTCATTTAAAACATTCAAAATAATGTTTAATTTTAAATATAAAATTATTTTTCAGAGAGTTGCAGCACAGCTTGGAATATCGGTTTCAACAATTACGAAAATTGTAGCTGAAAATCGACACGGTGGAGTTTGTTCCCCTCGAAAACCGACGTTACGAGAAAGACCGATAACTGATTTGGACGAGTTTGCACTGTCCAAAATTAAGGAAATTGTATATAAAATGCATAGAGAGAGTACGCTTGCATTTAAATGCATTGTATTTATAATAACGAAATGCCTACTTAATATTCCTTTATTTTCCAGGAAAACACATAACACTTGGTACGATTTTGGCCGAGGCAAAGCAGGTAGACATATTTCACGGGGGGAAAACAAGTTTAGCCAAAATTTTGCCAGTTGTAGGTTTTCACTGGAAACTGGAGAGTAATCGACGATATTTAATGGAAACGCCGGAAATTGCAAGTCTCCGATTTAAATTTTTAAAAGAATATTTTAGGAATGCAAATTTAGAAAACCCCTTACCAGTAGTCTTTTTAGACGAAACGTGGGTTTTTCAAAAAGGTGCATTTAAACGTACCTGGACTGATAATTCTGCCGAATGCAGTCGCTCTGCAAGTGAGGGTGGGCAGAGGTTTGGCACCTAATTTAATATTTTATGTACAAAAATTATGGAAGTAAAATCATAATTTTGTTATTTATTTAGTTATTTAATTTCTTTTTTTGCAGATATATTATTGTCTCAGCAGGAAGTGCAGACGGTTTTGTCCCCGGAGCACATTTAATTTTTGCTTCACAGAGGAATACCGGAGATTATCATGGAGAAATGAACTCCGACAATTTCCAAAAGTGGTTCCAGGAGCAACTTCTGCCGGGGCTAACCAAACAATCAATTATTATATTAGACAATGCAAGATATCATTGTGCACCGGTAAAATATATACACTCGACTTATGTACTAAACGCTAATTAAATCAAGATTTAATGAAATTTGTCCTTTTCAGATTGAACAAATACCAACAATGTCTTGGAAAAAGGCAGATATTCAGAACTGGCTTAAGAATAAAAATTTGCCATTTAAAGAAACAGATTTTAAGTAAGATTTAATGGAAATAGTCCAAAAGTATATTCCTGAATAAATTCTTTTTACCTAAAAAATCATTTCTTATGTTGTTTCGTTACAGACACAAACCGGAAAAAGGATATGCCATAGAAAAAATTGCGAAAGAAGCTGGCCATTCAGTACTGTGGTTACCACCATACCATTGCCAATTTAATGCAATTGAGTTAATTTGGGGAATTACAAAAGGCCATTATAATAAAAATATTGGAAGAAATGGATTTTCCAAAAAAGAAGTTTTAAAAATATGGCAAGAGGCACTAGACAGCATTACACCTGAGAATTGGAGGAACTCTGTACAATATGTACATAAAATTATTACGGAGTATTGGGATCGGGAGGTTAAAGTTGATAATGGGGAAATTGATCCTTTCATTATCAACGTTGGAGACAGTGATTCTTCTGATGACGAATAAATATACTATATTACATACAGAAGAACTAACTCTTGAAAGATTTCAGGATTCTGAACAAAAAATTTTAGAACCCTTATAATTTCATCAATTTTGGCTGACCATCCGCCACAATCTCCATAATTCTTACATTTTACGACCTATGAACATGAGATTTAATGCGTTCGCTAATAAGCTGTATTCGATAAGTGGAGAGTGCACAGAATGTGTCATAAGTTGGGACAGAATTCTTATGTTTTTACATATTTTTTCCTGCAATCAAAGCAAAAAAAATAGAAGGAACTTCACGTTTTACCATTTTCTAATTAAAGTACGTCATTTTATGCATAATTTTTCAATTTCACTTTATCATGCATTATTCTGCATATATTATAATTTAATTTGCATAACTTTGTATACTTATATACTTTCTAAATTCTTTCTAGGAACTACATTTAAAAAAAATACTTATTGAATACTTAATGAATCGCTTATTGTTTGATTTTAAAAATTCAAATTATAATTTTGTTTGTTAACTGTTATTATTAATAAAACTAAACAATGAAACAATGAATTTTAAAAATTCAGATTGCTAATTTTGTTAATTGTTAAAATTAACAAAATTAAATTATAAGTCACTAATTGATTTATTTTAAAAATTAAAATGATAACTACAGTTTGTTGCTCCACCATCATTGGCTGTAGTACTCAGAGCTACGAAAACATACATTTATCTGTTTTTGTACACACCTAACTTCTAAGAAAAGTTCTAAGGTCAATTTAAACTTTTCTCTATTTCTCACTGTTTTTGAGATATTTAAAAAATTTAAATTTTACTCTAATCTTTGGAAGGCAAAGCACCTCTTAAATTTTGGTAATTTGGTGTAGTTTGATAATTTTTGAAATAAACTGATACACAAAGTGGTATTATGCATCTGGACGCCATCCGGAGGTTTTCTTCCTTCGAGTCTTACCAATTTTTTCTTTAATTTTTTCTGAACAAACTTTACAAAAAAATTTAGTAAAACAACATTAGAACTATTGACAGCAAACAACTTAATTTTTTAATTCAAAATGTTTATCATATGTCATAAAAACGTCAGTTAATTTTGGATTTTCTTGTATTCTGTTGGGACCCTCTTTGGTTGGGAGCCCCGGGGCAATGCTCCGGTTGTCCCAGCCTAGTTACGAGCCTGTCTGGAAGGCAAAATAGGGGTCTGTTAGGCTCTGATAAAGAATCATCTATCGAAGATTGAACAAAAGTGGAGTAGGCAGCAGAAATTGTAAGGGTAAATTTTATGTATAATTTTATTATCTAGGTACCTATATAAAAAAAAATTTTAAGGTTACAATATTTCCAAAACTTTTAAGTGCTACTACATATTTGGTCCATTTTCAATGATATTATTATTAAAATCATAATTTTTTTATTTATATAAATGTATTTAAAAGAAATGAATGCTGCATTGTTTTTTTTTTTTTTTTTTGAGAAGTAATTAAAGTGTTAAAACATAAATTTTTCCGTATCTTTTTATTACGATAAAATACCCTTGTCCCACAATCCAGTAAATACAATACAGTACACATAAAACTGTATTGACTAGTTAAAAAAAAATAAAGTAAAAAAAAAAACAACTTTGGAAAAAAAGTAACTTTGGATGTTCAGATAGTCAGAATTTTCAAAAAGTAGATTCTAGAAATTTATCATTTAAACATTAAAATTAGATTACATATTTTTGTATAAAATTAATTATTTAAACTAAATATTTAATACCTATATAACGCTATACAGATTTAATACAATTTAATGTCGTCTGTATATGGTGCGTATATAAACTAAATACACTCTATTTTTTTGGAATGATTGGAATGTGTAGACGGGAGCGGATATACTATAGATTGAAGATTCTTACTATTTATATAGAAATGCATCATTATCTTCCTAGGGTGATAATATTCAAATTTTCTCCCCAGGGATTTTATTAATAAACATATTAACTACTAAAATTAGAATATAAATTTAAGCATGTGCTGCAAATTTTTCGTTATTACTCGTATAATTCGTAATTATAGTTAAATATTTGTTTAAGTACCGTAAACGTGAGTTACTTGAGCCCAAAACGGGAAAAGTATTATTTTCTGTTTTGTGCTTATATTAGTCAGTAGAAGAAGTAAGTTAGATGTTTAGCTAATAAGTAACAGCAGTAGGTTTACGGTGTTTAAGTTTAGGTAGTTCTGAAAATTGACACTAGAGGTAGGCAAGTGTTGTTTGCTCTCTGTTTGAAATTGATGTTTTGTTACGTTGCTAACTTTTGGCTGTAAAAATAATTGTGGTAGCCGACAAAGGAAGGTAAGTGTACAATTTTAATATTTTGTTCATTACTAAACTAAATTCAGATATGTTCATATGCCAACCATTTCGTTAATTTTTTAAATTAAGGTTTTGATAAATCAGTAAAATAACCTTAAAATTAGGGTAACTTGAGCCCATTATAACTTTGGTATAAAATGATGCAAGACTATAGCAAAAATTCCCAAAAGTCCTAAATCGTTGGTTTATATTTATTAAGTAAATCACATTTTCTGAACGAACTTGACTATTTTTTCAGGAAATATGAAAATTTCGCATGCATATTATCCAAATTTCATCAACAGGTTTAATTTATTTCATTGTTGTAACTCGAAAAGAAAAACTTAAATTAATTGCAGATATTATAAATATGTTTATTGGACATATATTTGGTATTTCTCAAAATAAAATAAGAATTGTAATATACCAATAAGTTTATAAATTCTTTAAACAATTTTCCTTTTTTAGCGAATTCTCTTACAAAAAGTTTAGCTATTACGGCCACTGTCAGAACGCGACTTGAGCGCGACACTATGTATATATTATGTATTTATGTATCAGCGCGATAACTCCCGAGCAAAATATTCTATTTTTATGAAATTTCGTGGAAGCATTAGAAGTCCAAAAATCTTGAATCAGTTTTTCAGCCAGACATATCCGATGTCCGAAACATGGTTTTTTGGACATATTCGTGAAAAAAATTACTTTTTTGCCAAAACTTTCCAAAATCCAAGAGGTGTAGCGACATTTTTTTACACCATTGGAAAGCGATTTTTGAAACATTATTCTATGTAAGCTAGTTTCCGAGAAAAATTAATTTTTGTAAACGGAAATTCGCTATGTTATGCAGGATACTGCGGCAGGGGTATTTATAATATTTCCTTTAGAGTACCTACCCTAGTGCCAAACGATTTCTTACATTTGCAATTATTGACTCTACCATTTGCAATTATTAAGAGGGAGGGTCCTCCAGAACTTTAAAATTTTTCATTTTTTGTTTTGCTTTAAGGTTCATTTGAACCTTAAGGAATATATTTCTAATGTTTTAATCCCAATAGAAAGATTATCTTAGATAACTATAAACTGCTTTTAACTCTACTTTTCAAAAACGAAAACTTTTTAGTAGCGTTTTTCTCAAAACAGGATTTTTTCCGCGCCGTGGAACATATACATAACTTAAAAAGTTATTAATGTATTAACATGAAATTTTATACAGATATTCTTTAAGATATTAGCCTTTGCATATACCTAAAATTTTGCATAAATTATTACTATAAATATTGTTTATAACAATTTGTTTATAAAAAAAAAGTGAAACTTTTTCTTTTTGGTTTTAAATTGTGAAAAAAAGTTTTCTCCTCAGAAATAGGTATATGCAAAGCGTAATGACTTATTTTAATAAAAATTTTTTGTCCGATTGAATTCAGTTGATTACAAGAGGCTGGGCATTCCACGGCGCAAATTAAAAGAGTCAACTTGGAACAGCTGTAGCGTCGCCATTTTTTCTTTTTTTTGCATAAAAATTTATGAGTGAATACACCATAACATGTACTATACTATGTAACTTCATTTGATACAATAAATGTATCCAGTTTCTTAAAAAAAATTAATAAAAAACCTGTTGTCTGGAGGATCCTCTCCCTTAAGTTCATTCTAATTTCAGTCTACGCTGTAGTTCATGACAACTTTTATAATAAATTGTAATCCATAACAATTATCAATGTCAATTACCTAGAGAAACCATGCGAAAAATACATCATTCTATGTAGGAACTACTTCTAAAATAAATCATCGTATCCATGATACTACTTTCAAATGCAGCAAACTGATTTAATACAAGAAGTCAATCAGTCTACCATCATCATCATCGCAGCGATGACGGCGATCTTCAGCACTCATTAAACAGTCAGTCAGTCACCAGTCAGTCATTCACCAGTCAGTCAGTAGCCACCACCAGTAAGCAGTAGCGTAGCGAGTGCACCAGGTACATACATACATAATACGTACAAAATCAATCGTCATTTTCAAAAACCACAACAACGATGACGATGACGGTGGTGGTCATAACGGCCCGGCCGCGGCCGACACCATCGTCATCGTCAGTTGCAACCTGGCCTCCACCATCACTCCAGGGGGAGTGGGTAGCGGTACTACTTGCGTCTGTGCTATTAAGTTCAATATACATATTGTACATAGTTAAGTATACATAAATGAGTCAGTACAACAGTACATTCGTTGTATTGAATGAAAACTGCAATGCAGATGTTGGGAGGTGTGGTCGGTGGAGCACGTTCAAGAATGCACACACACACACACATGGTGTGGTCGATGCGGATATGTGTGTGTGTGTGTGCGAGCGCGGAGCTGAAATTAAAATACTTATACGCGACGCGGTACCACGACGGATATTATATTATATTATTGTACATAATACACATGACTGATACGACTTACTGTACGTTCGTCGTTCACTCTTCATTTGTTATTGGATTCAATAAATTCAGAGAACATGATAGATATTTTTTACCGCATAATACGTATACGTATGTATAGTGATATTTTTACCAAATGAAAATGATTCCATGCAATAGGAATGCACGTATAACAACATAGCAGACATGCTTCTAATCAGTGTCTTGGAGGGGCCCTGTATCAAAATTAGTTGGGGGGCCCAAATGAAGGGTGAAAAATTTCTCACAAAAGAAACAAAAATCCTTGCATTAAATTAAAATAAATATTTACTGATTATAAGTTATCGTTTGCTCCTAGAAATTGAGCTAGCCAAACAATTCAAATTAAATATACACTTTTCTTGTGTATATTTAATATAATAATTATAATTTTTTTTCGGCAAATTGATTTATTAAATCATCTATAGTATAAGACGGTTTCAGTTTTTCTAAAATTTCTGCCTCAATAGAAATAGTGACAAGTCTGATAGCCGTTCCTGCCCCATCGAAGTCACATTTTTGAAGTTACCCATGTTGCCAACTCTTGGGCGCACACTTAACCCGGGGAAAAAAGATTGCTTTTTTGATTTTTGCCATTTCTGAAGTGAAAACTCTATTATAGGCACGTATGACAGTTTTTTCAATATATTTTTTTCCCAGGAAGCCCGGGATTAAGTGACATTGTGGATACCATTTTACTAATTTTTGCTTACCCACGTTAGGGGCCTCTGTACCCCGGGAGCCCTGTATCATTGATAGGCTGATACGGCGGTAGCTACGCCCCTGTTTGTAATATGGCTATCTCTTACAAGATCTACTACCAAATGTATTGAAAAAGGATGATAACAATTATAATACCTTTGATAAATGACAAAATTTCATTTTTAAATTCCAAAGCCATGAATCATTTGCATTTGATAAAAATGCGACTATATGTACAAATTGTACATACATACGAAAAAATGTGTATTGTAGCTGCCGTCAGCGTAAATAAAACGGAATTATCAAAGAATGGATTATTTTACGATTGTTACTATACGACAATTTTTTTTTCTTAAATTTCTGTAAAGAAAATGATTCGAATTTTATCGCAAAACCTCGAAGCCCATATAATTTCGCTAGTCCGTTCACCAATTCATGTTCGTCACAATTTCATCGTTTTCACATCTCAGTCTATGAATTCAATAATTCAGCGTACTGTAAAGAAAGCATGAAAATATTTGGTTACGGTTGAAATTTTGGTTCCAAAAAGCCATATGTATATGTAAAAGGTCGGTGTTATAATAAAACGACTCTTACCACAGAGATCGTTTATATTTTGGGAAAGTTTTTCCCCAAATATATAACTTTATTTGATTTTTCAATTATATAAAGCTTTGAATTATAACAACCTGTATCCTTGTTGAAATAATATATATGTAGGTATAATTTATTGTTAGATATTAAAAAAAAATGTCTAACAATTAAATATTCATTTTTAGGGTTCCGAAGTAAAAATCTAAGAACTAATATCTCTCTCTCTGTGTCTATACGTAATATACTTAAATGTCCTTGCTGTAAAAATAGTCAATTTTAGGGTGTCGATAGGAAGGAGGTGGGTTAAAAAAAATTTCATTTTCAAACTCAATATTCACAAATGGATATTAAAGGATATTAAAAATAAAAAATTGTAGAAAATTTGATTTAGTTATCGAAATTTTAGATCAGAAACGCCTACGATTCGTAGGCGGTGTTGATCTAATTTTATACTTTAAATAGTATATTACCAAAACAAAGAACCCATAATTCTATGTTTCACCTGATGGTTGAAAAATCGAAAGTCGGCTTGTGATAATTTTGTTTTTAAGTGAAAAGTGACAAAGCGAAAAAGTACTCACAAAATAAATCTTTCAAGTGTTAAGTATTTAGACATTTTTTTGAGCCTTTGGTAAATTTTGTTTATACAAGGTGGTTCAGAATTACATACCGTAACTGCTGGAGCTGATAATACGTTCAAAAATAATGGCACCTTTTCATCTACACTTTTTTCGAAAACTCAATAATCAGTGAGATAAAGTTAAGGGGAAAAAGGTAGAGGGGTGGAACGAAACTGACTTCAAAAATTTTTTAGGTGCTTTTAAATAAGGGATTCATATTTTAGGAATGCATATGAACATCAGGATAATTAAACTTATAGTACCAATTATTCCATTACTTATTGTTAGGGGATAATTTGAAAATCGATACTTTTACTTTAAATTACTCGAAAACGGTATTATTTATCGAAATGTAAGAAGTATACCTTTTTTGCCTGGAATTGTCTGAGGAACCATATTGTTAACGATTTTGCTTAAATAACTGCAAATTAAAAAGAAAAGACGTGATAATTCATATCTACTACCCAAAACCACCAGCCGAACCTAGGTGGTAGAATAATAAGCGTTTACATAAATTTAATCCTCCTAACGCAAAATACGTTTCCCTAAAATATCAATCCGTTATTCAAAAACGTTTGGAAAATATTTAGGAAAAAGTGGCTTTCGTTTCACTCCTTTACAGGGTTGTATCTCCCTTTTAACTGAGTTCTGAAAAAAAGCGTCCATTATTTTTGAACGCACTATCAGCTCTAATAATTACGGTACATAATTCTGGACCACCCTGTATATATTATGATTTAAACATTTCTTAAAGATCTAAATTTTTTATTTATTTAACAAAATCGAACAGTACGAAATTTTCTACGTTTTACATTAATGATTGTCCAATATAAAATTTAATTAAAACAGATATGACGATCACGTTTCAAATTTTTGTTGGGTAACTGATAATAATATATAGTTGTATGACAATTTATCATAGAATGAATAGTAAATCCTATATCCGAGAGAATACAAAAGTTCAGCTAAACCAGGGGTTTCCAAAGTTTTGCGCAAGCGGGCCAAAAAAAAACTTCAAAATGAGCAACGACACAGTTGAAAAATGAATGTGTTTACTACAGGCTCATAGTTTCGGTGAGCAAACTATAGAAAACAGTGATGCTTAGCCCGTCATTTGCAGAGCGAATTTGGTCGATCTGACATTCTAATTTACAAATTCAAAAGAGGGAAACAATTAAACAGAAAAATCACATCCGGACAAGAAGTCACATTTTCTGATCCAGCTTAACCATTTTTACAGAAAAAATGAAACCTAAAATTTCATCAATAGATCTGATTCATATCATTCTAGCAACTATTAATTTAAAGAAGAAAAAATTCAACTTTATGACGTCATCACAAATACAAAATTTTTTTAAGGGTCCAAAAACCTTCATTTTGATTCTACAAACATGAAAGGGCATAGCCGGGTAAGATAGGGAAAACGGCCCTTGACGCAAAAATGATTGTTTTTATAGGAAATAATACTTCTTAGCCTCAGATGCATTTATGCCAAATTTGCATTACCACCAGAGGTGCGAATGAGAATCTTTGCGTCGCCAATAACAAGTCAAAAAATTTATATATACTTTAGACCGTCACAGGAACTCCAAGAACTGCAACTCAGGGGGGAAGAGAACATTTTATTGCACTCCGCAGAGTTCTACCGTGTTTTAGAAAATAAGGCAGATGCTTTACTTTATGGCCCTTTTTATACATAAGTAATATATGTAGTACCGAACATGGCATGCATTTGTATTGAAATATTACTATGTTCTACCAACTAAAATTTTTCCAAAAAAATATATGTTATAGAGTACTAAGAGACATATTATTGAACAAAAAATAGTGGGTGTCGCTAACGCGTAAGTGCCAAAAAAAAAAAATTACTTAAATTTAAAAATTTTAAAGGAATTAGTATAATAACGGGATATAACGTTAATTTTTTTTTATTACTTTGCCTAAGGTGGGTACACAGTATATATTAAACTCAAATAAATCGACTCAGTAATTTCGTCAAAAAAAAAAAAATTTTTTAATTTTTGTCTTTTTGCGTATTCATAAACAATTAACCTCAGAGGGTTGAAATTTTGCAGGAATGCATCTCGGGCTAAGAAGTATTATTTCCTATAAAAACAATCAATTTTACGTCAAGGGCCGTTTTCCCTATCTTACTCGGCTATGGCTTTTGGATATAATCATAGGTTATGACATTTTTTTTATTATTATTTCGAACTATCAACAAGAAGATGCCTCGTTGTCATATACTAACCCCTATCAGTTAAGTCGTAATGGCCTTACAATAAATTACAATCGACATAAAAAAAAAAAATTCAATAAAAAATAATAAATTGTTATTTCAAATATTATTATTACCTACTTGACAGTTTATTACCTAATTAAACACACACCGACTGAAAAATAATTAATAATAAAATAAATAAGCTCATATTGAAAATAATTTCGTCGTCGGAACGTTTATTTATTACCTACTTACGAAAAAAAAAATAAAGTAGAAATAAATAAAATAAACCTATACACAGTTAACAAATTTTAAATAGCTATTTGAATCCTTATAAAAGAAACGTCAAACTTTATTTTCAAAGTTACATATTCACCTTGTGTAGGATCAAAGTAGAAAACTGCATTGGTAAATTGAAGTAGAAACAAATTAGAATGACATCGACGTAAGCCAAGCCGTAGTGTAGTCATGTATGTATCAACAGTTGAAATATTATAACCAGTTTTCACTCAACTTTGCCGCACAGTTAGTTTTACAGTTAAACACGATCACCACTGAAACCGCACACTATAGAGGATACAAGAACTATGTTTTTTTTTTTTCATATTTACATATTTCCGTAATTTCTGTTTATAGATATTTGTTTTTAAATTACTTTTTAATATTTCTCTCTAGAATATTGAAACTTTTTTTTGTTGCTGTTATTTAAATGCAGTTTTATAGCTTCTAATAATATATAAAATATTATGTTCTACAAAATACTCATTTCAAACACTGTAATAACTAAAGTATATAAATAAAGTAAGTAAAAGATATTACTGCAATTCTATTTAAACGTGAAAATAATTTTGGAATAGATTCAAAAAGTAAAATGGCAGTACATATTTAAAGACTAGAAAAAAAAAATAAAGATTAATTTTAATTAAAAACCATATAGTTATTGAAAAATTGTCAAACTGAATGGGCTGAGACGCGAACCCAAAATCGCCTGATAGTCGGTCAGGTGCATTTACGATTAAGCTATCCGATCATTGAGTTTGATAACGTATAAATCACATATTTTTTACTCTCTTGGTAGCGAGGAGTAGTTTATTTTAATTTGTAATAACATAAAATTTTAGTTATTTTTAATAAGGTAAGTGCGGGAGAGATGCCGCAGTAACTATAGTTCGTCCGTTGATTGATAGATAGCGCTATTAATGGATTATATGTTTAAAGTAAGTTACCTATTTAAGCTGTATATGGTAACATTTATGATTAGTCCATCAGTTTAGTAATTATCCAACTTTTTATAATTGAAAAGTAAGTTTTTTAACATAATATTTATCAAGCACTTAATTAATTAGAATTCAAGAATGTATATTTCACTGTTTTAATGAAAATGAGTTTTGTTATTAATTTAGCTATATTTTAAAAGTACTCTATAAAATTTTAGGTTAGAATTCCGTACTATGCTTGCTATAGCAACATGCGGCATCTATCCCAACAAAAAGGAGAGATGCCGCATTTAAGGCTGGTATAGTTGCCACATCATATTACGTACTAAAAACATAGACTTATACCTTAATTATGCAATTTTTTATTTTCTTTTTTGGACTGTAAATTATCCCACGTAAATATAAAAGATCCATTAATGGATCAGGAAAAGCTCTCATATTAGTGAAGATAACGACAATAATGATGATTGCCTATGTATTGAATGATTTGAAAACTATTCAGAAACAAAAAAAAAAGTTGACTGGTTAAGATGTAAAAAGTGCCAAAAATGGTTACACATGGCATGCATCATGTATGGAGATGTGTGTAAAATGCAAAATTTTTAATATGAACTAAGCGGCGACTCTCCTTCTTTGATGCGGCATCTCTCCCATAGGTGTGGGAGAGACGCCGCTTTGCAAGCTCTACAAAAATGTTAATTATGAATTTTTTATGACTCAAAATTTAAAATTATTTATAAATAATTTTAAAGAACAATGTTTACATTTATTGTGTACCAAATTTCAAATCAATTAAATGCATACTTTACGAATTATCAAATGTTTTCAAAATGTGCGGCAACTCTCCCGCATTCACCCTAACTTAAAAACAAGAGCTTTTGTAAAAAAAATTTTTTCCAGTTGTTTAAAACCACTTTTAATCGCGCGAGAATAAACGAACTAGGAAAAAACCTGATCGTCCGCTAATACTTCTGATCCCAGTAAGGAACTAACAATTTAATGTATTCCGTATGTATTAACAATAAGTAAAACTGTTTATTATACGGATTGAAACATGCACGCCACAGAGTTAACTAAATAAAAGTGGTATTTTTGTAAAGTGTTTTATTTCTTGCTAGCAGTCTTATTACTTTATTTTTATAGATACAACAGATAAAATTTTAGATTTGTACATTTTCTTCCTCAGGAATATATGAATAATAATTACAAATTGTTTGATTCAAGGATACTCAAAATACGACGCACGGGGCAAATGTGGCCCGTCAACTCCAAAAATGCGGCCCATGATGCCAGACCGTTTGCAATAGCCAAATTCGTAGAGAATATTTACATTATTTCTATAAAGAATTTTTGTTGGAGTATATCTCGTTATTACAAAGATTTTATACGAGTACTGTTCAGCCTTTGTTTCCATGCGGTTACTTTTATATTATAATTTACTCAGTGATCTACTTTCACGTTAGTCAAGTTAATACATCAAAATAACCAAATTTATCCGGGAAATGTGATTTAATTTCCGCCTGTGGTTTTTGTTATCGTTATGTAAAACTTAGATTTTATCAAAAATGAAAAAAGTAACATCAAAAACCTATGATTATATCCAAATTTCATGTTTGTAGAATCAAAATGAAGGTTTTTGGACCATTAAAAAAATTTTGTATTTGTGATGACGTCATAAAGCTGAATTTTTTCTTCTTTAAATTAATAGTTGTTAGAATGATATGAATCAGATCTATTGATGAAATTTTAGGTAATCTGAATGGCAAATTCTCATTTTTTCTGTAAAAATGGTTAAGTTGGATCAAAAAATGTGACTTCTTGTCCGGATGTGATTTTTCTGTTTAATTGTTTCCCTATTCTGAATTTGTAAATTAGAATGGGAGTTCGACCAAATTCGCTCTGCAAATGACGGGCTAAGCATCACTGTTTTCTACAGTTTGCTCACCGAAACTATGAGACTGTAGTAAACACATTCATT
The DNA here is from genome assembly GCA_035578155.1 of Brachynemurus nebulosus. NCBI lineage: Eukaryota > Metazoa > Arthropoda > Insecta > Neuroptera > Myrmeleontidae > Brachynemurus > Brachynemurus nebulosus. Next base: position 62,152,370 of record JAPWDM010000002.1, read on the forward strand.
TTTCAACTGTCTCCTTGCTTATTTTGAAGTTTTTTCTTGGCCCGCTTGCGCAAAACTTTGGAAACCCCTGGATTAGCTGAACTCTTGTATTCTCTGGGATATAAGATTTACTATTCATTCTAAAATTGTCATACAACTATGTATATTTTATTATCAGTTACCCAACAAAAATTTGAAACGTGTTCTTCATATCTGTTTTAATTAAATTTTATATTCCAATATAAATTTTGCGAATTGTTAATTATACTAGTTTTGTCATGAATACTAATTAAATAATTTCAATCCTTAAACCTACAAAATTTCTATTGTACAACTCCAAGAAACAATACAGGCAGCTTACATCTCATGGTACGCATAGTACGCATGCGTATTATAGCTTCGTCACTGACAAGTAGAGTGATATATATATATATATATATATATATATATATATATATATATATATATATATATATATATATATACACATTAAGTTCTCTTTCAGCCGCCTGTATTGATGATGTGAGATGTATTTACAACACGTGTCTATAACATTTCTCCTCTATAATGAAATTAACAGACCTGATTAAATTTTCATGATCATTTCTTTATTCTAGTATGCTAATGAATTTATACTTCACTAAATAATTAACAACCTACCGATAAAGAACATTTTTATTAAGAAAAACATACAGTCTATTTCAACGAAGTAAGAACATACAAAATTTAACATGGGAAAAAACTGGTGGCTTTGCCAAAGCCAACACATCGTGGTGGCTTTGAATCTAATGATAACCGTAACCGAAAATCGATATAAAAAACAAACGGATTTTGCCAAAGTGTAACCATTAATGAAAGATATTTTTCTTTTTTTAAAAAAAATTAATTATTAATCGAAACCGTTTACCTTGATTATTCGATTCATACCTGAAATGTACAGTTTGATTTTGTTTAACATAAATTTTTAACACAATACAAAGCATTATTTAGAAAAATAATAATGTAAACTAAAATACCCCTGTCGCAGCATCTGCATAACATAGCGAATTTCCAAATTTTGGGGACTGGCGGATCTCATCTAAGAACTGTACCTATTTAAAATAGTTTAGCTTTCTAAGAGTAAAAGATTTTTTAAAATCGGCTGGGTAATTAGTTTTGATATTTTTGGAACCCAAGAACCCGAACGGACTTTGTGCAGCATAGTTGTATCCATCTAAAATAATTTAGTTCTCTAACAGTGAAAAAATTTTCAAAATCGGTCGGTTAGTTTATTTTTTACAATAATGGGAACAGTAAACCCTGGCGGAAATCATACAACATAACCTTTATTCATCTAAAATAATTTTAGTAAAAAGTTTATCCTAACAGTAAAAAACGGGTCCTAGGGATCTCATATAACTTATGGTAGTTCGTAAGGTTCTTGTGGACATCATTTAATTACTTAATGAATTCAAATACTTTAACTTACTAACGGTGAAAAAATTTTCAAAATTTTCGACATTCGCTAAAAAAATCATTGAAAAATATTTGATATGTTTCGATCAATTAATGGTCAACATCAGCAAATAAAAGTTACTAAAATCGAAGAAAAGAATGAGTTATTTGTCCGTAGAAATTAAAATACAAATTCTGAAAACGAGCAAAGAAATATTGAAAAAACTAGATCGGCAAAACATTCTGACAAATAACACTACCCAACTAATACTTGCCAATTTGAATGAAACTTAACATACTTATTAAACAGCGAAAAATATTAAATACGTGTTTTTTTATTTCGGCTAAATACGCTTTTTAGGGGTAGAAAACACCATTCAACCTCTGTAGATGAAAACAGTTATAGCTAAATATTTTTGAAACGGCATATTTTTTGAAAAAAGGGCTGAGTACCAAATTTGTAGAATTTAAAGCGATGCACTTGATAGTGACCCTGAAATCGATTTTCAAGGTCAGTTGAAAATGATTAGCCATTGCCGAACTTTGACCATATCCTGTACCTATAAGCAGTAATTTCATGTATTGACTCAATCTATCTTCAAAATTGATTTGTTGCGTTATTTTTCTAAAATAAAAAAAATAAAAACCTGACGAAATGAAAAAATAGACGCAAATTTATAGAAAAAATTAGAAGAAAACATTTTTGTAAGTAATTTTAGAAGTTAAGAAAAGATTTAATATCACTCCAATTGTAAGTTAAACATTAACTTTATGTTATATTAGAAATTTTCAAAATTTTTTAAAATTTTTATTGCTACTCTATAGTTATCATATTAGGAATTCAATTCAACATATGATTAACTATTATTTTTCCGATTGCGATTGAGCAAGTATTTTTCAAAATTACTTCTTGATCACTTATTTTCTATCTTGCATGTGAAATTCGTTCGAATATACTTTGAACCATTTAGGGATGAAAAGTAAACTACTCCTTTTGAAAAATATTAAATGATTTTCAAATGACTTTGGAAATTGACCTCAAGGTCAACTTCAAAGTCAAGTGCATCACGAGAGTCAAGTGCTTCAAGATCATCAAGTGCATCACTTTGAACTCTATAACTTTGGTCCTAAGCACTTTTTTCAGAAAATATATCGTACCATAATCCACTTCTATGTTGATTCCTGGTCTCTTTTCCTGCGTTTCTAATATTTATGTCAATAAAAAATGTGCTACCGTAGACAAGGATGAATAGGTACGCATTCCGACTTCACACCGTATTTTTTTGTATTTATTTTATGAGTACCTAATCTTTAATATATTAAAAATTTACGCGAAGATGGTCACTTTATCAGCAGTATCCAAAAAAATTTAAAAATATCGGTGGTTTTTGAAAAATTAACAAAAATCGTATAATTTCTTCTCTATGAAAAATTGGGGTCAAAAGAGACGAGAAAAGAGTAAATGGGGACAACCCGTAGGGTCGACCAAAATTGAAATTCTAATATAAAATAATTTCGAACTTTTTGTATTTATACATTCAAAAAAGAAATAATAGGTACTTGATGATTTTCTGTAAAAATAAACGTAGAATCTAAAATAAAGTTTATATACTCCTGTCGTTTACCCCTAAGTTTATATTCCTCCTATTCTTATTTTAGTTCAAAAAATAATTTTTCAAAAGACTAAGACATAATAATTAATAACAGTGAGATTCTACGTCCATTTTCAGACTTTTGTTTATTAAATTGCGTAAAAGCTAGTAAATGCAATAACAGATATGATGAATTTATAAGGATTTTCTTGTACTACAAAATCTTAAAAATATGAAAACGCGTACTTTTTTTTCGTTAATTGTGTTTTATTCTTTTGCACAAAATTTTAAAAATACTTTATTTTCTTAAGAAAGGGAGGCAACTTTAGTCACAGATATGCCTATGAACAGTTTTTGGTAATCCGGGAAAAACGAAAACACTTTTTAAAATTTTTTTATTGTTAAAATCGAAATGTTCTTTTAAAGAGGGTTAAAATTACCATATTTTATATTAAAATTTTAACACAATCACTCCCTAATTAACGAGCCTTACTTAATATTAGCAAATTGAGAAAAAACACGTCAATTAGATTTTTTTACACAGATTTTATTTGTTATATAATTCAAAAGGATATTTTAAAAATGTGTATGAATGGCTTTCATTAAATAAATTTCAATATATTTTCCATTTATTTTAACAGTGGAATGTCCTTATTAGTGGCTATACTTTCGGCTTGGAGCGAATTAGACGAAGATTTTCTTCTAAAACCAAATTTAATAATTAATTAAAGAAATAAAAAAAAATTTGTGGATTTCCTACCGTTCAAATATAATCTTTATTGTATGTAAAAATGTTATTACATTTTTTCAAAAAACTGTAAGTAAACTGTAAAATTTTCTTTACAAATATGTTAAAATAGAGAAATGTTTCCTTTTTAATTTATTTTTAACTCTTTTTAAATGATTCACTTTAAAATTTTTTAATATTTCTTAATCGAAATTTCATAAAAGAATGTGTCAAAATTTAAAAAAATTTTTCTTTGTTAAAAAAAAAAATTGAATGTGCAAAATTATTTAATATTAGAATGCTCTGATTATACAATTCTAATCATAACTGTATTGTCAATTGGATAAAAAATTACGTAAAAATATTATTGTTTGAATATGATTTAACGTAATTTTTATACGATTGAAGCAAACTCTTATTAATTTTAGGAAGGTGTAAATATAATCTAAATTCTGATCATATCACATAACAGATATCGTCGGGATTTTTTTTGTAAAAAAAAATGGAACAGAGATACATTATAAAAACATTTAACTGACAGAGAAATAGAATATAGCCGAATCGTTAAATTGGATTAAAAAAATCATGACACGCTACTTATAAAGCGGCTTTTTTCGAATTTAGCTCGCAAAAAATGAGACAGAAAAAAAAAGAATGCGAGTGCGAGTGAAATGGAGAACGACATATTTCCTAGTTTTTCTCGAAAAGTAAGTAATTTAGAGCAACGGTATAAAAACATTTTTTATGCGTTTTACCTTTTACAATGGCTTAGTGTAAAAAAAAATTTGAAAAATTGCTTAATTCTGGCAAAAAACTCATTTTGTTGACAAAAAACGCCCGGAAAACCTACTTCTGGGCATCCGACGTGTCTGGCTAACGAACTCATCCAACGATTTGGAAAATCGAATTCGCACACAAAATTTCATAAGCATTAAACGTTTCGTTCGAGAGTTATCGCGCGGATACATATATATATATATATATATATATATATATATAAATTTTAGTGAATATCATTTTCGTATTCTAGGGACCTCAAAACATATTTCTGATATGGTCTCGGGCTTAGGTCGCACCATGACACCTGGCGTAAAAGCTGAATTTCCAGTTTTGGAAATTCGCTAAAAGATTTCATTAACCATAAAATTTAAAATTAATCCTCAAAAATTAGAATTCTGAAAAACCGTAAGAGGTTTCCAACTTTATTTAAAACCCAATATTCACTCTCGGCTCTATGTGCTCAGTTCCTTAAATTTAAAATACTAAAAAGAAAAATTGTGGATATATAACTACTGGAATGTCAGTTGTAACATGTTATAATTGACACTACTGAATTTGTAACAATTGTTACAGTGCTGTTTAATTTTATAAAAAAATTCGTAAAATTTTAACTATGATTAAAAAAGTGAAATTACCTATTTGATAACATTATTTGATTGTTTGTGTTTCCAATAAAATCATTTTACTTTCAAGTGATCGGATATTTACTGCAAAAATCAAAAAATTGTCAACCAACTCAAAATTTACGATTAGCTTATACATATAAACACATCTGGCATTGCTGAGAGAAAACCGCCACATGGTATTAACTAAAAGTTTTGTCAGTAAAGCACAACTTCAGGAGTCACCTTATGATACGCAGTACTCCTCAATAGGATTGATAGATGTCACGCAAATTTCAAAGTTACAATTGACCCACTGTTATTACTGAGACACCTCTCCCCTACTACATTATTTAATGCTATTATTTACTCTGCCCCTGTTAAGCGGACACCTCTGCTAGCCGGACAAATTTTTTCGTAACACTGCCGTCAGGTTATGTAACTGAAAGAAAAAAACCGTATATTTTTGTTGTTGTTTTCTTTAGGACCAACGCTGAATGAATACCGATCTTGGCAATCAGCAGTGTTGAGAACTACTCTTGGACCAAGATTGTTTACCAGGCTTGATACGAGATTATTCATTCCAATTTTCAACCACCAAGTTTGAGCCACTCTTGTTTGCAGGACTTGGGCCAAGCTTGAATACGATTGGCACAAACCTGTTCACAATCCTGGGCTAATTCTTACTTTCTATATGGGTAGGTTTAATACAAAACTTGATAAAAAGTTTGTGATAATAAAGAATTTTCCATTAGAGACTCTTCTCATTGATATGATATTTTGGGTATAGACTTCATTTTCCGGTAAATTAATTTCAATGATGCTTTCATGATGTTAAAATATATAGTACACATACATAATTATACATATATGTACAATCAAACAAAACTAAACAAAAAATATGTATCAACTCATGGAGAAATTTTATATTACACTAATGTATTAAACCATCATCATTTATCCTTACATAAATATTCGCTTTTTGTCCCATACCATCTGCCAAACTCTAGCTACCACTTCTGTTCTATATCATTCATAAAGAAGTCATGCATAAAAAGAAAAAGACAACTGTGTGTAGCAATGTATCTACTTCATATTAGATATTTTTATATTCGTAGAACATTTACTATACTCTACTTGAATATGTTTATACAGAATTATGCTTTTAATGTTAGATACTGTTGTTTTAATCACAAAACCGGAGTTCGGCTTGCGAGGCCTAGAAACAAATTTCGTACAACATAATTGTTCAAATTCGTACAATCAGGGGCAACGGACAAGATCACCTACATTGAAACGATTTGGCAATTTTGAACAAATGATAGATTTATATGCGACTGCAGTTGTTCAACAAAATTATCGGCATAATATATTTTCAACACATACAAAATTCTTCTATACAAAATTTCAGTTGAAACTGCAATGAAAAAACGCATATTTATATTTGATTTTTATGCCGTTTTTATAAATAATTTTGTACAAAACCACTGTAATCTTACTCTTTTTAGAATAGAACCGTCGTAACCTTACTACTTTTGGTACAGAACCGTTGTAATCTTACTACTTTTGGTGCACAATCGCTGTAACCTTACTACTTCTGGTACAAAACCGCTGTAACCTTACTACTTTTGGTACAGAACCACTGTAACTTTACTACTTTTGGTACAAAACCGCTGTAACCGTACTACTTTTGGTACAGAACCGCTGTAACCGTACTACTTTTGGTACATAATCGCTGTAACCTTATTACTTTTGGTACACAATCGCTGTAACCTTACTACTTTAGATACAAAAACGTTGTAATCTTACTACATTTGATATAGAAGTGTTGCAACTTCCCTACTTTTGGTGTAGAAATTTCATGGATAAAATTACTGAAGAAGTAAATCGATCTTGACTAGCGGTAGATCCGTAGTAATATTTTATTAACTTCAGTCTTGGGAAAGATCTTTCTATAGATGGTAATAGTTTAACTGGTACAATTAATATAGTTTTCAGAATAGTAACAAAATTTGGATACGATCGCTTTGAAAATCGTTTTTTTCATTTTTACCAAAAATGAGTGAGGAAAATCATTAAAAGAACTACTTCTGTCATATTTTTAAGAGGCAGTTTGTCTTTCTGATAGCAAAAATGAAAAATTCACATCAAAATTATCCTAATTGAACAAATTATCTTAATCCAAATCATTTCCATAAAGCGTGATTTGAAAAAAAAGTTTTTTCTATTTGATGACGCCAGTAAGGTTATGTAAATTTTTCAATACCTTAAAAATCGTAAATAAAATGATGGAATGATACAAATGAAAGAAACTTATAGAGTTTCGAAGCCGTTCTTTTTATTGTCACCAAATCACGTACAGGTACTAGAAAAAAGGTTTCTGTCGAATCAATGACATATTTCTAAAATCAATTTCCGCCATAAAATAAAAGTAATTTACACTGAAAAATAATTTCTTCTCTGCGAATAACTGAATATTATATTGAATTTTTCTTTTCTATATCTTTTTCACATTCGTGCTGCTAATCCTTCGATTAAATAATATTACGGTAATTTTTCATATCGAGAAAATTACGTTTTCTTTTTATTTCTGATACAAAACGATCATTCGTTTTGTTATAAATCTAAAATATCTGACATATATACACATATATATTTATATCTAGAATTTATTTTCTATTTTACTTAGTGTCTGTAGAATTTTCTATTCTATATGGAATTTTTATTAAAAAAATATAAAACGTACAATTATTATTAAGAAATGAATAATAGGAATCTTATGGGAACAAACTCATACCACTTTTAATAATGGACATTTTTCCTTGTATTTTCAATTAGGTATATTTTCTTTTACTTAAACTATCTTACATTACCGCGCTTTCAAATTTTGTTTTTATATATTTTTATAAAAAGAGTGAAAAAAAAAAAATCAAATAAAAATAGCGACGGCCTCAAGCATGAAAATCGAATAGTTTCGCATCATTATGTTAATATTTTAAGTACTTTGGACTAGTGATGTCGGACCGAGAAGCAGTTAATCGATTAATTGACTAAAATTGTTTTTCGGATAAAATTAGTCATTAATCGAAAATATCTAGCACAGAATAGTCGACTAATCGACTAAATTTTTAGTCGAATTCATGGTAAGGTAACCTATGATGTAACTCTTTCAAAAACGAGGTTTTTTTTTTAATTTAATTATGGACTTTTAATATTTTTCTTTTAAGAAAAAGAAAAATATAAAATATCACAATATATTAATCACATAAAAGTGAAAAATTATACAGATTGATAATTTTTTAGTTTCCATTTTTTGAAGCCCAATAAATAATACAGAAAAATTGTTAAACTAGTCGTTTGTTTAGTTATTTAAGAAAAATTAATCATTTTAATCATTCAATCGAAGGTAAAATAGTCGACTAAAATATGACTAAATGCAAACAAAATTAGTCCACTAAACCGACTAATCGATTAATTATACGACATCACAACTTTGGACTAACTAAAAACGGTATTAGACACACGACCTCAAGTTATTATAATTATTTTAATTTAAAAATGACAGAAAGAAAAACATATTTGAAGCTAGGTACGTTTAATTTTGAATATTGTTGAATTTGTCGTCTGATGATGTCATACACTTTTTAGACAAGACAGATGATAGGGATTGGGATTTTGGAGGAACTAAGCAGATATTCCTCTAATGAGCAGGAAAACCTTAACGGCTGCGGAATTCGAATTTTTGATCTACAAGTTCTAAAGTATTTGACTACTTAACTGTTCACAAATTTTGAAAACAGTTTCGCAGAATTAATTCTACAAAACTGGTTTGAAACCATTTTTAGAACAGTTTAATAAAAAAGTAGAAATATACTCACAGACACACCCCTTCAAAAGTTTCCATTTAAGTTTGAAATCGGTTAACAGCAAAAGACATTTCTGTATGTGGTTAAAATTTGATTACGAAGTTACTTCTTTCTTACCTGTAACAAAAAAAAAAAATCAAATATAAAAAGTGGAAACTTATTTTCTTATTGGAACAAAAAATAAGAAAAGTTATTTAAATAACTTATTGTTGATTTCCTAAATCAATTTTTTTCTTCACTGTAACCTCATGTCTGATTTCATTGTTCTTTACAGTATTCCTTGTAATATATTTTCCGAACCAAATCAAAATATTCAAATGTTTTTTATACCGTAAAATCGGACAGGGGGTCTAGACCCGGACACTTTGGACCAATCTTCAAAGTAGTTTTACAATAACCTGCTACAATAAACATTTGTTCTCGACGTCATCAGAGAGAGAAAAACATCCTCTAAACAGCTGTACCAATAAAAACTACGGATTTCAACTTTTACTATCTCATTTTACAGGATTACTATTTCTCCAGTTTTTCAAAGAAATAAAATGTGTGTCTAATTTAGACATGTAATTTTCATCATAATTGTCATATTGTTTTAATTTTGATATGTATGTGTTCAGAATTTTATCGCGCATCATTTAATGATGTTTGAAGTTATATTTGATGTATATATAAAAAAATACATGCTATATATGTATATCCGTTTAGAACCGGACACATCAGTTTATTACACTATGGCCACGATTCGCACTGGCTGTAACTTCCACTATCCATACGTTATATTCCCGCCAGAATTACGCGGTTTATGCCTCCCTCTGGTGTCATATCGCATGTTTATTTCATAGAGAGGCATACTATGTATTGACCCCTCTCCCTTCCCACAAAATGTATTGAAGCCTTTGAGAAGTTCAAAGACATCAGACGATATAAAACACTGTCCTAACCCCGACGGGAGAGGATAGTTTGCATGTTATTACATTATTTAAGTAAGTGTCCGGGTCAAGACGGATTTGGGGTGTAGACCCGGACACTTACTAATTATTTTTTTTATTTTTTTTTATTTTTACTTATAATGAAACAAATGGGTCAGGGATATAACAAATAATATACGCTCTTTCTAATGGTAATACCTTTATTGGTGATATCTATGAAGGAAACATGTATAAGCATAAAAAAAGTGTCCGGCTGTAGACGGTTTTACGGTACACTAGATTCAAAGAAAATTTGAAATTTATTAATTTAAAATTTCTGAAAGTGTTAAGTAGCTACGAAAAAGTGATATCATTCTACTATTTCTCTTTATTCCTGTAAATATCAACGATACAATTACATGTTTGGAAAATTAGAATTATTATCTAAATAATGACAGACTCTATGGCAACGTGTATGTACTACATATTATATTCGTATGAGAATACGTTATTAACATTTTAAAGATGTAAATTTATAATGAGGATTACGAATACAGTAATACAGCCAGTAGTTTAGTTTGCCTGCAGAAACGTAATTACTTTCAACGTATACATAATATCTAAATATAATACAACAGATTGTAAAATGTTCCACTTGATATTGGAGGTATTTAAAATAACAACAACATTATTAAAACTCTGATCCCGGTAAGTTTGAGTGCCTAAGTCACTGTCCGCTGTAATGACACAACTATATAAATACTGATTGTCTGAGCGACGATGAGCCCTAATAGAAGAACCACGGAGGTATGTGGAGATGGCATTTCGTATGTGTGGTTTCGTATATATGACAGATATATTGCTCTTAACAACGGTTTTTCAACCCAATTAATTGATGAACTTATCCGTAAAAAACAGCACAAAGTCACCATTGAACAAATATATCCTCCCCTTACAATTACTTGACCCAGACCCAAAACATTATGTATCTCTTCCATTCTTAGGTGTCATCTCACATAAAATTGGTAACCTGTTTACAAAATATATCACCAGCTTTTCATTCTGTTGGAAATCTTGGCCGTTTCCTTTACAACGCCCAAGAAAAAACTGATCCACTAATGAATCTTTTAGAGGCTCTAGAAATTAACAGATTAAACAGTGACCCACAAATAGAAGTTTTAAACGATCAAAATGATCTAAATAATTCTCCTCTATTAAAAATAAATTTCTGAACGAATATAATCACTTCAGTCTTTCAATAATTTTGGACACCCCTATCTTAGTTTTTATAAACAGGTCATTTATCTGAACAGTCATATTATTAGGTAAAAAAAAAAAATTCATATTGGTACCTACAAACTCGTTTAATTGCTGTCTTCTTTACACGTATATTTAGTTGCTTCGATACAAAAATTTTATGGGTTTTCCCAATTCAATAATATTACACCCCCCCCTATATATCTTTCTTACCTATAAATTCCCATTAATTATTTTCATCTTTCTACTCTGAGGATGACCGAAAGGTTGAAAACGCGTTTAGTAAAAATAACTTTTAATTCGTGAAATAGACGAAGTAATCGAACTTTAAATATTTTTCAATATTTAAAATGGAGTTTCAGAAAGTAAATCTCTCAACAGTGAATTATTTAAAAAATATGTTCTTTCTTATACTATAAACTAGTATCGATTTTAAAGGGGGAGGGTCCTCCAGACAAGAGGTTTTGTTGTATCAAATGAAGTTACATAGCAATTATTCTTTTTTAAACCTTAAACCCAAATGATTTAAATATTAATCTAAGGATTGAAATAATTTATTTCTTCATGATTCCTTAGTTGTACGTTTATTTCAATTTTATTTACATTTCCAAAAAATTTTTCGACATGTACTGATGTCTTCTTCAGTTGGATCTGATATAAAATGAGAAAAGAGAATTTTAATTACATCTATTTTAACAATATTATTAATTTATTTATGTTAATATTAGGAAAAAAAAACATAAATTTCAAACCATAAAAGTTATGGTTTCTTATTGTTTAAAACTAGTTAAAATTTTTTTTATAAAATTATAAACAATTATTTTAAAATTAAAAAACTTTAATATATATATATATATATATATATATATATATATATATATATATATATATATATATATATATATATATATATATAACAATAGATTGATCGGAATATAATATTGTAATTTAAACGGGCAACAGTTTTTAGTTATGAATAGAAGAAAATAATTATATTATTTGTAAAATTTTAATATTACAGGAGAAAGCAATTAAATTTAAATTTAAATAGGAAATGAGACTGGACATGTTGACAATGGTAATTATTTTTCTATTTTGAACTAAAATAAATTAATGTAATGTAACTAGTACTTACATCTGTTAATTCATCCAAAAAAAAGATTAATCGTTGCTATTAATTTAAATAGATGTCGGTTTCTGCATTCCATATTTGAAATTTGTCAGTAATTATATTTAAAATCACTACGCCAAATGATTAAAACTGTACTTATTTAAAGTTTATAAATTTTAAACAATAAAAATAAAAATTTAAAAAAAAATAATTTTTTTCAATTGTTAAAAAGTTTTGTACTTGTTGCAGCTACATTTTATCGTACTTATGTCATTTTTGATATTGAATTAATTTTATTGTTTTCTTTTTCGATTTTAATTTTAGAATTTTCTGGAGAATATGACTGTGATACACGCATGTCCCATTTTCTATCTTTATCCCTTGACATTACATCTTTTATGTATTTTGTTGTAACTTAAGCTGTAGTTATGTAACAGAAGTTACATAGTATAGTACATGTTATGGTGTATTCACTCATAAATTTTTATGCAAAAAAAGAAAAAATGGCGGCGCTACAGCTGTTCCAAGTTGACTCTTTTAATTTGCGCCGTGGAATGCCTAGCCTCTTGTAATCAACTGAATTCAATCGAACAAAAAAATTTTATTAAAATAACTCATTACGGCTTGCGTAAGTCATTTCTGACGAGAAAAATTTTTTTTTCACAATTTACAATCAAAAAAAATAAAATGTCACTTTTTTATAAACAAATTGTTATAAATAATATTTATAGTAATAATTTACGCAAAATTTTAGGTATATGCAAAGGCCAATATCTTTTTCAAATTAATACCTTAATAACTTTTTAAGTTATGTTCCACGGCGCGGGAAAAAACCTGTTTTGAGAAAAACGCTATTAAAATGTTTTCGCTCTTGAAAAGTAGAGTTAAAAGCAGTTTATCGTTATCTAAGATAATCTTTCGGTTGGAATTAAAACATTAGAAATATATTCCTTAAGGTTCAAATGAACTTTTAAAGCAAAACAAAAAATGAAAAATTTGAAAGTTCTGGAGAATCCTCCCCCCTTAATTACCCATATTGTTTAAAATTAATATGTCTGTCATACTTGTCATGTGCCATTAAATTTTTATTTCTATCTATTGGAATTGATATTTAAATATAAAAATCCTTTAATTTGCAAATTAATGCTATTAATTACAGCACGTATAAATTTCAATATTTTAATTAACAAATTGTATTATAAAATATTATTTTGGCGCACTTGATCTTGTACTGGTTTAGATTAATGAACCGTCCATAAAATATATACTCAAAAAGCGGTGAGGAAGATAAATTGTCTAGCACAGTGATTCTTAAAGTGGGCTCAACGCCTGTTCAAAAAAATCCTTAAAAATTAAAGTGACGGGCACAAAAAGTTGTCCTTTAGATCTTTGTTTTCATTTACCGTGAGCTGTGATTACCCTAAATACAATGATAAACAGAAATCCTACGACATATCATCATCCCTGGGAAGTGCTGGAACGCTGCTCGAGGTGCCGGAACACCGTTCCGTCAAGTTCCAGCTGAAATTAAACACTGATTGGAACGGACCATAAAGTTACAATCTACCATTTTAATAAAGTATGCATAATATTTAACTTTACAATGTGTATACAAAGGTAAAATACAATAATCATTGCTTATATTTTATTTAGTGTAAGCTTAGCTAGTCTATATTCATAACAAAGCACAATAACGCAATATATCCAAAATTCATTCTGTTTAATTTAAATTCCTTTCTTAATTAAAAATCAGTGACTTTGGTCGAATAAATGCAGTTGGAGTTAAATTGTTTCCTACAAATTATTATGATTCTTGCACAGCTAAAATAGTGCAAAAACTTTAGTTAAATATTACCTAAATTTTAAAGAAAAAAGTGACCAACGTTGACTTTTTGTCGACCTCTTTTATGAAAATTCTAGATGTTTTTCAGCACTCCTACTATAATATTTTGTAACTGTTTCTCGAATCAGAGAGAGTACTAATACACATAGATGATTGAATGTGGTGTAGAGGTTCGTTGGTGTAGAGGTCAGCACACCTGGCTAGTTTCCAGGAGATCCTGGGTTCGATTCCCGGCCGATCCGGATAATTTTTTCAATCACTTTGTGATTTTTAATTTACATGTGGTTTTTGGTCATACTATACCAAAGAAATCGAGTGCTTAAAGTTTCAGTTTAGCTGAACGATTAGTGAACATATCAATACTGCGTGTGTTGAAATGCAAACAAAAGTTTGTCATACGTAGTAGTGTCTCACAAGCACTCGATAATATTTGAAATTAAAATTTTAAAACTCAACAAGTGAAGAGAATAATTATTCTGCTAATATTACTTCTAAGTTTGTCACAGATACGAAAGCACTGTAATCAGTTTTGTGATGTGAAAAATTGTCTTTTTTTTCTAAATTCAAAATTTTCACACACGTTTTACGTTTCAGAGCTTCCTGAACAATTTTAGTTCTGTATTTGTTTGTTAAATTGTCTAGCGAGGTTAGTTTTCAGGGCTAATGAGGGGTTGTTTCTAGACGATCTGTAAATTTTATCGTAACCAGTGCTTGTGGAAAATTGAAACTTTTTTTTAATTCATGCACAAGGGGTTAAAGCCAGAAACAAGAGACTTTTATCAGTAATTTTTAAATGATATATTCTATAATAATTAAGCTGTATATTATTTTCATAAAAAAAAATTAAAACATGTTTTAAATATGAACTAGTGCAGTTTATAACAAACAAAATATACGATCATATTATGGACTCACGGTAATACGGAACAGTTTTAAGTGAACATTGTGCTGCTATGTACTCCATATTTCATACTCGAAACATGAATGAACATGGCGAAATGCCACCGGGGAATTTATAACAACGAACAACTTCCGTATAAAATATAGCAGGATGATAACTTGTAAGTGAATAAGTATTTTATCGAAAATAAGTAGGTACTTATGTTGGAGAACACTAGTTACATATATATTTGTCATAAATTTATAAAACAGCCACGAAACTCTTCAATTTCTCCCTTAAACTTATCGTTCGAACAGTAAAGATATTCGCTTATCCAAAATTAAAAAACTGTGATGCCCCAAACCAGCTAGATTAGTGGCTGGTAACCTTTTGAATAACACGGAACAGAAAAAATTTTGCATTTTGCACGTTAGGTCACGGATGTATTTTTTTCTTTAACCATAAACTTAACATTTTAGAAGTTCTTGAAATCAATTGCACAGATACAAGATAGATTTTGAATTATTAGATAGAATTAAACAAATCTACACTATGAAACATTTAACATAAAGCATTGCTTTTGTTTTCCGATATATATGAAACCCACCCATAATCGTTTTATTTTTAAACGCCTATTGAATCATATTCACATTATTTTTTTTCCAAATTTTACCTACATACTGGTTCCTTTAATTCATTTTTAATATCGGGCACAATATTGTGAAATTTCTTGGTTTTTCCATAATTTAATTTATTTTATTAAATATAGTTTTATTTTATTCAAATATGGTCACACCCTTCGAAGTAATCATCTTTTTACATTGATTTTTTCATTTAATTTCAAATGCCGGATACAATATTGTGAAGTTTCTCGAATTTTCTCCTTAATTTAATGGTTGCTTCTATTCTATTTAAATAAGTGAACACTCTATGTTTTCTATATCTGATTTAATCTCTAACCCCACTGGTAACCACTTACAAGTAAACGTCCCAAGGCCGGACCTATCGATTTTGATGAAATTTAGATATGTTGTAGAACATTAAAAAATAAGCGACACGTATTTTTTTTTATCGGCGGAAAAACGGTCTGAAGGGGTGAAATCGCCCTCCAAAAATTGGGATAAAAATTTAATTGTTTAAGCAAAAGTTTAAATTGGCGATATTGCTCTTTTTTAAAGAGCTATCTATTGGTATGCAATTTGTTCAAATTGTGTCAACAGGGGTGGCTGGGGGTTAAAATTTGGGAGTTAATTTTGCTAAAAGGGGATGAAAATTGAACAATATAAAAATTTTGTTTACAGATTTGAAATCTACGTCAAAAAATCAAATTGACCTGTTTTTGCTCAATGTCCTAATATTAAGTCTAGGGGTAGTTAACTAGGGGGTGACTGTGTCGAATAGTCGTACTACTTGGGTAGTTTAAGAAGTTTTTATTCATGGAAAATAGTTTAAGACATTTAGAATAACGAAGAATTGAAATTTTCGATTTCAAAATTCAATTTGAACAACATTGGAGAAGGGGTGAGTCACCCTCTTAAATTACATACTAGTTAACATGCACTCATTTTTAATATTAACACACTGACAGTGGGTAATAATGTCACAATAAGTGGTTCTGAAGTTGGACTATCGTATGTAAGGTTTTTAGCACATAGATTCCCAACGGGAGCGATATCGTCCCTCAGTGGGCGCTGGAACCTTCCAGGGGGGCGGTAGCGGATAAGGTTGTCAAGAGGAGTGGTAAAATAAGTAAATTAATATAATAAACATATTTGACGGGCAAAAAAAAGGTCGACGGTTGTGAAAAATAAAAAAAAGGACGGCATTTGTACAACTGACGAGTGCTGGTAGGGGGCGTTGAAATTTCTGTTCTATACTAAAGGGGGCGGTGGTCCAGAAAAGGTTGGGAATCTATGACTTAGCATATAGCACTATACAATTAATACCACATAAATATTATGATCCGGAAAAGAACTATTCAACTGCAATTTATCTGAAGATGAGTTAAATACTCGAAAGTTAGCTCGTAATTGAACAGTTTAATTTAGTAAAAAGTGAAAAGGGAAATTATTATTATTCTTTTTATTATTTTTTAAATTTTTGAAGCGAAAACTGTAGGTATACCATCCACACTTCTTACTTGAGAAACAAACACATAATTATGTCTAATTCGTCACATTAGTAGTGTAACAGTTAAACTCGAGTTGAAAATTTGGATGTAATCGAAATGAAAGTCTTTCATTTCGGTAATTCATTAAAAGTCTTAACTGCCGTACCACTATCTTCATAACTTGTTTCATATTATATGATGACACACGCTTAATTTTTAATTTAAACTTTTTACTGAACTTTTAAAATTTTAATTGAAACGTACTATAATTTTTGTATCTTAAAATTATTGTTATTTTGATTCAAAACACTTTGCTTTCATAACATACGTTACGGATTCTGTATCATTCGTTTATGAAAAATATTAAAGGACCCCGCACAAATCTTATGGAAATTTGGTCCCGGTTAATTTCTTCGAAACTTTGGGAAATAATAGTTCTTGACCTGTGAAACAAAAGTCTCCATAGGCGCAAAGCTCAATAATGGACAGATTTTGAGATATATGTAGTTAAATATACGTATACTGTCAATGTAAAATCGATCACCTATCAAATGGTGTCGGCAATCGATTCTACTTTTCTGCAAGTTTTTTGCCGATACCATTTGATATATTTAACTACATATATCTCAAAATCTGTCCATTATTGAGCTTTGCGCCTACGGAGACTTTTGTTCTACAGGTCAAGAACTACTATTTCCCAAAGTTTCGAAGAAATTAATCGGGACCAAATTTCCATAAGATTTGTGCGGGGTTCTTTATTCAAGTTTTTGTTCACTAGATGTGGGGCGTTGGTTGAAAGTCGCTGGTTCTTGTTTTGTTGAAAATGGTTTCCACATAAACGCACAAAACTTCGATAGCTTCTAATTGTTTGTAATTAATGAGGGACCACCCCTTTGTGGGGAATAAAACACAAGATATTGATGAACAGCTAAACACTGTAATTAGTTGCTTTATTTTTGAATTATAACAAAATAGAAAATGCTTCATAAATAAGTAACATAAGTAATGATTATGCACAAATAAGAATAACGGTTAAACAATAATACAACGTCTTGTTGGTTTGGTGGTCTTTGCTCAAGCTGACTATTTTCATAGGTTCGTAATAACATCACACCACGGGAACAACCCGGTCGCTTCGCGTGGCATAGCAGACAGCGCTTGGTGGCTAGCTGCGTGAAGGTGTATATATAGGCAGGTGATGGCACTCGGTGTACAGACAATTGAATTAGAGGCAAATACATTTTTGATTGCAAATACCGAGCCCCAACACTAGAAAAATACTGAATTTTCTTTCTAGTATGATATTCGAATGTATCTAGCAAAAATTTAAAAAAAAAAAAACATACTGGCGATAATAAAACGTAATATAGTTCCACCATGTAACTTTCATAAATAAATGGAGAAGGTAAAACTTTATAATTGAAAGCACAACAAAAACTTATATACTATGTAAACTGAACTGAATAACGTATTGACTCGTATCGATCATCGCTACACGTACCTAGTCATATAAATTCTAAGTCAATTCGAAGTCATCAAAGCGAAGCACCTACACAAGAGTAGCTATATATAGTTATAACCAACTAAACTAGTACAGTACACCTCACCCGGTAAATTCAAGTCAGCCAAACACAATCATTTCAATTTTGATAACTGAGAAAATTTAAATTGCAAATATTCTTCACTGGATTTTCTCTTTTTAATTGAATTGCTTTTTTTCTTGTTGATTGATGGTAAAAAAATTTGCTTTACAACAGCAGTTTTCAACCTGGGGCACACAAAAAGTCAATTTTAAGAAATACGTAGGTACTTGAAGAAAAAAAGGTTTAGAACCGCTGCTTTAGGAAGACGATTTATCTACTTAAAATATCTGAAAGGTTTACTATAATTAGGTATACAATAATTATGTCGTTACTTAAATTTAACATAAATTTTTAATTGGTCCATTGTGTTTTTATCCTAGGCATAACATATTTACACAACAATAAATAATTTAGAGGGATTAAACTATTTAATTTTCACGTTTATAGCTGCTATCTGGATTTCAAAAGCCCCCTTAATTTTACAAATGGACTAACAAAACTGTCCGATCGTAAATTTTATAACAGAGCACATAATTATTATATAAAAGGTGTTTTTTTATATTGAAACGAAACACGTTTCAATTAAGATTTTTTATACCTGAAAAATGGTTTTATGTCATTAAAATACGTCCATTATACGATTAGCACTACTGATAAAACACATTCTGTTAGTTCCATTTCGAGCCACAATATCAAATAATTGGGGCCTTATTTAGGTAATAACGCCAGTTATTGTCAGTCAGCGAAATCAGAGATTTTATTGGTGTCAAATCACAAACTGTCGAAAATGCTATGAACGAATTTTTCATAGCATTTTCGACGTGAAATTCAGAATCCGAAATAAAAAATAGGTCTTTCCATTTGAAAAATACGACTTGACCTCAAAATGACCTTGATAATGAAGGTCAAGGTCAGCTTTAAGGTCACCATTTAATGTCCCCCTTCGTACCTAACAACTTTTGTAAAGGCCATTTTTCGATAGGTGGCGCCTCTGGCGAGATATTTAGATGCATAGATTAAAATGGCCCACCCTATATATATATATATATATATATATATATATATATATATATATATATATATATATATATATATATATATATATATATAAATTTTAGTGATAATTATTTTCGGTTTCTAGGGACCTCAAAACAAATTTCTGCCATAGTACCGGGTTCAAATCGTGTCATGACAGCGGCTGTAATAGTTGATTTTTCGATTCGAAAATTCGCTAAAATTTGCATTACCTACAAGAAATAGTTACCATTTTACCAACGTACAACAGAACAAAACGAACAATATGGATCTAAACCATACGAATATCTTCCCATGCATTTTAAAATATTCTTTTAAGTGAATGTAACCAGAATATCAAACAGCTAAAGTTGTCAACTTCTTCCCCTGTACCCTTTAAATATTTTTATACTATTATTCCCATTTCATAACTCTGTATTTTATACTGCAAGGAATGAAGAGGTATTTTACAATACATATTACTCTTACAATCAGACAAATTTTTTGATTCATAATCGGCGCTTCGCCCAAAGCAGGACTAGATAAAACGACTCGATTTGATCAAACACACTATGTATTTAAACAGCTTTAAAAGAATTAAAATTTAAAAAAAAATATCTAGTGCACATTTAATGTAGCTATAGTAAAATCTAATACTACAGTTTTCTTAAATATGTGTATTTGTGTAACTACAATTTAAATTACGCTTGGTTTAAAACAAAAGTTTATTTATTAAAGCATAAATAAACCCAAAAATAGATTATAATTACAAATTATGTTAACTAAATTTAAATGCATTAAATATGCGAATTATATTTTATCGTTAATTATATTGTTCGTATTTTCGTTTAATCACAATTTCACTTAATCGCTTAATTTTATTAATTACACTTATATGAATACATATTATATTGTACAGGGAGAATATTACCAAAGAGACTCAAGATAAATTTAGATGCGCTGAAATACAGATGGTACAAAATAATATACATAAATACATAAGGGGTCCTTAAAAAACTAATATTTAAAAATTACTAGGGGCAACCGTTCATTTTGTTCCACAATATGAAAAAGACTTCTATAAAAATTTTAGATTTTAAAAAATGTTTTAGGAGTCGCTACCAAGCTTTGAATTTTCAAAATAATCGAAGATTTTCAAAATTTCTATAAAATTTCATCAAGTTGGTGAGCACCAAAGTGACATTGATTATGAACTAAGTAATATAAATTAGGACATTACATTAACTTTTAACTACATGTCACTAGCTCCTAGCTCATTAAATAGATGTTCCCAGACATGCACTTTGCAGTGTCATTCAGGCTCTGGGAACATCTATTTTATGAGCTTTGAGTGAGTGATATGTAATTAAAAGTCAATGTATTGTCCTAATTTATTATTTAATTCATAATCAATGTCACTTTGGTACTCACCAACTTGATAAAATTTTATAGAAATTTTGAAAAATCTTCGATTATTTTGAAAATTCAAAACTTGGTAGCGACCTCTAAAACATTTTTTAAAAATCTAAAATTTTTATGGAAGTCTTGTTTCATATTGTGGAACAAAATGAACGAGTGCCCCTAGTAATTTTTAAATATTAGTTTTTTAAGAACCACCCTAAAATACATATTCAGAAAATTTTTTTTTTTTCATAATATCTCTTTTTATAAAATATTTTATTTTTGGAAGAACTTAATTGTAAAAATTAAGTTTTGACATGAATACGTTTAAAATCCGATACTAAACAGCATCTTAAAAATGTTTTATTTGTAGAGGTCACGCAACAAAACTGCGTCTGAATATCATTTACTGTCCAGAAAATAAAAAATACCGGAAAAATCAACGAAAATCAAGTAGGATCAAAGCAAATTCCATTCAGATGTGTCGTTTCTATTGGTTGATGAAGAAAACCATGTAAGGGGAAGCTCCAGATGGATATGGAATTATCACAAACTATGAAAAATAGAAATGTGAATAGAATTCTGGTGCGTCAACTTTAATGGAAGTTTCTAGTGCAGGATCCAATGGAAAAATTGAATGGACCACATAGCGTATACGTGAAAGCCAATGAGTCATTCAAACCTGAAGGTCAACATGAGGTTTTAAAAGACTGATGATGAGTTTAGTGTATGTGCGTTTATATCTACATAATTTTTTACTTCACATCAACTTTTAAGATATTTCAATTAACTCGGCAATTCCCAGTGTCACCTGTAGGTGACAGACATTTTTAATTGTAAATTGTATTAATTTGTTTGTTTAACTTATAGTATAGAGTTGTCACCAGAAAGAAATATAAAGTCATCTATTAGCCTTCTAATGGTGGTAACAGAACGTAAAGATTTAATTATCTTATCGTTGAAAAAAATTGAAAACATCTGTCACCTCCAAATAACTCTGGGAATTGCCGAGTTAAAGTTATTTAAAAGAAAAAAATATAAAAAGTAATAATTCTGATTTTAAAAATTAAATCTATCGATTATCTTTCGATCATATAAAGGTGTGCGGGAAATTTACATGTAATTAACCAAGGGGACAAACTAGGTGGTCTATGTCTCTGTTCCACTTGTAATGAGTTTGTGACGTAAAATCTCTCCCACCATGTGTGTAGGTACACACCGCCTGCAATTGTGTTAGTTTGTTGTTTGTCTTTGTGTGCGTACTCACACATACCACCAAGACACACGTATTATGGGGCAGACCAAGCTGTCCAATTTAAGTAACAATGGTGTTCATTGTTAACACAATGCAGTGTGTGTTCGGCGACGGACACTGGCTGACTACCTGCCTTAAGCTGTGACTGGTATACAAATGACTCCACGCGAGTTACACTTTTTTATATTAGTTGGCCTCTAGTGTTCTATGTAATTAACTTTCTGCATAATTGAAATAACGTGTTCTCAAATTCTAAAGTTAATAGTTTCCTAATATGAAACACCTAGTTCCTAAAATGAGATACACCATACTCGGAGTCGTTGGGTGTCTCATATTAGGAAATATTTAACACTACAAGTTTTTAGGTCATGTTTTTTGTCATTTAGGTAAAGTATTTACAGAAATACGTAATAAATCATTAATACAATATGTGCACTTTTCGTGAAAAAAAGTTGCAAATAATTATACGATAAACAAAGGAAATACATAACATAAAAACGCCGTGAGCAGCGGGGCCCCATCACGGTAGTCGAATTTTCCCCTTCATCTTCGGTATTGAATGTCTACAAGCGAAATGTGATTGAAAGTCTACAACCGAATTGTCATTTTGTTGGTTTCAAAACTGGTGATGAGTGTTCGGCTGATCGAGGCTTTAAAAAAAGGTTTTAAGTATTTAAGGGCTGTATCTCAGTAAATTTCAATTTTGTGCCGAAAACAGGTAGCAGAAAAAAAGCCAACACAATTCGTACGAGGACATTCCTGCCCATGTTTATCCGCTAATTGCCTTTATGTTTTAGTTTTAAATATTAAAAAAGGACCTTAAATAGTAAACTGGGAGGCCTTCAAAAAGATATTTTTTCTTTCCAAAAAAATCCAAAATTTCTATTTTATAAATACTAAAAATTCAAAATTCCTAATTTATAAATAAACAGTGACTTTAATAACATTTTTAAATTACTTAATATGTATGTATTTCATTTGTCATAAAAGTAAGTTCACTTTTTTTTAAATTTTTTAAAATTACTATTCGCCTACTTGTATTTAGAATAAACATAATGCTTTTAAAACACATTTAACAATAGCATTCAATTCCGATGTAAAAATGGGAGAAGTGGGGGGAAAAGTGATGTGGACTCCCTACAAGGTACTAGCTGGATACTAACTGAATACACGTACAAAATTTCAGCCCTCTAGGTTTCCTTATGGAGTCTCTAGACGTGTTAGAAAACAAGCAAAAAAATTAAGGAAATATTGGCGTAAAAATCGTGGGGGTAAGGGTTAAAAGTTGAAACCTCCAAAAAACAGTGTCTGGCTATTAGCTTAACCTGTACACCAAATTTCAGCCCTCTAGGTTTATTTGGGGAGATTTTGACCCGAACAAAACTGTTAAAAAACAAGAAAAATCATGTTCTTTTGGGTATAAAAATGGTGGGGGTAGGAGTTAAAAGTCGAGACCCCCAAAAGGCACCCCCTTGATACTAACTCAATCCGAATACAAAATTTCAGCCCTCTAGGTTTATTCGGGTGACCTGTGCGAGTGGTACAAACTTCGAAAACGTCGAAAATGCATGAAATTGTAGCTTAATAATGAGGGGGGTGGGGGTAAAATATTAAAACCTCCAAAAAGCACAACCTAGGTACGAACTTTATCAACACACCAAATTTCAACCCTCTACGTTAATTCTGGGGGGCTGGGGGCCTGTTAGATCCAGCGAAAATCGTTTTTCGCCCCTCTACTCCCACCATATCATCCTAGGAAGCTGAATTTTGGATATGTTGTAGATAATTGACCGAAACATTATTTAAAACCGGTTTGAAAAAGTTTTATTGCTTTTCCGCCCCCCACCACCCCCTTAAAGGTCGGGTCAGAAAAAAAATTTGCCCAAAATTTGACCCCACTTTGATAGTATGAGGTGCCTCGAAAATGAGCCCCATTTACCAAATTTCATCTCTTAACTTCCATAGGGGGGCCCTACACAAATTAAAAGGTGGCGGGAAAATATATATATATATATATATATATATATATATATATATATATATATATATATATATCAGACATTTTTTTTTTCTACATATTCGTGTTCTACGGGTCCGAAAACGGATAGCGCCCCTACTCTCGCCTCTCGCAGCTCTTATCGTATAGACTGTATAAGTCTAATTTTTCGGAGAAAATTCGACTAAAAACACAATATGTAATTTTTTTCTTGGCATTGAAAAACAAAGTTGGCACAGAATGTCCATTCGGCGAAAATTTAGGGAAACTAGCAAAAAGTTTGATGTTTCGATTCTGCTTATCTGTGCGAGGGACATAATTGTAAATATCTGGTCATATAAACGAAATAACCTGCTATCTCACATTAGGAGACTATCTCATAATAGGCAACTTTACCCTATATTTATTACATCCTCTCATTTTAAATTTAAGAGCAAGTTTTATTAAATTATAAATTAGTCAAAAGAAACCGAATTTCCAGTTAAATTAATCAAAAACTGATATTTACATGTAAGTACAGTCAATTATCAAAAGTTCTGAACCAGACACTATTAGTCCATTGTTTTCTTCATAGTACCCCTTTCAATACTTCCTCAGTTTGACGCGCAAACCTTACCACCATTCTACCACCTGTCATAATAGCTATCATTTTACGAAAGTTGAGAACCAAAAAGTTCATTTTGTTTGTATCAATTGAGCGAAAACACTATCAATCGAAGGACACAATAATTTTTAAGCTTATAAGATGACTCGCATAACCAACCATCACTACTAATACCTATTGTTCTACAGTATATGTTGCTACATATTAATGTAAAAACTGCTTTGTTTGTACAAAAAAAGTAAATAAATAAATAAATATTTTAAAGGGCGTAGTTGGGTAAAATTTTATGAGGAGGTATATATTTTATCAGAAAACTAATAATGTTACGCATTAATTAATATTTTTTAAACACTTACTTTTAAATAATAACAGAAAAATAAACTTGTTAACTAAACATTGATGAATACTGAGCAAATAACTACATAAGTAGATAATATGCACATCTATAACATGAATATTTATATTAAGACCATGACGGTGATAACCTGTAATAACAAAATTCCTAACTGGTACATTATTTTGACAGCTAATACACTTTATATAAAATTGCTGACGTCCTACGACGTGGTGTGTAAGTTTGTAAGTTTTCACTTGGCATCTTATGACGTCAATGACCGTCAAGGTGTTATTATGTGAACCTAAACCGCTAAAGCTTCGTTGTATTGTTACCTAAATATTAAATTACATTTTTAAAATACAATCTATTATTATTTTTAGATACACCCACTTGTTTCAATGCTCCTGAAAATTTTTCAATTTTGACAAGATCTGAAATTTTGAACATGAACGTGAAGAAATTCATGTACGAGTATCTTCGAGTACCAGTAACCACATTAGTTGAATAACTGACTCACAATATTTGATAGTTGGGTGTACAAAACAGTCTTGTCGAATATATGTATATGATGACGATTGGAACAGGAACTAACAATATAATTTGATCGATTGCAAACAATCGTTTGAAATTATAGTACAAATAAAGAGAGACTTGGTAAGAAGTAAGTAAGCACTATATTATATTTATGTAACGAACAAATTTCCTATTAAATTTCATTTTCTATTTCATTCGTTCTGACATAGAAAATGACTATGTGATTTTCCGGAAATAACATTTATATTTGCCTCAAATGGTATAGAACGTTTATGAAGGATTTTCTTCATGATATATTTACCAAGTAAATTCAACTTCTTTCGCTTCAAATTTAATAATGTTGAGGAAAATCTTTTCTATATAATATTTTATGTCCATGGTACCTATGTACCTACTAGACATATATTACTCTCACATATAATTTTCTTCAACCTGTTAAGGATAGGTAAAGTAAAAATTGAGAAAATAATAATCATGACCTTACACATAGCTAAACGAAAACATTCGAACACACTTGGACTACTGATAGTCATTAACTATATTTCTTCTAACAGTAAGAACCAATAAAAGAAATGTATACCGTCAGACACTATTAACCCTAGAACGACAAGGCTCATAATTTAGCAAGTGAGTGTCATCCACAACACCTATTTCTTTTTCTATTTTTTAAATTAATTATAGGTCAAATCGATATTTAATTGATGTCAGTGTCAACGTCTATCTGTCTAGATGCTATTCAAATTTTTAACAAAAAAGAAACTTATTACATTATTGTAAACTTCTACATTATCAAAAGTTACAGCGCTGAAAAAAAAAAAAAAAAAAACGTAGGTGTCATGTATGACACCGACTTTTCGTTCTTTGGTTAATATACACTCAAATTTGGTTTTGTCATCCCAGTGGCGGATTCGGCTCTCAAATTAGACCAGAGGCAAATTATACCTTTTTTGAGATTGCGAATTAACAAAAAAAAATGTAATTCAACTAGCATTTTATCATTCCTGCCATTTTATTTATGGCCTCTCCTTTTCGCCATAAATCAACCTTTATGGAATTGATTTGAAAGTGATTTGTTCAATAAGAGTAACCCATATGTATACGTAGTTTTCACTTTGGCAGTTAAAGTGACCAAATTTTTTTTCAGAAATCTAACTAATTCGATAGCGGTTCAACGTACCAATTTTGGTAAAAATGAACAAACTAACTTTGAAAATCTATAATTCGCTTGTAGTTTCATCATTCCTTTCATTTTTATTCCCGATTTGTGAGGCAGTGAAAAATTTTTATAAACTTGCTGACATCATCAAGTTACAAAAAAATGTTTTTTTTCTGTAATCAAGCTTTATAAAAGTGATTAAAATTAATTGGACTGATTGAATTAGAATAATTTTTGTACGAACTTTTCATTTTTGCTATCAAAATGATAAAAATCCCTTTAGAAATAGAGATGTCGATTCTCCAAGAAAAGATCGATTTTTAGATTGATTTAAATCGAAATAAAAAAAAAAAAAACGATTAAAAAAAAATCGGCTAAAAAAAATCGATTCTGTGAGATCGATCTAAAAAATCGAAATTTTGAAAAGTTTAATAAAATTAGCTGATAATTTTTGTTTAAGGGACTTACTTGATAGTACATAGGTAATATCGGTAATATCGTGTAAAAATACATTATATTTGTAAAGGCGATGAATGAGCTAACTTTTCAATTATAATTATAAAAAATAAGGCAATTTAATATGTAGGACGAATACCACGAATTGAACCAAGTTTATTCAAAAATTTCAAACAAATTGACAAAAAAATGTTTTTTCAAAATAAGTCGCTTTTGTGGGAAAGGGATCGTCGTTTGCACAGATATGTATTAATAGTCTGACTTATATAGAGCCATAGGAGGGGTTCGTTGATATAACGAGTAAAAAATGACAATCAATAATAGAGTTTTTGGTGTTTCATTTTAACACATGTTTCTTTGTAGAATTACTATTAAAATGAAGTTATTTTTGAAAAAAATCGGTTATCGATCTCTTACTTTTAATAATCGATTCAAATAAAAAAAATCGAAAAAAGAATCGATTTTTTAAGCTTCGATTAATCGATTTAAAATCGACATCTCTATTTAGAAATACGATTAATTCAACGCAAAAGGCTACAAGACTTGATGATGATTATAAGACTTTTTGACGTCACTAAAAACTCTCAAAGAGACGTCTTCTAAGAGTAAAACAGCACTTTTTCTGAATTATAATTCTAAAAAATAATGAAGATGTAAGGATTTACTCTGCAAACACAGTCTGCAAATAACGGAAAGAATATTCATTCTCATAAGAGTCCGTGCCAGGTGGAGTTAACTACTAGAAAATACCAAAACTATTCAGAAATTATTTTATTAGTTTTCTCCAGCTAGATGAAATTCAATCCATTTTCATCTATCGCGTAACGTTACTCCCCTAGATACAAAGTATACCTGTATTACGGTACATAAGACTAGGACACGAGTAATATCTAATATTCATTGTCTTGGGATAGGTATTACCGTATAACAGTAATAAAGAAATACACACTACATACATAAATAAAACTTAATGTAGATATTTTTTATAAGAATCTGCTGAAATAACATGAAATTATAATTTACATACAGATATAAATTTTATTTTCACATATTTCACAGACAACAAGATATTATGCTCCTATGCCATACATACCTACTGGATAAGATTTAATACGTGTTCGCAACAATTCGTAATATTAACCTATTTTTCTTTAAACCACCTTTCCACAAAACCATCGATCATTTAAATAATAAATGTATACACACTTAAGGGGAGATTTGCTAAAAAAAAATCGATTTTTTTTTTCATAATTATGTTCCTTAAGGTGTTAGAAATATCTTCCTAAAATTTTATGTAAAATAGAAAAAATCAAAAAGTTATGGGCATTTTAGTGCACGCACTTTACTATAATTCAATTTAAATAAAAACCTTAAAATACTTTTTTCTCGAAAGTACGTTTTTTCACATGGTTCCTCATGTATCTCCAAAGTATCTGAGATATCCACATAAATCAAAGTGCATATTATTCCTCGATACCGTCATTTTGGCAGGTACTAGGATCTTCTGGTTCTGTAATATATTTTCAAAATGGCGGCTGTTTATAGTCGAGAAAAAGCAGCGATTTTTGAAAACTTATTTTCAAATTTGCGATTTTTCGCTGGCTTCTAATTTTTTTTCTTAGATCCTAGTTAGTGTTATATAACCGTAGATGTATATTTTCAGAAAATTCTTGATTTACTGACTTTGGTTTACTGGGGATTTCAGAACGTGAGGAGCCATCGAGGTGGAAAAATCTAGAGATGAGCTAAACGGTTGTTTTCTAATAACTGTTATTGCAATAACAGTTACTGAAAAATAACTGTTATTTATAACAGTTATTATAATAACTGGTATGGTATTTGGATATTTTAACATATTGTAAGATATTCGATATGCGTATAAACGGTTCTGTCAGTGAAATATGCACAGATCTATAATACTGACGGATACTAAATAATCTGCAATATCTATACAAATAGTTGTCTATACAAGGATTTAGGCTTTATATACACAATTTTAACAATTTTATGGATACAAAATTACAAATACAAATAGATAACTGTACAATAGACAATAGTTCATTTTTAAGGCTTTTTTAAATGTGCTACAATAGAAAATGTTTAACTTGCCTGGGGCGTTATTATTTTGAAATTCTCCGTAGGTGGTTAAAATAAATTACTGTGATCCTTGCTTTCGAATATATAAATTTTGACCTATGTTATCGATATTTCCAAAGGAGTTATTTAAGTAACCAGTTACTGGGTATTCCAGTTACTGACGATAACTGTTATCTTTCTATACTAGTTACAAAATAACAGTTATCGATATATCGATCATCTCTAGAAAAATCTGGCAGTGTCGACTTCAAAGCCATTTTTACTCAAATCATTTTTGAACTATTTTAAAAAAAAAATTTTTTTTTGAAATCTCAAGACATGTAGAGACAATTATCTTGTATATTTAGTTTTTTAATAAAATATTTATTTGTATAAAAAAATAAATAATAAAAATGGTCGATTTTTGATGTTTTTTTGGCGAATCTCCCCTTAAACAAACTCTACGAATTTATCATCATTTTTTATTGTTACTGTAATTGCATTTTAAATTGAAATTCATTTTATAGTAGAATGCCATTCAAAAATTTGAACGTTACATTTTCGACCATAAATGGACTAGAAAATTACCACTTATCATTTAACGATACAAGATGAAAATATATAAATAAACGATTATAGTAGATATGCTATGGTAAATATAAGCGTCCATACCATAGACAACCACTACACAGCCATATAATCGAATAATAAAACAGTATAACGCCATAAAGTTAGTTTGAATGGCATTATCGTTTACAACATAACCGGGAACAACTAGCGCCACGCCACAGTGACATAACACAACCACAGTATAAGCAATATGAAGCTGTATATATGTGTTTTTCAAAAAAAAAGCAGCAGATAAGAATAAAATGAATGACAATATTTAAGATGTCTTCACAACCCTGCGGCATTTTGTATCACAGAAACATTATTATTTTCTTAATGTAAGTATATAGAAGAAAAACTAAACAAAAATATAAATCTATACGAAAAGTGACTATTAAAAGTATGAAATTCAAAGTATGAGCGCAGATAAGTATAATATGTATGTATATGTACACTATCCTCGAAAAAGTTTGGAAGAAAATATATTTTTTTGCAGATTACAAAATTTCTAGTTTGTAATTAAAATAAATTAGTTCGTACCACAATAACGATTTTAATAGCTGTTTGTGTATTAAGAGCGCAAAATGGTACATTGCTGCTCGATTGAGAATGTTGATATTATGATTCTCATGAGAGCGGCAATGTTACTTTGTGCTCGAATTACACACAAAATATTTTCTACAATCTTATCAAATGTATTTTTTATTTAAAAGATACTTGAAAAAATAATAATGGACGTTAATACCTATATTTATTTTACGGCCGGTTTTACATTCATAATTTTAAAGGTTCTTTAACTAAAGCTACTTTTAATTTAAAATCAACTTTATTTTTAGCATTATTTATTATTTAGTTATAATTATTTATTATTTTTAATTAATATTAGTTATTTTGAAATTTAATAAATTTGATATTTCACTTGTTCACGATCAAAATAATATGAAGTTTAGAATCGGTTTATTTGTTACCATAGAAAATACAAACAACGCCTACCCGATTTATAATTAAATATATTATGTTGAGTGAGCGACAAAGTACTACTTTTCGCTTTAAAGCGAAAAGTAATAGTTCTCGGCAACTAGATATTTTACGCTTTCTTCACAGAGCGCAAAAGCCTACTTTCCACTAACATTGTACAAAAAAGCTTTTACATCTTTTGTCGGTAATCCCTCGTATTGTTGATCAATGCACATGATTTATTACCGTCTCACTAATGGCAGCATACAACTGTTCTCTTAAAGTAGCTGCGTAGTTGGTGAAAAATCGTTCTCCATAGCAGAGCTGCAGATATTCTTAAAAGATGAATGAAAAATATATTAAACAATATTTTGATAAACTTCTAAACAGTATATCCAGAATTTGTAAATAAGTCATCAAGAAAAGAAGTGATTATTTTGATGAAACCAGAATCTAATATTTTAGCCATATAATTATATATTTAAGCTTTTTGTAGCACAATTAGTATAATTAAATATAACATGATTAATATGTCTACTTAAAATTCATTTTTTACACCAAATAAATGTGATTAATGTCTATTCACTGATGGTCTTATTGAATTCTTAATGATTCCAAATTTTTGGACGGTAGTGTATATTTTTATCTGGAGGCAACAAACACACGAACACGGAAATATGCGAACGAAATAAAGTAGCAAAAGATTACTCATTCAGAGGTGGTTTTAGGTTCTTAGTTTTTAGTAGGCCCGAATTCTTTTCTTATATTATATACTCGTATTAATATCTATATTTTTGTAGCTTTATTACTTATTTTTAACCCTTAACCACTGATGACATGTAATTTTATTACGCTAATACTGACGTCTATATCAGTGGTTCTCAAAGTGATCGATATCGACCCCCAGGGGTTGATAACGACTTGCAAGGGGGTCGGTGAAAACAAAATTGGGGGTCGTTGAGATGTAATTGGGGGTCTATAGCGTCAGAGTAGACGTACAGCTAGTTACGCTGACTTGGTCGTTGTAAAATGTAAAAATGAGAAGTTGGTGACCTTTTTTTTTCTCTTTGGGTCATCACCTAGATTGGAAGAGTTTAGTAAAACACGTTGATTTGCTTTGGAGGTGTAGACAGTATTAATATTTGATTATTGTTCAATCTTCTAATTTTAATAATTTTAATTTTGATTCTGGTAGTGACGTGTACGCACACATAATAACTAACACGCACACAAATATATTATGGGTGTATTAGTATAAAATGACATTTTTATAGTTTTTTTTTTCTATTTATTACAATAACTAAACGTCCAATATTAAACAAAATAGTTTTTTAATGGTTTAAAAACATAAAAGAAAATAATTTCCAGTTTCTTAAATTTTAAAGTTGGTTTTTAATGACACGATTTACTTAAATACATACCACTGATTCACCTCTAATCATACTTTTGCATTTACTCGTACGTTAGAAATTCTAACTTTGAAAATTTATTTCTTCTAAACTACACGTCAGAAATTATTCAAAATAGTGTCAGTGAATGCATCATAAATCTTTCTCTATAATATACTAAAATTTCAAATTCTAAACTTGGAAAATTTTAGGTGATCGATTCACCTTAACAGTATATAAGTAACATATTAGTGTTATAACTGTTATAAGCTATTATATTATTCACAAAGTCGTGTTTTAATAGAAAACTAGTCAAACAGCTAGTCAATCAAGTCACTATATCAAAGGAATAATTTGTAGAAAACATTCAACATATCCTTTTGTGCTCATCAAACATTATAAAATACATATTTTGTTTGTCTGTTTGTGATTTGCTTTGATGTTCGCTTTCTTCGTTACTTCTTCATATAAAAAAAACACACGTTGGCATTATGTTTAACTTGTTGCAACTCTCCACAACGTAAGCTCATTTAATTATTTTCAACACTTTAAGCGGCCAACCCTTTTAGGTAATTGATCGGAAAAACGATTTTTCAAAAGATTTTAACGTAACTTCTCTAGACATTTTAATTCAATACCAATAATACGAGCCTAAGCCAAAAAAAAAAAAAAAATTGACCGCCCCAATTTTCAGAAAAACTGTTTCACACGGGCTTTTATGGGAAGTTGACATATTCACACGATTTTTTTTTTAATAAAATAAAAACGTGTCAAAGGAATTTGATAAAAATTTAATACAATATGTTATAAAATACAAAATTACAAACCATATTTAATAACAAATAAAAACTATTGACCGCGTCGTTTTTGAAATATAATTTATAAACATCATTTTACAACGTTTTTACAATGCTTTTTCAACAATGCTCTTACATTACTACAACAGAAGCGCGCGAAATTCAAAAAAAACAAGCGATATACAAATATAATAACGGAAGAATATTAATACACTAGCCGTACCCGCGACGTCGTTCGTGCAAAGCATTGTTATAAAGTCAATGAGAAGTATGTAAGTGTATTAATTATACGGAACTTGCAAAGAATAATAATTTTTGTGTAGGTAATGGATGCATATGCTCAAAATGGTTTTTCTATTTTCCCGTGGGAATGAGGAATTTTCCCGGAGTAAAAAGTATATTAAATGTTGACCCAAGTAATAGGTTATCACCACACCAAATTTCATAAAAATCCGTCTAATAGTTTTTGCGTTATACGTGCACATGCACAAAATGGTTTTTCTATTTTCCCGTGGGAATGAGGCATTTTCCCGGAGTAAAACCATACTAAATTTTATTAAAATCCATCCAATAGTTTTTGCCTAATGTGTGCACATGCTCAAAATGGTTTTTCCATTTTCCCGTGGGAATGAGAAATTTTCCCGGAGTAAAAAGTATTTTAGATGTTGACCAAGGTAATAAGTTATCATCACACCGAATTTCATTAAAATCCGTCCAATAGTTTTTGCGTGATGTGTGAACAGACAGACAGACAGACAAACAAAAATTCTAAAAATCACTGTTTTGGTATCCACATCGATAACTATTTACAGTACCAGTACAATTTTCAAAAAATATTCCATGTACAGAAATGGTCTCGTTACAATTTTATTATATGTATAGATTATTTAATTTTTGATAAAAGAAAATTTATTTTTTAAGATATACTTTTATACCTGACTATCTCGCAATAAATACCTTAAGCTATTCTACTCCTACTCTAACATATTTGATATTTATTTCTAATCAATAGAACATTCTTATGTATGCAGATGATGCTTGTAATTTGATATAAGTATTTACATAATTAACTATCAAGAACAGATATTTCCATTGTAAATCCATTTGACGTATCGCTTTCCAAACATACAAAAAGTAGGATATCTGGAAATTTTCTGATTTTTAAACGGTTTATTTTATTATTAAATTTGTAGCATCTACAATTTTGAGAGAAACTGCTTGCTTATAGCTTATAGAAGTTTGTTTTGCTTATACATACGTGTTTAAAAATATCTATAACTTTTCCTGAGGTAATTCGAAACGAAATTACTCCTAGAGGGACACAATTGAGCAGTACAACATCATATCCATACAAAGAATCTACAATATTAAGGTCCACCTCTCGAAAACACAATAGATATGTACTTTCATTTAAAATTTAGACAAAAATTTAAGTAGCATATATACTACCTACCAGACTTGTAAATAGAGTAGTGGCTATCATAGAAACAGATGGGCGGGACGATTCCTGGACCGGACAAATTTTTTATGACGGTGGTATGCTATACTAAAATCAATGCACACAGCGGACCCCTCTGTTAATCAAACGCGGACACGATATTTCTTGATGAAAATACGTTCATTATTACCTCCATTAACCGAATGCGAGTACGTTTAGTGCGTATGTATACTTATGTAGGTTAGATATATTTGTTCATGTTTTAACTTACTAATAATGATTCTGATGTGACAATGCATAGGTATGTAAATACGTTCATGAAATTGATTTGAGTGTTATCAATTATCATATTTAAGGGGGGGGGGTAAGGTTTTTAAACTTTTTTTTTTGCATTTTTTTTTAAATTTTTTTTCTGAATGTACAACATATCGAGTGTGTTGTGTCAAAATTTCAAGTAAATCCAAGCAAAACTAATGAAGATACAGCGTTTCAAGCGACCGACCCTCATGCTCGATTTTTATACCTGCCTGGTAGCTGCGCGACGCGTCTACCTGGTAAGCATAAAATTTAATTTTATACTTACAAATCTTATACAAAACAAATACTTACTATAATTACCCGCGTAAGTATAAAAAATTATATCATTTTATTAATGCTCAGTTTTGGATTTTTGAGTATAAAAAACTTTAAATCCATTTTCTCGCAAACAACATTTTTGAAGTTCGTGAACATCATAACTCAAAATCTACTTCACCAATTTTGTTGAAATTTTGTACACTGTTTCTACACATAAATCAACAGGTAACCAGGTCGAGTTTTTTTTTTTTTTTTGCTATTTTTTCCCAGTTTATAATAACAAATTAACCGAAATTGCGTTTTTCACTTCAAAATGCTGCCAAAAATAAAAAAAAATCGAAAAAATACCGAAAACTCTTCCTGACTCCCTAGGGAAACATATCGCCTTTTAAACGCATTTCGATCTTTTTGTCTCGGATGATCCGGTACCAAGTTATGATGTTCACCCCAAATTAACTTTTTTTCGAAGCGCCTCCGGAAATTCGCTGCCACGGACTTATTTATCGATATTTGTAATTGATAATTTTTTCAAAGATACTTCAGATGTTATACTATAACGTATATATGAAATAAATAAGCCAACATTATTCATATCTCCAAAAAAAATCATGAAAATATCCTTTTTTTTCGCTTTTAAAACCGTACCCTCCCCCCCCCCTTAATGAAAACGACGATGCGTAAAATATAGATGAAAGTAATTTAACGGTTTTAGCGACACATGTAATTAAAGAGACAGTAAAGTCCTGTCGTGGTCCAAATATTTTTCGCAAATAAAAGTGACAATATCGGTCTAGAATTAACAAATTGCTTTTGTTGCTATATTCAAGACACAATCGTGTTTTTGGAAAAAAAATCAAACAACAATTGAAGATCTTTTCTAGTCCTAAAACTAATTAAAATTTACAAAACAATTTTTAAATGGAAAACAAAATCAATAGTTACTAATTCTAATGTATATGTGACTGATTTGTGTTTGTATAATTTACTCATATCGAAAAAAAAGATATCGTGATTACTTTGTTTATTTTTTCTTTTACGCATCTTTTTGGGGGTAACCTACTAGCCTAACTTGGAGCTACTTGTACTTAAATAATTTACATACTTAATTAACCTCCTACGAGGGAAAAAAAATGGGAAACACTACTTTAGGGTGTACTTAATTGTAACATTTCAAAAAAGTATAAATTTCCATGTAGGCATGTAGCTATGTTAAATGTATTTTTGAGAAAATGATTCACGATCACGACAATTTTGTTCTCGGATTAAAAATACAATCTTAGCATACACAAATTATAATATTATATTTATTACGACTATTTTTATTTGGCAAATAAAAAGAACCGTCTTAATTTTATGACACATATTAATTGGATAAATTTTTAAACATTTAAAGAAAATTACAATTCCCTTGAAATTGTATCACACACACAAAAAAAAGAATACATTATTATATTTAAACGTCTAAATACATACCGATTAATAGTACTATCTCACTTTAATACGTGGCATAATTTATTCAGAAATTTTATTGGTGCTATCAGTACCCTTATCTACCGGTAAGGCAAAAAAATACGTACATAATCAATAATAACTTGTAACAAAGCAGAGAGGGAAGTAGCTATTTGTTTCATTTCTTCCTCTTTTTTTTTATTTTCGTTTCCCTTACCCGCGGTTGATACAATAGAGATGTTACAATTCCATTTGTGTGTGTAAGGGGAAAGAAAACCTTCCCCCAACCGGGACCATCTTCAGTTTAACTCGGTCACACAGGAGATAGTACATACACATAGATATGTGAAAGCTGCGCACAGAACGAAACAATGAGGAGACAAACGCAATTCTCTAACACACCATATAGAGAACGAACAGACGTCTACGCCGCATTAGGGTTGTCCAAAACATAATACAATCACGTTGATGTGTATGGGTGTACCTATATGTTAAATAAAATTTGCCACATGCTATCACTTTATAAAACTTGAAAAGTAGATAATTTTATCAAGTTTTACAGAAACATGTGGTGGGAATACATTGTATAAAATATTTATTTTTAAAATGATATGTAAAAAAGGGATTCAGAATAAACGATCGTATCTTATAGAAAATTTTCAAGGTAACAAAATAAATTATTTGTTTTTTTGAAAGAACAAATATCTTTTATTTTATACAAATACTGATTCAGTCTTCCGCTTTGACGCAATATTTGAATTAATTTTTAACTAAGGTAGTTGATCGATAAAACGATTTTTTCAAAGGATTTTAATGAAACTTCTCTAGATATTTATTTAATTTAATACCAATAATACGACCCCTTACCGAAAAAAAACTGACTACCCAAATTTTGAGAAAAACGATTTCAAAGTTTTGTAATTTTAACACGGGCTCTGATGGGAAAACTCTATTTTTTTTTAAATAAAATGAAAAGGTGTCAAAGGAATTTGATAAAAATTTAATGTTATAAAATACGAAGAAAAATTATTCAATACGCCGTTATAATTTATAAGTATTATTTTACAACGTTTTTACAACGCTTTTTCAGCAATGCTTTTATATTGCTACAACATAAGCGCGTGGAAATAAAAAAAAAAAAAAAAACAAGCAAATGGTATACAAATATAATAATTAAAAAATATTAACACATTATTTAATTTCTGATAAAATAAATTTTTTTCACTAAGACATACTTTTGTACCTGACTATGTCAGAGCAACTACGTTAAAGATTTTGCATTAAGATAATAATACCCCTGTCGCAGCAGCTTATGACTTTTTTCATTTTTTTGCCATAGTGTAAAAAAATTCGAAAAACTTTTAAACTTTGGAAAACTTTTGCAAAAATCATATTTTTTGAGGTCCGATGTCTGGCTGAAGAACTCATCCAAGATTTTTAGACTTCCCACGTTTTGACCAAATTTCCGAATGATAGCGCCTATATAAGAAGACGGCTCTACAGACGCATCCACCACCACTTTTCTTATTCTCCATACGTATCATAATAAAATAAACTGTAATATGTAACTGAATAAATGCAAGTCAAAAAAAATAATGATGTAGGTGGTGTCTGTTATAAACTAGTGTCTGAAAACGAGCATATTTATTTATATAAATAGAATGGTTTACATAACTGTAATAGTGAAATAGAAGGGACATTATGAGTTATAAGTCAACAGGATAAAAAAGAGAAGATTTATTTAAAAATTGCGCTACCGGCTTCGGAAAGCCTATGCTTCCATCTTCAGGCGGTGAATGTCCTTAATTAAAAATAAAAAATACAATATTTATTTATATGTTGACAATACTATGGTGGGAGTACCGGGTAAATTTCATAAAGATGTATTTAGTGGCAGCGAACCTTATGGTAAAGTATTATTAACCTTATACTAAAAAGTGTAAAGAAATAAAGAATGCTTTATACACGGATACCGCGCAAAACGGTACACCAAGAAAGGTTTGTCTCTTTCTAAGTGAAGCGTATATAGTGTATTCAGAATGTACACATATATAGATATACACATAAAGGCAATAAAGGTAACATAAGTGTGATAAAAATAAAAAATAATAAAAGTTTTGTGCATACCAAACCCGTAATAATAAATGCACATAATTATAACAATATCATTTTGATGTTATCGAAGGATGACATATTAATATCGTTGTGTGATCATAGTGGGGGAAACATTATTATAGAGTTGTACATGAATATTGAATAAAGGCAAGAGGGCTGTAGAGTTGTACTTGCATGATGAATAAACGCAAGAGGGCTGTATTCTCACTGTACTTAAAAAACGAGCCAAAAAATCATAAATTAACACTTTCACTGAGGTGACATTACTTACAAGTAAAGGTCCCGAGGCCGGACCTATCGATTTCGATGAAACTTAAATATATTGTAGAACACT
Source organism: Brachynemurus nebulosus (assembly GCA_035578155.1). Classification (NCBI taxonomy): domain Eukaryota; kingdom Metazoa; phylum Arthropoda; class Insecta; order Neuroptera; family Myrmeleontidae; genus Brachynemurus; species Brachynemurus nebulosus. Next base: position 62,191,534 of record JAPWDM010000002.1, read on the forward strand.
AAAAACTAAGGGACACGTATTTTTTTTTATCTGCGGAAAAACGGTTTTAAGGGGTGAAATCGCCCTCCAAAAATTGGGGTAAAAATTTAATTTTTCAAATATCTCGAAAACAGTAAGAGATAGAGCAAAAGTTTAAATTGGCGATATTGGTCTTTTTTAAAGAGCTATCTATTGATATGCAATTTGTTCATATTACATAAACAGGGGTGGTTGGGGGTTAAAATTTGGGGGTTAATTTTGCAAAAAGGGGGTGAAAAATAAACAATATAAAAATTTAGTTTACAGATTTGAAATCTACGTCGAAAAATCTAATTGACCTATTTTTGTTCAATGCCCTAATATTAAGTCTAGGGGTAGTTAACTAGAGGGTGACTATGTCGAATAGTCGTACAATTTGGGTATTTCAAGAAGTTCTTCTTCATGGAAAATAGCTTAAGACAATTAGAATAACGTAGAAATGAAATTCTCGAATTCAAATTTGAGCTTGAGCAGCATTGGAGAGGGGGTGAGTCACCCTCTTAAATTACATGCTAGTTTTTATACACTAATTTTTGCTATTAACACACTGATAGTGGGTAAAATAATGTCACAATAAGTGGTTCTGAAGTTGGACTATCATATGTAAGGTCTGTATTAAGTTTGTTTTTTAATGGATATTATAGTTTTCCTTATCGAAAATTATCGATACCGAAAATTACATAACCTAACCTAAAATAACGAAACCTAATAAAAACCTTACATACGATAGTCTAAGTTCAGAACGATCTATTGTGACATTATTACCCCCTGTCAGTGTGTTAATTAGTGTATGTAAACTAGTATGTAATTTAAGAGGGTGACTCACCCCCTCTCCAATGTTGCTCAAACTCAATTTTGAATTCGAGAATTTTATTTTAGTCCAACTTCAGAACCACTTATTGTGACATTATTTTACCCACTATCAGTGTGTTAATAGCAAAAATTAGTGTATATAAACTAGTATGTAATTTAAGAGGGTGACTCACTCCCTCTCCAATGTTGCTCAAACTCAATTTTGAATTCGAGAATTTCATTTCTACGTTATTCTAATTGTCTTAAGCTATTTTCCATGAAGAAGAACTTCTTGAAATACCTAAATAGTACGATTATTCGACATAGTCACCCTCTAGTTAACTACCCCTAGACTTAATATTAGGATATTGAGCAAAAACAGGTCAATTAGATTTTTTGACGTAGATTTCAAATCTGTAAACAAAATTTTTATATTGTTTATTTTTCACCCCGTTTTTGCAAAATTAACCCCCAAATTTTAACCCCCAACCACCCCTGTTGATGTAATTTGAACAAATTGCATATCAATAGATAGCTCTTTAAAAAAGAGTAATATCGCCAATTTAAACTTTTGCTCTATCTCTTACTGTTTTCGAGATATTTGAAAAATTAAATTTTTACCCCAATTTTTGGAGGGCGATTTCACCCCTTCAAACCGTTTTTCCGCAGATAAAAAAAAATACGTGTCCCTTAGTTTTTAGTGTTCTACAACATATTTAAGTTTCATCAAAATCGATAGGTCCGGCCTCGGGACCTTTACTTGTTAGTGCGTGTCAAAAACACGCACTTGACGAATTTTTTAGAGTTAAAAATATTTTTAAATATTCACATTATGATAAGGTTTCTGTGAAAAAACATCGTGAAAAACGCACATATTCTGTTGAAAACTAAATATGTATTTAATTATCTAATATATTAATTCATAATTTTGTATAAAATAGTATATTGTGCAATAAGTGCGGGAAATTGTCGATTGCCCACGAAAGCGAAGTTGAGCGCACGAACGTAGTCCATCTCTTTCTCTGTATTCAGTTTGTAAAGTAACCTTATTGCGAAGTAAGCGTGTATTTAGTTTCGCAATGCTCTGTCCAAAAAAGACGTTTTGACAATCAATAACGTCGAATACTTTTTTGGCAGCATAGTCTTAACAAAGTCTAACTCCAAATGACCATCTTTCAGCTATAAAGAGTACTAGATTTTATCAAAGGATTTGCTTGAAAATTCGACTATTTATTATACATGTATTTTATACACCCAATATATCTTTCAAAATTTGTTGTTGAATAAATACACACATATGATAATTTACGTTATGAAGTGTTTACTATAGCATGGCGGTAAGCTCGCACTACTTAATTACTAATTTAAAAGACAAATTATATACGTTTTATTTACATTATCTTATCAATATTAACATGGATTATGATATTATGAATATTTAATTATTTACATACATATGTGTTGTATATTTTAGTGAATTATTCTGTTCATGTACACGTCTTGCTTTATGATTGGCAAATCAAAGTATTTGTATGGGAATTGTTAATTACCAGACTGTAAATTTATTAATACCTTTGAAATATACATACATAAACTTTTTACTATAATTTTCATAAATTAAAAGTACCTTTGTTCTACTATGTAAGAACTGTTCCGAAAAGTTTTGCACAGTTTTGTTTCCTGTCCGAAATAAAAACAATGCTATCATTTTTTTAAAAATTTCTTTTATTAAAACGTTATACCTTAAACTTACAAATTTTGTACTTAATCTATTTTAATTAACTTTTTTCTACTGAATAACCGTACTTTACTTACCACGGGTCTCATTAAATTTAGCACTGTTTCATCCGTAAATTAATTGCTTGCTGGAGTCCATAGTTCAGTCCAATGGTTAGATTCTGAATTCCTTTAATGTTTCTGCTGTTTGTCCACCTTGTCGTAGTATGCGTTTCACTATAGCCCAGTATCATTCTATAGATTGCAGTTCTGGGACATTTGATCGGTTCATGTTTTCTTGCACGAACTATACCATAGAGTAATAGAGACAACATATCTATGCCTACACTACTGGAACCAGTGTAACATGTAAGAGATAGACAATATGTTGTATACACACACTGAGTTTACATTGAATTAGTGCGATTTTGTGTATTTGTGTGAGTAACGGAGATGGTAGTGGCGGTCACGTGGCTCAGCTATTGCATACATAGCTATGATACCACACGCATGTACTAGGGGATGTAACAATACCAACAAGAATCAAGTCCATTATCGTGTGGTTGATCTACAATCATCGACTGCTACTGACAAACTGACAACTAAGAAGCCTAATGAGCACAGAAGTACACACTCGTGATTTCAAAAAAGAGATATTTGCGGCGTCTCTGTCCTCTGTGAACTATACATTATTGGCTTTATACCACTCCAAAGTCGCTTTTGCGTAACGAGAAGTGGTTAGGTACATCAAAGAATGTGATAGAACTATGGACTATAACTATATATAGTATAATATACTTACTCTATGGGCTAGAATAAATTGATTATAATACCTACTGAAAAAGGTGAGAGACTAATTTTGGAAAGTATACATGGTATCTTCTGTAACCATCGGTCCTCTTGGAGAAAGTATACCGGAATTTTAAGAAGGAAGTAAAATTAATTCGTACAAAAAAAGGCATGTTTTTGTTATTTTTTTGGGACGACACAGTTAAAATCCCCTTATTAAAACCAATGGTACATTAAAGTATGACATTAGAAGAATATTGTATAAAATTTTCACGAAGAAATATTAAGAAATACAGTAACGGCAGCAATTATTCGGACGTGTCTCGGAAAAAAGTAGAATTGCGGTCCCCTCATAACTTGATGCTGGATCATACGAAATAAAAAAATTAAAGTTCATTCGTTAGATAATAGTTTTCCTCAGGTAACGCGCTAATAATTTGTTATTATAAAATAAAAAATATTAACAAATTTGAAAAAAAAAACTCTCCAGCGTTACTTCGTAAATTATGTACAGAAATCGTGTTCAAAATTTCAAAAGGATCGGTACTATAGTTTTGAGGGGCACCAACTTTGAAAACGTGAGTTGTGGGGAAAACGCTTTAAAGTTTTGAACACTTAAAAATTCTTGTATAAAACTGATATAGAATACTTACTGCTAAACTAAATTTTATACTCTACACTGACAAAATATACAGTACAGGTATAAACACGTTTGCACTTGCATTGAAATTTTATGATAGAACTGAGAGAGAGATATATAGAGAGCGAAACATCTACCAGGTAACAACAAAAATACTTATAACTTCGTCAATTTTGCTCCAATCAACTTGAAATTTTGAGACAATATTCTTGAGATATTATGCATTCAGTTAAAAAAAAAAAATAAAAAAAATTATTTTAATACCTTACCCCGCCCTTAAAGAAAAACCCCAGAAAACATTCACAACTACAGCCAGCCATGAGATTCGAACGCTCAAGTTACTAATCCAACTGTTGGTTTACGTAAATGAATCAATGAGAATATTTTTTAAATTCTGAAATTAACATATTCTATAAAGTGACTGACATGAAATAACTGGATGATATAATAACAGTTATTATATCATCCAGTTATTGATAAATAAGAGATCAACTGAATATCTGGAATCATATATCATTTCCCTAAAAAAAAAAAAATAATTCTACAGACAGATAATAAAACCGATAAAATATTCGATATTATTTGACACAAAAAAATTATCTTGTCATGTTCAACCATGGGAAAAAATCGTAAATAAATGATAAAAAAAAAAAATAAAATAAAATATAAAAATCAATTATCGGTTTATTAACAACACAAATCAACCGAACACGATCATTTGCCACAAAATTTTACACTTCTCTGGGGTATTAACCATTCTCACACCGAATCAAACGCATTTAATATAGGTGTGTGCTGATAATACGAAATTATAATACGAATAAAGTTGATGAATAATTCAAAACATTTTACGGAAAATATATACGGAATAAAGTAAAATACGCTTGGTCTAATTTTTTCACCTGACTACGTTTACACAGACTGTTGTGTTCACCCTTGATGTAGATACATACAGAAAATTCACACTGAATACTAATGTATTTTCTCATTATATTGCCAATGGATTTTCAGCAAGCAAACGTTTTCCCAATTATAATAAAATTGAGTACAGTAAATTGGGTTCAATTTTTTTGTCTCCGGTAAATACGTCGATTATTACTTACTGACTTAGTAAAGTATTTACTAAGTATTTGTGTAATGGCAGAAGAAAGTAAGGCACAAAATTTTTATAACAAAATTAACTCAGTTTTTTTTTTTTTTTGAAGTATTTAATTATTGACTTGCATTCGGCATTCGGTGTCTGGGTGTGACATCAATGACACCAACGTGGTGTCATTGAACGCGATACTCTTCATTATATACAACGATTTTTCAACCATCGGCATCAACTTTCTAGAACAAATTATTTACGGCAGACTTGACAGAAATTAAATTTTTACTTTTTTGCCCTACAACATAGAACGGTGTTTCACGAACTTTTTTCAACACGGAACACTTTTTATGCTCTAAAATTTGTACGCAGCACTATTTCCAATACCTATACATAGTTGGAACAAAAAAAAAACCATTAGGAACATAAAGATTAAACACATAAAAGCATTTTAATTTCAAATATTTTTCACACTAAAAGAGAGTAGTAAATGTGATTGAATGACTATCGAACTGGAGTGGCCATCGAACAGATGATCGTGTGGTCTAAGGGGCCAGGCACCTGGCTAATTACCTGGAGATGCTGGGTTCGATTCCTTAATCGATCCGATTAGATAATTTTTCAATCACCATGTGTTTTTTAATTAACATAAACACATACAATGGTCCTCTTTCGACACTTTTGATATTTTTTTTCTGAATGCCTTTGTTTAAAAATTTTTCGGCGACACACTTAATTACTGCTTGCGGAACAGTGATGTAGAAAATCAATCATTTTAGTAGTGTCTAGTGGTTTAGTAGTCTCCATATTAGTGAACATCTCAACATTCTGATTCAAACATGCAAGGTTTCGTTTCGATGTTTCTTAACCGTGGATCCATTTCGATTTAAATGTTTATTGCATTGTGTAAATCACTATTAAGTCAAGACTAAATAGATAAACATAAACTGTAGCAGTATTTTGTATTTTCCATAAAACTAGTGGTACTTGCTAACGTACTTATTCATGGTATTGAAAAGGTTAACGTCACAGAATATTACAGAACGAACGCTAGTATCTCTATACTATTAAAACCAGTGTAACGACAAAGGATAGAAAATATCCCACCAATATGTTATATATGTGCACGCGGAGTTGTGTGTGTTAGTGAGATGGATGGTTGTGTGTATGGGTGTCTTGCATATGCATATACATAACATGCATGTGACACGCATCATGCACGTATACCACGTATACTGTGTCAACACGACGGCAACAATATAACAACAATTGAAACACACCCATTGGTAGCTACTAAGTGAATGACAACATAGTTCTGCAAAATGCACATAAATGCCCATAAGTGATTGCAGAAACGAGATAATTGTATTCCTTCCAGTGTTCTATGGTTAACGTATTTTAATAAAAATAAATAAACAGGTACATAAAATACAAAAAAATTAAAAATGTAAATTGAATATAAAGAAAGAAAGAAAGACAAGACAACTGATTCATTAGTAACTTATAAATAAATCAATTTATTCTATTTACTTATTCATATTATACAGTCTAGATAGTTTTCGAAAGCAAAAATAACATTTTCACTATATGATCAAAGTAAAAGCACAATTTCATTCCTAGCAATATTTTGAATGAAAAAAAATATTTAATATGATTTGAAAGCTGGTAATTTTTGGAATGGTTCTTAGGTAGATTTGATGAAAATTGCAGAATATTTCTAGGATAAAAATAAAATTAAAGATTTTAAAAATCCACTTTAAAAGCTATAATGCGATATTTGACTAATCTTGAAAAACTATTTTCAAATACGTACATTTATGCATTCATTATACATGTATATTATATATTTTTCAATTTTTAAAATAGTGACAAAAATCGTTAGAAAAAATTAGCTAAATACTTGTTCTCAAAATTTGCACGAAAACGTTCATCAGACTGTCAATGTAAGCTAATTCGTATAAAATTAATTACAAATATTATCTTAAGTTATGGAACTACCCCCTCGCCCCTTTATTCCACATAAAAAATACCAATCTGGCTTGCGTGAACAATAAAACCTTTCAAAATTAAATACATAAATTAATAAAAATAATGAAATAATACGATTAAAGAAATGTCAGTTATTTAAAATTTAAAAATTGCAATGATTCAAACAATGCTTGAAAGGGAAAGCATTTTATTTTAAATAAAAGACTATTGATTTCGTTTATAAATGATTAAAACGTATTTTTTTTAAAGTCATTAATCATTTTTCTTGCCATTATGTATTACAACAACAATGTTACCTATTTTCGGATACACTTCTATTCTCTAAACATAAATAAATAATAAAAAGTGAAAAGCCAGAATAATAAATTGTTATTAGTAGAAGCGATACCCCAATTCGTAACGTGGATACGTGCAAGACACGTTTTTGACACAGATATTTTCCCTCTTTAAATAATTAATCACTTCTAATACATTATTCACATATTTTTATATGAAACACTTAGGTATTAGTAGTACCGATTACATTTTTATTACGAAAGCATTATATTTTTTTTTAAAACATCGAAAATCATCATCTAGATATGAATAGTTTATAGTAGAGATTCAACTACTAGATACATGTGGGGAGCGCCAAAAGTTCTCGGCCTAACATTAGAAAGTATTAAGTCTCTAGTAATCATAAACGCAGTGGACGAGTTTACATGTGTTTTATTTATTCTGTTGTAAAAGCGTAAACTCAATATGTCGACCGTTTCAAAAATTAAATATCGTGTAGTCATAAAATTTCTGACAAAAGAAAGACAAACTCCAGAAGAAATTAAGGACAGATTGGATGGTGTATACGGTAAAACCGTGCCAAAAGTTTCGTTTGCGGTACGAGTCCCTCAACGACGATGATCGTTCCGGACGTCCGTCAGATTCGATCACTTCCGAAAACATCGCTCTTGTAGAATCGCTACAAAGAATTTGCTTATTATTATAAAGGCATAGAGATGCTTATACCACCTTATAATAAGTGTATTGAAATAGAGGGCGGTTATATAGAAAAATAAATTCTTTCCACTGTTCTCTTTGTATTTTTTAATACTCAGGCCGAGAACTTTTGGCGCATCCTACCTATTTTATTTTTAAGAGTTTATTTTACATATCGTCAACTGAGTATTAGTTTGTACCAAGTCCATTTTTTAAAAGTTCTTTCTGATATTGGGTTTCGGCTTCCTCAACACCAAAAACTGTCAAAACAACACCATCTAGAAAAAATTTTTAGCAAGTGAACTTGGAATAAACAATTACTCAGTTGACATAATATATTCAAACACATCAAAAAAATTTTTTTAAATATAAAAAAAAAAGAAAGAGAAAAAACAACATAAAATGACAGCCTAAACGCAATTATTTCGAAACTACATTTTTTAAGCATAGCGAAACGGAAATACCAATTTAATCAGCGTCTAGAGTAAAACCAAAATTTTTTTGTTATTTGTATTAGATTTGAGACCGAAGTACACAAAATTATTAGGAAATAGTGTTTTTTTTTTTTTTTTTTTTTTTGTAAAATGGTGGCAGGCCGGATTTAGTTTAGCATCTGAAAATAACCAGAACAACCGTAGAGGCCAATCGCGATCAGTGATCAAACATGTGTGCGATCTTATCGCAAGCGCAGGTATATCGACCAGTAACCAACATGACAAACACACCCTTTGTGTGAGATATCTGTAAATATTTTTTTACACGATCGTGTATTTTCATGCATTTACCGATGCTGTTGACAATGCTGGTGAGTTACAGTAGTAAGGATTGGAGAGAACGGGACCCACCTTCCCACCTGCCGACTTTTTGAGTGACCTCGGCAGGAGGCAAAACTACCGAGGCGGTTCTAGAAGCCTCCGGCGGTGGGTGGAGCAAAATTTGGTCTCCAACCTAACGATATCTAGTGAAATTTTTTCTAACCTAACAGAACCCAATGGAACTTGACCTAACCTAACGAAACCTAAGTGAACTTAGCTTAACCTAACAAAATTTTTTCTAACCTAAGAACTGAAAAATTCCCTAACAGATGGCGCAGCCACCTTCGAGCCCTGTGAATTCGCTACTAGATGGCGCAGCCACCTTCGAGCCTGTGAATTCGCTACTAGATGGCGTTGCTAGTCTGGATTCCTGTGTGTAAGTTTGAAAAATTGTCAATAGATGGCATCGAAAAACTTTTTTTTGATAGTTAAACTAGCCATTAAAAGATGGCCTTGCTTTCATAATTTTATAATATTTTTATCTGAAAACAGGCTTAAACTGTCAGCTGACGTCACTAAAGGTAAACTGATAACAAATAGCGAAGATTTCTCTCTAATATGCAAAAATGAATTTTATCATATGATTGCATATTTTTATCTGAAAACAGGTTTATACTTGTATAAATTGCCAGCTGACGTCACTAAAGGTAAACTGATATCAAATAGCGAAGATTTCTGTCTAATATGCGAAAATGAATTTTATCATATGATTGTATATTTTTATCTGAAAACAGGTTTAAACTTGTATAAATTGCGAAGATTTCTGTCTAATATGCGAAAATGAAGCAGCAGGTTTTAACCTGTATGGCTACATAAAGTGTGACAGCTGACGTCACCATACTATTTTTTCTGCTATAAAAAGGACGCGACAGAATTTCTTCAATTACAATTTTGTTCGAAACTTTAGTGAAAAAACATTAAATCTTATTGTTGTGAATTTTCAATTGTTGTGTTAACAATTAATTATTGCCAACAATGGAATCCATTACTACTGGTGCTTCATCTGGAAACAGAAACTTAATTCAAAAAATGGCTGGAAATTTTGTGGAGGAATTGAATCATCTTGGTGCTGTTAAACGATGGATTAAACTTTCTGATATGGAAATTGGAAAAGTATATAAAATAATGGGAGCCAGTCAACTACCATCGAAATTCGATTCATCGAAAATGAAGACAATATTGGAATTGGAAATTGGATACATTTCGTTACCAGCGAGATTTGACAATTTGAACGAGCAGATGCTGGCATGGTTGCAAAGCAATCCAAAACTGGGTATTATGAATAATGGACCCATTGGACTAACTCATAAATTGCAATTCAAAACGTTGGATCTTCTTGAAATCGTGGAGGATGCTGAATGGCGAATTTTGTAATTTACTCTCTTCAAAATGTATTATTTAATTGTACTATGGATTTTAAAAATTTCAATATTGTACCAATTTTTACATATATTTAATAAAAATTATAAAAAAACAAAAAAAAGACCAAACAAAAAAACCAAAAAAAACAAAAACAAAAAAAACAAAAAAAAAAAAAACAAAAAAAAACAAAAACAAAAACAAAAAAAAAAAAATTCGATTTTTTTTCAATACCCATCGCTAGACATTGATTTATATTCTAGTTTTGATTATGCCAGATTATATTACATTATTTGGTGTTCAATAAAAAAAATTTAAAAATCGATTTTTCAGTTCATGTCTCGTCCCTAAATCACAATTTTGAACTAAGTATAAATCATACATAATACATATTAGTAATATATGTAATAATACATATTAGTAATATTTGATATGCATCGTAAGTACTGTAGGGTTTTATGGTGAATAATTATAAAACAAAAAAAGATTTAATATCCCCTGAAAACGAAAAATTTAATTTTCATAATAATTTAAAAACTCTATATTTTATAATGTTATAACCAACTATGCCTTTTAATAGCACAAAAATTCCAGTTGCATACAGCAAAACAGCTGACGAATTAAAATTTCACATGTCGCTGTATCGCATATGTAAATCTCATATGTGTACATACATACATGTGACTTGTTGTAATTTTTTATACACGAGTATAATACCAATTGAAAAATTTGCTTGTGAAAAATAGGAAAATCTTCTTCCTCAGCAATTGAAAATTCTATTAATATTAGAAAATTTATTTCCGGTAATAGTATTGTTAGATACTAGAACAACTGAAAACTTTTAAAACAAAAATTTTGTTCTATTTGAAAACCATAGTTTTTGTTTGTTTTCGCGCGAATTGTGTACAAAGCGAAATTTCTTAGACTGTTTTTGTGAATTTTCAAAGTTAATTTTCATTTTTAGCTATATTTTAGTCATTAATATTTGCCAAATTTATTTTCCTGAATTTTTTAAAATATATATAGTAATATAATATTTCGCATATATACAGTACTCTGTTAAAAGTACGGGTTTCTACACCGTTAAAAACATATATTTTACAATATCAATATATTGTAAAAAATCATATTTCTTAATATTTTTAAAACTGAATATGTAATATCAAGAATTTAAAACAGTTTTGAAACATTAATTTCTCCTCATAATATTTTTTTAGTCTTAAATTAATAGCACAATGTTCCATATATTTTAAGAAAATTTTTCTTTTAATATTTTATAACTTATCTAAAAAATTTATAGCTATTTTTTATCCAAAAATTTATTACTTGCTATTGTTAAAAAATTAGTTAAATATATCTATAGGTATTAAGTGACCCCTAGTTTTGTGAAAGACGGTAGTAAGAGCAATTCATCTTAAATACGAAATTATTTTATCAATGCTAAATAAGCGTTTTTTTTCTCATATTATCATACTCCAATATATTGTATATTATTATAATTTATAAAAATGTGTTTTATTTATTAAAAAATTTAGCAAAATTTTAAATAATATCACGTCAAAATAATATTCAGAAGTCAATAAAAGACAATAGCAGTAAATTTATTAAGATAACTATAAATAAATATTAATCTAATGTTGAAATATTTATTAACAAATAGTACTGCTTAGTAGAAAATTAGGTACCTATTGTTTTGTTTTCAAATTTACCTTTTTGCAATTAAAGAAAATTTTAGTAACTATCGATACCTATATAAAACGATACCCATAAAAGACAAGCATGCTCTGATCTCAACAATTTTTTCCCATGTTAAATTTGTATGTTCTTACTTCGCTGAAACTTATTATGTTTATATATTCCCCCAATATTTTCTACCATAAACAATAGTTATAGCAAGCTAGGTAGGTATTGAATAAGTATTTTTTGTTTGTTAATTTATTGATGATAGAGAAAAAAAATTTATGATTTTATAGACAGTGAAATACATTTAAACTATTTTTTGCAGTTTAATTTTGTAAAAACACCTAAAAATTATCAGTCACAGACAAATATTTCTAAGCAAACGAATTGAAAATGTAGTTTTATATCATAAGAATAAATGCGTATATATAGGGTGGACAGTAAATAACTCTCATAATTTTTAAAGAGCGGATGAAAACTTTAATTTTGGATTACGAAATTTATTTTTTTTCCGGAGTTAAGCTGCATTCAATTACTTAACCCTTTCCTGCACAGCAGTTTTAGATCATTACTGTTCAAACGATACTTCAAATTAGCAAATCATTAATAATATGGGTGAATACTTATTGGCAAGAATTACATAGTTTACACATATGTTCTATCGCATCAGAATGTTAATAGGACAATGCGATTTAATTGCCTATATTCAGGAGCAAGCAAAAACATTACCTATTTTAATAGCTTAGAAAATACACATTACATAGTTCGTTGTAAGAACAATCATTTCGGTGATCTTTTTTAACGAATTACTAAAATTGCTTAAGGACTGTGGTATGTAAGAAATAACAACACTCACATAATTTTAAAATAATTAACATATAGCTATTGGAAAAGTTACAAAGATTTTTTTTTAACAACTTATTAAATGTTGATAGCTTATTTTAATATCTCCTATAGGGCCTTAAGTATAACCCTAAACCCGAATTTTTTTCATCACCATCGTTGGCGACTGTATTCTCGTCATCATTAGCTTCTCCTTCGCTCGCAGTATCTTCGTTGTCGCTAGCAGATGTTTTTTCATCGCTGTCTTCGTCATCATTTGATATATACTTTAGCACTGGTTCAATAATATCATGCTTTTCCAATTCCCTGGTTATTGAGATAATCCGCTTTCCAATGTCACTTTCCTTTAAATTATTAAAATGGCTTCGTTTTTTCTCGTTTTCGATATAATCCGCAAAGCTGGGATTTATAATATGACTCCTTTCCATTAAATTACATATAGTATTAACCATTTCTTCTCCAATTTGCGTCTGAGTCGCTAAACTTCTTAGTTCATCAACTAAATGGTTCGGGTCATCAAAATATTCTTCTTCTTCATCAACAGGTTTCGAATGGCCATTATGAAGGTTAGCATTTTCATCATCATATTTGAAACGTTTAGCTCCGCCATTTGTTGAGTTAGATGTCGAAGGTTGTTCCTTTTCTCCTGAATTTTTATTTTCTTGTTCTTCATCCTTTGCGCATGCGTTCTGAAGCTCTTTGACCATTAATATGTCTAGAGCAGTTTGTAAGAGACCAGCCATCTTTGGAGTAAAACTTGTTTCTTTGTAGTTATCAGGCGATGGTGAATGCTTTTGTTCATCAGATCGATTATCTTCATCATTCGCCGATTGTAGAATATTATGCGAGTTTTTTAAAGCGTGGAATTTACGTCTGATTGCTTCTGCTGCAGCCATCATACTTTGATTAAAAGTATTCAAGTTTCTTGTAGATAGATCTGTATCATCTTCCTGCTGATTTTGAAATACTGGTGCTTTATCTTCCTTTTCTTCATTTCTTGCTTCAAAGCTATAATTGGTTTCACCATCATCATCATCTTCATCATTCGATTTTGACGATTCACTTTGTATTGAAAGTCTCCTCTTCTCCGCTCTGTTCACGTATGTCCCATTATTTACTGACCGATTCGTGGAATTTTCAAATTGACTTATTCCATTGTCATCATTTTTTTTATCATTCGCAGACGAATTATGTTTAGTTCTTAAATGACGCGAGAGATTAAACTTCCGCGAAAATTTCTTACCACAAAATTCACAACTATGCATAGCTTAACAGTATTACGATTGCAACGTGTTTACGAATAGCTGAACTGTACTCGACTGACTAAAGATTCCGCGGGTTGAGCCTTATATACCTATGGAGTGATTCTGTTTTGGGAGTGACTCTTTTTTAGGAGTGACTTTTTTTGAAGTGACTCTTTCGGGAGTGACTCTTTTTTTGGGAGTGACTCTTTTTTTGGGAGTGACTCTTTTTTGGGAGTGACTCTTTTTTGGGAGTGACTCTTTTTTGGGAGTGACTCTTTTTTTGGGAGTGACTTTTTTTTTGGGAGTGACTCTTTTTTGGGAGTGACTCTTTTTTGGGAGTGACTCTTTTTTGGGAGTGACTCTTTTTTGGGAGTGACTCTTTTTTTGGGAGTGACTTTTTTTTTTGGGAGTGACTCTTTTTTGGGAGTGACTCTTTTTTGGGAGTGACTCTTTTTTGGGAGTGACTCTTTTTTGGGAGTGACTCTTTTTTTGGGAGTGACTCTTTTTTGGGAGTGACTCTTTTTTGGGAGTGACTCTTTTTTTTGGGAGTGACTCTTTTTTGGGAGTGACTCTTTTTTTGGGAGTGACTCTTTTTTTGGGAGTGACTCTTTTTTGGGAGTGGCTCTTTTTGAGAGTGGCTCTTTGATGTCATTTGGTGTCATTTTGATGCACTTTGGTGTCATTTGATGCATTTCGGTGTAAATTTGGTGTATTTTTGGTGTTTAAACTCAGCTTCCCAAGTAGTGTCAAGAGCTGGATTGATAGCAAAGACTTGGTATGATATCCCCACCAACATGGAGCAGCGAATACGTATGGTGGACCGGAGCAGTCGCAGTATCCCCCACCAACATGGAGCAGCATATAATGATGATGATGACGGTGAGCCGGAGCAGTTTGAATTTTTTTTCGGCGAAGCAAGACCAAGTGAAAAAACAACAATGAGTGAAGATCTTCAACAGCTTATAACAATGGAGGAATCCACAGTCAAAAATCGATTGTTGAATAAGATGTTGGATAAAGCTATCCGATTATCTGATTTGGAGATGATCCAATCGATAGGATCAAGAGATCGTCAAATTTTTCATCCTAAAAAAATAAAATTAGCGGTTGAATGGGGCTCATCTGTGGAAACTTTCGATATTCTTTTCAACCTTACATTCGATGAATGGGACATTGGTGAAGACAGCCTAGATGGATTTGATATGTTGTCGCATTATCTTACGAAGTGGATGCGGAAAGCGATAGAGTATGCTCGTCCGAAACTGCTGCAGCATATATTGAAGTTTGTGGAAGAATATGGCGTTCCACGATTATATTTCAGTCCAAAGTGTGTAGAAGGAGACGCCGAATTGTTGAAGTGGATCACACACAACATTGAAAAAGGCACAGCCAATCAATCAGCACTCCTGGGCTGGGAAAGTGGCCCGGATACGGGAGCGTGGCCTTCAACAAACTTACAAGATTACTTAGATATATACAAAATTTTACAAACTAATTTTAATATTTAACATTTGAAGCAAGAAATGAAGAAAAGGAAGATAAAGCACCAGTATTTCAAAATCAGCAGGAAGATGATACAGATCTATCTACAAGAAACTTGAATACTTTTAATCAAAGTATGATGGCTGCAGCAGAAGCAATCAGACGTAAATTCCACGCTTTAAAAAACTCGCATAATATTCTACAATCGGCGAATGATGAAGATAATCGATCTGATGAACAAAAGCATTTACCATCGCCTGATAACTACAAAGAAACAAGTTTTACTCCAAAGATGGCTGGTCTCTTACAAACTGCTCTAGACATATTAATGGTCAAAGAGCTTCAGAACGCATGCGCAAAGGATGAAGAACAAGAAAATAAAAATTCAGGAGAAAAGGAACAACCTTCGACATCTAACTCAACAAATGGCGGAGCTAAACGTTTCAAATATGATGATGAAAATGCTAACCTTCATAATGGCCATTCGAAACCTGTTGATGAAGAAGAAGAATATTTTGATGACCCGAACCATTTAGTTGATGAACTAAGAAGTTTAGCGACTCAGACGCAAATTGGAGAAGAAATGGTTAATACTATATGTAATTTAATGGAAAGGAGTCATATTATAAATCCCAGCTTTGCGGATTATATCGAAAACGAGAAAAAACGAAGCCATTTTAATAATTTAAAGGAAAGTGACATTGGAAAGCGGATTATCTCAATAACCAGGGAATTGGAAAAGCATGATATTATTGAACCAGTGCTAAAGTATATATCAAATGATGACGAAGACAGCGATGAAAAAACATCTGCTAGCGACAACGAAGATACTGCGAGCGAAGGAGAAGCTAATGATGACGAGAATACAGTCGCCAACGATGGTGATGAAAAAAATTCGGGTTTAGGGTTATACTTAAGGCCCTATAGGAGATATTAAAATAAGCTATCAACATTTAATAAGTTGTTAAAAAAAAATCTTTGTAACTTTTCCAATAGCTATATGTTAATTATTTTAAAATTATGTGAGTGTTGTTATTTCTTACATACCACAGTCCTTAAGCAATTTTAGTAATTCGTTTAAAAAAGATCACCGAAATGATTGTTCTTACAACGAACTATGTAATGTGTATTTTCTAAGCTATTAAAATAGGTAATGTTTTTGCTTGCTCCTGAATATAGGCAATTAAATCGCATTGTCCTATTAACATTCTGATGCGATAGAACATATGTGTAAACTATGTAATTCTTGCCAATAAGTATTCACCCATATTATTAATGATTTGCTAATTTGAAGTATCGTTTGAACAGTAATGATCTAAAACTGCTGTGCAGGAAAGGGTTAAGAATTGAATGCAGCTTAACTCCGGAAAAAAAATAAATTTCGTAATCCAAAATTAAAGTTTTCATCCGCTCTTTAAAAATTATGAGAGTTATTTACTGTCCACCCTATATATACGCATTTATTCTTATGATATAAAACTACATTTTCAATTCGTTTGCTTAGAAATATTTGTCTGTGACTGATAATTTTTAGGTGTTTTTACAAAATTAAACTGCAAAAAATAGTTTAAATGTATTTCACTGTCTATAAAATCATAAATTTTTTTTCTCTATCATCAATAAATTAACAAACAAAAAATACTTATTCAATACCTACCTAGCTTGCTATAACTATTGTTTATGGTAGAAAATATTGGGGGAATATATAAACATAATAAGTTTCAGCGAAGTAAGAACATACAAATTTAACATGGGAAAAAATTGTTGAGATCAGAGCATGCTTGTCTTTTATGGGTATCGTTTTATATAGGTATCGATAGTTACTAAAATTTTCTTTAATTGCAAAAAGGTAAATTTGAAAACAAAACAATAGGTACCTAATTTTCTACTAAGCAGTACTATTTGTTAATAAATATTTCAACATTAGATTAATATTTATTTATAGTTATCTTAATAAATTTACTGCTATTGTCTTTTATTGACTTCTGAATATTATTTTGACGTGATATTATTTAAAATTTTGCTAAATTTTTTAATAAATAAAACACATTTTTATAAATTATAATAATATACAATATATTGGAGTATGATAATATGAGAAAAAAAACGCTTATTTAGCATTGATAAAATAATTTCGTATTTAAGATGAATTGCTCTTACTACCGTCTTTCACAAAACTAGGGGTCACTTAATACCTATAGATATATTTAACTAATTTTTTAACAATAGCAAGTAATAAATTTTTGGATAAAAAATAGCTATAAATTTTTTAGATAAGTTATAAAATATTAAAAGAAAAATTTTCTTAAAATATATGGAACATTGTGCTATTAATTTAAGACTAAAAAAATATTATGAGGAGAAATTAATGTTTCAAAACTGTTTTAAATTCTTGATATTACATATTCAGTTTTAAAAATATTAAGAAATATGATTTTTTACAATATATTGATATTGTAAAATATATGTTTTTAACGGTGTAGAAACCCGTACTTTTAACAGAGTACTGTATATATGCGAAATATTATATTACTATATATATTTTAAAAAATTCAGGAAAATAAATTTGGCAAATATTAATGACTAAAATATAGCTAAAAATGAAAATTAACTTTGAAAATTCACAAAAACAGTCTAATAAATTTCGCTTTGTACACATTTCGCGCGAAAACAAACAAAAACTATGGTTTTCAAATAGAACAAAATTTTTGTTTTAAAAGTTTTCAGTTGTTCTAGTATCTAACAATACTATTACCAGAAATAAATTTTCTAATATTAATAGAATTTTCAATTGCTGAGGAAGAAGATTTTCCTATTTTTCACAAGCAAATTTTTCAATTGGTATTATACTCGTGTATAAAAATTACAACAAGTCACATGTATGTATGTACACATATGAGATTTACATATGCGATACAGCGACATGTGAAATTTTAATTCGTCAGCTGTTTTGCTGTATGCAACTGGAATTTTTGTGCTATTAAAAGGCATAGTTGGTTATAACATTATAAAATATAGAGTTTTGAAATTATTATGAAAATTAAATTTTTCGTTTTCAGGGGATATTAAATCTTTTTTTGTTTTATAATTATTCACCATAAAACTCTACAGTACCTACGATGCATATCAAATATTACTAATATGTATTATTACATATATTACTAATATGTATTATGTATGATTTATACTTAGTTCAAAATTGTGATTTAGGGACGAGACATGAACTGAAAAATCGATTTTTAAATTTTTTTATTGAACACCAAATAATGTAATATAATCTGGCATAATCAAAACTAGAATATAAATCAATGTCTAGCGATGGGTATTGAAAAAAAATCGAATTTTTTTTTTTTTTTTTTTTTTTTTTTTTTGTTTTTGTTTTTGTTTTTTTTTTGTTTTTTGTTTTTTTTTGTTTTTGTTTTTTTTTGGTTTTTTTGTTTGTTTTTTTGGTCTTTTTTTGTTTTTTATAATTTTTATTAAATATATGTAAAAATTGATACAATATTGAAATTTTTAAAATCCATAGTACAATTAAATAATACATTTTGAAGAGAGTAAATTACAGAATTCGCCATTCAGCATCCTCCACGATTTCAAGAAGATCCAACGTTTTGAATTGCAATTTATGAGTTAGTCCAATGGGTCCATTATTCATAATACCCAGTTTTGGATTGCTTTGCAACCATGCCAGCATCTGCTCGTTCAAATTGTCAAATCTCGCTGGTAACGAAATGTATCCAATTTCCAATTCCAATATTGTCTTCATTTTCGATGAATCGAATTTTGACGGCAATTGACTGGCTCCCATTATTTTATATACTTTTCCAATTTCCATATCAGAAAGTTTAATCCATCGTTTAACAGCGCCAAGATGATTCAATTCATCCACAAAATTTCCAGCCATTTTTTGAATTAAGTCTCTGTTTCCAGATGAAGCACCAGCAGTAATGGATTCCATTGTTGGCAACAATTAACTCTTAACACACAACAATTGAAAATTCACAACAATAAGGTTTAATGTTTTTTTCACTAAAGTTTCGAACAAAATTGTAACTGATGAAATTCTGTCGCGCCCTTTTTATAGCAGAAAAAATAGTATGGTGACGTCAGCTGTCACACTTTATGTAGCCATACAGGTTAAAACCTGCTGCTTCATTTTCACATATTAGACAGAAATCTTCGCTATTTGATATCAGTTTACCTTTAGTGACGTCAGCTGGCAATTTATACAAGTTTAAACCTGTTTTCAGATAAAAATATACAATCATATGATAAAATTCATTTTTGAATATTAGAGAGAAATCTTCGCTGTTTGATATCAGTTTACCTTTAG
The DNA here is from genome assembly GCA_035578155.1 of Brachynemurus nebulosus. Classification (NCBI taxonomy): domain Eukaryota; kingdom Metazoa; phylum Arthropoda; class Insecta; order Neuroptera; family Myrmeleontidae; genus Brachynemurus; species Brachynemurus nebulosus. The sequence goes on from JAPWDM010000002.1 coordinate 62,211,296, forward strand.
TGACGTCAGCTGACAGTTTAAGCCTGTTTTCAGATAAAAATATTATAAAATTATTAAAGCAAGGCCATCTTTTTAATGGCTAGTTTAACTATCAAAAAAAAAAAAGGTTTTCGATGCCATCTATTGACAACTTTTCAAACTTACACACAGGAATCCAGACTAGCAACGCCATCTAGTAGCGAATTCACAGGCTCGAAGGTGGCTGCGCCATCTGTTAGGGAATTTTTCAGTTCTTAGGTTAGAAAAAACTTTTGTTAGGTTAAGCTAAGTTCGCTTAGGTTTCGTTAGGTTAGGTCAAGTTCCATTGGGTTCTGTTAGGTTAGAAAAAATTTCACTAGATATCGTTAGGTTGGAGACCAAATTTTGCTCCACCCACCGCCGGAGGCTTCTAGAACCGCCTCGGTAGTTTTGCCTCCTGCCGAGGTCACTCAAAAAGTCGGCAGGTGGGAAGGTGGGTCCCGTTCTCTCCAATCCTTACTACTCCCGAAAGTTTGTTTATATCCATGGAAACCAAAAAAAATAACAGTGCGGTAGGTAAAATAGGTGTGTGATAAGTGAATAGGAGTGTGGTAAGTGAAATTAGCTCAAAAATGATTGTAATTATTTATTTATATTGAAATAAATTAAAGGTACAGTTTGAACAATTAGGAAAATTAATCGATTAATATGAAAATTTTCACTAGTATGCACATTATTATTATTGTTGTCATTAGTCTTCATATTTTATTGACATTTAAAAAGGTTGCTCAATCATTAGAATTTATGTGGTTTTCATAATCTTCCTTTCATTTTACGAGAATAAATTTACAGCCAAAATTAAAATGCTTCATCAATTTCATTATTCTCACTAATATTATAATTTAACAAACTATTTTCCTCAATTTTTCTAATAGAAAATTAAAAAAGAAATATTCACGCCAATATTGACACCTAATTTTTTATTTACAAATGTAGTTGTCAACTGTCACTATTATGAGCGTGAGCTCAGGAGACCTCCAGAAACTGAGGTGAGGGGGAACAAATTGTATTATTTACATAGTTACCAACCAAACAGAGTAATTATGTTATTAAAGGAGCGAGTGAATAAACCTATATTTATTAATATGATAGACAAAGATAAATGCAGATGTAGGTAAAAAAGTTCTTTTTAGCTTGCGCCCATAATATAAAGATTCGTATTATTATAGTTGCTATAAATATTTATAATATTTATTCATGGCATTCTATGTCATAACATAGAAATATAAATTTCACCTATATTATCCGAATTTTATTTATTATTTAATATATTTTATTCTTAAATTATTTTAAATCGAACGTGCAAAAAATATTATACAATACACGATGCGTTAAGTATCTTTATTGATCTCGAAAATTGCAAAAACTCGACCCTGCGGGTCTCGTTTTCGCAACATTTTCTCGATCAGTAAAAGCAACTTACCGGACTTATATTGTAAAATACTACTACACGAATAACACAAAAATGTAATTTTATATTATCATTTATTATCTCTTCTTTTTTTGTAATTGTACTGAAATGCGTACATGTAATAAGACTTGTTTGTGTTTTTTTATATTTCTTTATCAGTTTACAGTTACTCATGTTGAATCATTTCGTAAATTTATTTATATAGTTTTTTTTTTTATTTTAATTTTTTAAAAATGTTTCCGGCCCCTTGCCTCTGGAGAAATTTACTGTGAAAGTGCGCAGACCGTATAGTTTAAAAAAAAAAAACTAACTTTCAACCAATCGTAGAAATAATGTGTCTGAAAATATACACTCTCAAAACCTTGGTTATGTAATGAATGACTTTTGTCATTTATTTAATAATTTTGTTATTACTATAAATATACAAAGAACAAGAAAAGATCATTGACGTTCTAACTGCGCAATATATTGTACAAGTAGTATGAATTATATACATTAATATGTTCAAATCCAATTATCATTTCAAATTCTTAGAAGTTGCTAAATATAATTAGATTGCATGCATACCCTAATTTAATTTATCCTTACACTAACTACTACTACGGATGAAATACTGTGGAACTTTCGTGTTTTTCAATTATAAAGAAAACAAAGCAATTCTAAACAACTTTACTCAGGAGAATTTGTTGATTTTTCTAATATTTTCATGTCAGTATAACATAGTGTATCATTCACTTTCTAGAAATATGATGGACATTTTCACATTTTCCACACTGTAAATAATGTATTACACTTTTCTTCGTTCTTTTTTTTTCAAAAATTTAATGTAAGAAAATCTCCAACGGTGTGATATACCCTACATAAGTAACTTCCTCAAGAATTTTGACGGATTTGCTTGCGTTCCATCTATGAGTGATTTAAAATATTAAAAATATATAGATATATCCATACACTATGTCGTTTATATTTTCAACCACGAGCGAATCTAGCTGTCAAATTAAGCGGGGCTCACATTTTCTTAAAGGCTTCATAACTCTTTTTTTGAAATTGTGATCCTAAACTAGCATTAAAAGAACTACTTCAAAAACCTATATGACGCTTCTATTTTCATCATTAAAGCATTGACAAGTAACACTACCCAAGTGCCAATCGCCAATCTTTTTGAAACTTTGCTGGTGTGTAGAATAGGTAAAAATAAGGGACCCGTATTTTTGTTTTATCTGCCAAAGCCCACGTTCACGGGGTGAAACCAGCCCTTAAATTTGTGGTTCAAATCGTATTTATTAAGATATGCCGAAAACTATAAGAGATAGAGAAAAATTGTAAATTGAGGAAATGTTCTTCTTTCAAGGACCTATTCACCTATATAGGTTAAACCAGGGTCGGGTTTGTAAGTGGGGCTGGAGGGATGAAAATGGTAAATTTTGTTGTACAACATAAGTGGTTCAATGTATTAAATTTTTACTATCATAAATAGAAAGAGCATCAAAAATTAGGGGATACGTGTTTTTGCGTTTTTCCGAAATATGTGTGGTATTCAAGACATTTAAGGAAGAAAAAATAAGAAAGATTATATTATTGCATCATTATTGATGGCAAATACACGGAGAGAAAAATTCTATAATATTTGATCGACGACCAAAATAAAAAATATGTGCTAGCATGGTAAAATTTAATGTGGTGCTAACACAACTTTTATCACACTCTTATGCATGTATATTATAGTTTAATTCTTGTTGTCGTACTCTTCCATTTGCGCATCTGACTCGCGACCTTATATTGGTTGCACTGTACCTGTAAAAACGTGTATACAAAAATTATTGCCAACAATATATTCTAATACATATACTAAAGATAGGTAAATAACAAAAAGATGAATTAAACGATGACATCATCCTAAGAGAGTGTAAAAGCAACTGACTACTAGCTGTTCTAGCTGCTTGTAACACAGTGATAAAACAAGGTGCTTGGTGTGAACTGTCTGACAAAGTTTCTTCCACATTCCACACCTATGGTTCGCATGTAACCCATGTAACTCGCTGATTGAGGTACATTTCATTACAGCGTTCCCAACACAACCAACCTTCTTTCTGTTTTTTTTTCTTTCTATTATTAGCATGTTAGCATGGTAATTTTTTTAATAAACACAATTAAAAATTATTTTTTTGTCGGTAATGGAACTTTTTACTGTGCCGTTTTACAAATTTTACGGAGATAATATTACGAAAAGAACATTCCATCCTTTAAATTTTTTATGATTAATTATAATCTTTATATTTTTACCTTACAGAATTTAATATGTTCGCCTTTTACACGTCGATTGTAGTGCTGAGCACAGTAATTTTTTTAGGAATTTTCTCTCCGTGTACCTTCTATATATTTTTTTTAAATTTTATATTTATTTCACAATGGAAATATAAATTTTTACTTTCCGATAATGATTTGTGTATTTTTCAGTACTTACTGAATTGGTAATTTAATCATATGATTATTTGGTTACTCCTATTCTATATTTTTTACACCTATTTCTGGAAGGATGACATCACCCCCGTAACCCTTCCTATATCCGCGTTTATTTTGTGAAAATACCGATGTCAGTAAAAACGTATACTCGTACAAAGTACAAACACAGTGTATATTTAGGTTAGTGAGGAACGTTAAATCAAACATAAATAGAGTTTTCTGTATCAATTTTTTTAAGTTATGACACAAAAATTTCTTTATGCGGAAATCACGCTTGACTTCACGCTGTCTTCTCTGGTTTCTTACGAGCTACATTAATTTTCTTTTCAATAATCTTATATAGTATACAATGGTTCTTTAATATTTATGGTAGTAGAATTCACTGGCTTCTCGTGACCTAAAACTTTGACCAAGGCTATCTTTGTTTGGAGGAATGAAATAAGAAATAAAAACTAAGTAGTTAATTTACTTTTAAGTTTTCGTACGCACACAATAGCGAAAAATTGTCACTAATTTTTAATGTCCCTATCAGAGATACAAGGGCGCAAAATTCCAAAATTTGGAAAAAAATCAGTTTTCGGAATTTTTTAAAAGTTAATGTAAAAATTAAAGGATACAAGTTTTTCAATTTAAATAGTGTGTATTTGTTTCATAATGGGTAGTTGTACCCGTGTAAGCTATTCTTATAAAAAATACTAAGCGAGGTTTAAAACATTCCTTTTATAACAAAAAAAAATTTCAAAAAGTGAATTTTGCTAAATTTTTATATCCAACATTAAGTAAAGTTTTCTTGTGGAAGGGACGAAAATAGGTTAAATATGGACATCACTTAAAATAAAAAGACATTTATTACCTTTAAAACGGTTTTTATTTCAGCCTTTTAGGATGAACGGTTTATGAAATATCTGCATTGGCATAAATGGTTACAAACACAAACAGATCAGCGTAAATTGGGAACACAAAAATGGCTACCACATTTAAACGGTTCAAGATAATTTTTTTAAGAATTGTTGTCAGTACTTCAAATATAATATAGAAACAATTGGAAGAATACTAATTCTTTCTAAAATGGTCGAGCAACCAACTGTTTTTCTAGACCACTTGATATAGACCGACCTAGTATGATTTTAGCGCCCCCAGAAACTGACGCCCGGGGCAGTAGCCCCGGTTTGGCCCCACCCACCCTTAGATTCGAGCTTTGGGGGGGGGGGTGTTGTTCGTACATAAAGCAATACCGATAATCTCTAGTTTTCCACTTATGCCTTTATCTGCTCGTTTTTTTACTCATCATTCCTCATTCGTGGGTATTATTCTATTTCCGTTTTATCCTATAAATAACATTTAATTCTATCCGCCTAATGATAATTTAAGAATCGAAAATCGGCTCGTAGACATATTACACATGTTCTTAATGAAAAGTGACAAAGTAAACGAACATTTAAGACAGAAGAAAAAATTTCACGTAAGTTCAAATATTTGAACTTCCGCCCGTATAAATCTTATTTCTAGTACTCGTAAAATATTTTCAACTAGGGATCACCATTATTATTCCACGTACCTATAACTGAAACATTACTAAAAAAAAAAAAAACGCTTCTACTAATTCCCAATAGAAACACGAATAAAAAATTTTTTTCTGGTGTTCAAATTACTTTAGCAATTTAACGAGCTTGACACTTCTACCAAACCGTATCCGTTTTATTTGTATTTTATACTGTGTATAGAGATATCGACAAAGAAACGAATGTAGTAATGTTTATAAGTAAAACAACAAGGTCGTTCCAAACGGTCCCTGGTCGATAGTTTTCTCATGTACCCGCACCATTGCGTTGTCTGTCTATCCGCACGTCCGTCCGTCCATCCATCCGTCCGTCTGTCAGTCAGTCGATATACATACATATATCCTAACCATTTGTTATTTCCACAAATGTTCCATTCACGGCATTCCGTACACACACACACATAAGAAAATATCTAACGAAAAATTACGTATCACATTTCGCCTTTGCTTCCTTTATTCCTCGATCGGTGCGTTCATTTTCATTTTGCAATAAGTCCATTTTATTAACTTTTCGTAAAGTTGTATCTAAGGTGGCGGTTACACTGGATACGAATTCATCCGAAAATTCATTCGTACGAATTCGTACGAGTATATCCGAGTTAATACGAATTAAACAAATGCATACATTTAGACATGCGTGGTTACACTGTTTACGACTCTTTCGTACGAGCTCGTACGGCTTTTTGATACAACCAAAATATTTTGTTTTTTGATGCGAATTCGTTCGAAAAAAATGATTAATTTTTGTTGAACAAAGGTGGTCTTTAAGGGATCAAAAACATAAATATTATCACAATAGAAAGTTAAATAAAAAATTGTGGAACGAGGTGGCCGAGGAAATGTTTAGATAATTTTTTAATTAAATATATTACGATATAACAAAACTAACCTAACCTAAAAAAAACATTTTAAGTATGTGTAATGAAAAATTAATTAACTAAATATTGAAGCTGAAATTCAGTAAAAATATAATTGAATGTAACTTGTGACATGTTCAAGTACTCTATTATATCTGTTCATCTTGAAAAATTTCTTCAAAGCAATACCAGAACTCAGCTTTTTCTGCTCCACATGAATAATAAACAATCGTTTACCCAGAATTGTTTGTTCTTTATAATTAGAAATTTTGAAAACGATGATTCTAATAAATAAGATTCGGTAGTTGGATCGACTGTTTGATATCATGCAATATGTACTAACGGTTTTCAGTTTAAATTTAAATACAAATTCGTATTACGATTCCGTATCCAATGTAACCACACAGTCGCACGAATGAATTTCGTACGAGCTCGTACCAATCAATTTTCATACGAATTCGTATCCAATGTAACCGCAGCCTAAGGCAGCCTAAAAAAATATCGAATACAAATAAAAATTTTAAAACACTAAACTTGGCCATACAAGTGATTATCTAAAGCAGGGTCGTGGAGAGAAATGGCGGGCCCTGGGAATAACCGCATTTTTTTCTTTTAATTTCCTCTCCAAAAAAATACACGGTGAACAAAAAAGAATTCTTAACTTTTTTCCGGGCCCTCTCCTCAAGCTCCGGCACCAGGACTGCAACCCCGGCTACCCCACCCTCTCGTTGGGCCTGATCTAAACTGATGAAAGTTAGAATTTTTTTAAGTTTTAAGCCCCTCTTCCTCCTCAGTACAATCAAAAAAAGAATCCTATGCCATTGTAGCGTTTGTAGTTTGTACGGAATTTCCCGTAGTCATGTTTTTTGATTTATGATATTTTGCGAGACCTTTCCATACTGATGAAAACACTGGTAATGAGCCTTAATCGCACACGTTCGCTTTTTTTAAGGGTGAGAGAAAGGCGTCGCCATATTTTATGGGTAAAGAAGCCCACTAAGGCGGCTGCAACACCGAGTGTCACTAGAGAGACTTGTATTTAAATCCGTAAATTAGCCTTACTTGGCCCAAATTTGTGAAATATTTTCAGACATATATTTACTAATTCAAAGGCGTAGATTTCAAAAACCTATGTCTCATTTTGGTCCAAGGTCGCGTTTTGTGTGTTTTTATAGGTCATTTAGAAATTTTTGCAAATATCTTCTTCTAAACACCGTGTTTTGCAGGGCTGCATGCACTGTCTTATCGAGCTCTTAGAACCCTACATGCATATGTATAATACTTATGCACTTGGGGGGAAGGAAAGTGGAAAATCGGGAAAAGTCCAAAATTGAACATTTTGGTACAACTCGAAAACGCAAAGCAACCTTGACCTAATATTGCAGCTATGGAATACATGTGCAAGGGCGAACCCTACCATGGCACCGCCGACCCAGGTTGGACCTTAGGCAGATTCATCTATCTTATCCGGAGGGGTCCTTTCGAAATTTTGGACTTGTTGCGTTTTGAAAATGAGCTCCTCATATTTTTACGCTTTAAAATACGTATATCTTTGTATCTTAACATCAAAATATGATAATTTATTGTCGTTTGAAGAAAAAGGATCGGCAAAAAAAGGATCACACATTTTTAGCATACCTACTTATATTTTTATAGACCTTTTATCCCACAAAAGGAATAGCAGTAGTGGAAATTCGACATTTCTTATTTAAACAAAATACAACTACACAAATACGCCAACTATCTACATATATATATATATATATATATATATATATATATATATATATATATATATATATATATATATATATATATATATATATGTATGTATAGGTTCGTAATCATATTATTTTCTTCCTAAATAAACAAATTTTCGTTTCGAGAAAGTCAAATGTAAATTAGAAGATTTGAAGTAATTTATTTTTCGAACGACAGATAATACCGATGGGCAATTTAATTAAATGTGCTCTTTCAATTTTTGTTTGTAAACAGTGTGTTTCCACCAATTTTTCCTAGGATAATTTATTAATTTCCAAATAGGAAGTTACTGTAATTGGCTTGACTTTCAAAAGTTTCAATTTTGATGTATTTCCACGTTCTGAACGCCAAATAGTTTGGTTACACATGTTTGCGGAATTTTTTTTCTATAGTCTCACAAATCTCGAAAGTAAAAAATGACACAGATGTGTAATTACAGCTGAACTCTTTTTTGTGCGGTGAATAGAGGGCGTATAAAAAAAATCGCACAAAAAAATATATTCAAAAATATCATAAATAGCTATAAAAAGTATAGTTCGATCCAGATTGTACAAAAAACTTTTTTGATGCGGTTGGTCGGGACCGCATAAAAAAGGTTTGATCGAAAAACATCACTCAAAACGCTCAACACTTATAATATTATGAAAATTTTGAAAAATACATCTGTAACAAAATTAAATGATGCAATAACTTCTGTTCTTATGTAATGTATTTTTAAATGCTTAAAAACCGTTAAGAAGTATTTTTATCAAAGAAAGTTATTATAGTAATTGTTGAAGTTTTTTACTGTCTCGTGATTTTGATTCACATTTTGCATTTTAATGGCCATTTGTTACAAACCGCATAAAAAAAATCGCACAAAAAAGGACCGCATAAAAAAGAGTTCAGCTGTATATACCAAATACCTAATTAAACCGATGGAACTCAATTTTACAACTCATACTTTTACACTCATTTTTCATACAACTCACCCTTGAACGTTTTGAAGTTGATACCAAGTCTCAACTATTATTGGCTTGACACCAACTTCAAAAATTTGGCAAGTGCGTATAAGGGACCCATTAAGTCAGGATTTTGTAATTTAGTTAGAATTTTTCATAATTCTCGGGATAAAATATTTCTTACTTTTTTGGTAAATAATATTATTATTGGAACATTTTATTTTCTATGTATATGAGTTTAAAAAAATTAATAACAGTTTTCTAAAAACGTAGCTTCTATTATATTGCGTAAAGTTCGATATTGCTTATTTAAAAGTAATCAAGTACGGGTAGACCATCTAATTCGATGACAGAAATGACGAATTCATAAGGATTTCGTTGTTGTACTACAAAATCCTAAAAACTGATTTCGGGCAAATTATTTTTTCATGCTTTTCAATATTTTTATTATATTTTATAGAAGTCGGTTTTATACTTGGTTTAAAAAGTTTTTATTAAAAAATTTTAACGACAGTATCTAATAAATCTCTAGGGTCTCTTATATTTTATCTAGAGCCTTACGTTTTCGTTAGTCTTGTTCACATGAGTCTTGATATTGGTCTTGCAACCATTCTTACAATCTTGGTATTCATCTTGCTGGATTATGGACAGAATTGGTCTTGGTCTTAGACTTGCAAAAAATAGAGGTGCAAAGAAGAGTTTGTTTATCTCTACCTCCTTCTAAAACGATAGCAAGGCGTTTCGAACTTATAGGTCGCACCCAGATAATTTGAAATGCTTTTTAAATCAAAATACAAGGTACCATCACAGTGTGATTCTGCCGAAAAGTAGTCAAATTTCACAATTTTTTTTCGGATGGATAGGATGGGGGAATGTAGATGAATTTTTTTACGATAAATACCACTATTTGACAATACAATAATATTTTTTTAATTTATTTTTATTTATTTTTTATAATTATTATAATTTTTTGAAAAATGTGTCTTTAAAAAAAGCCGAAATTCGGTGCCCACGATTGCGGCAGCAGTTCTTATCCGAAAAAAAAAATCACATAGATTATCAATCTGTAGGTAAGCCGCTATGTCGCTATGGAAGCTTTTTTTTTTCTTTGAAATTTGAAAAAGACAAAAACAATATTAGAATACCAAAAAAATTTACGCAGTATTACATGCCGGTCTACCATATCAAAAATAGTTCCTGTATAAACCATGCCAGATTAAAAAGTAATACTAAAAGAACCTAAACGGATACCTTTAAACTAGATACATCTGTGACACACTGTTATATATAATTCAATAACAAATACAAAGTATACACTGAACAGCGCAGCGTATTGTCTTGACAATATTATTAATACGGCCAATTAAATTTAAGTGGTGACAATGATGACACAATCGGTACAATTATACAATTTTGAAAATTACATTAAAACAACCTCGTAGTCAAATTGCACCCACAAACAGTACAAGTATTTGAAACTTAATATTCAAGGATTGTTTTTAATTTAGCATAACAATAATAACAATTTACCCGTAAGTAGACAGATATAGAGGTACCTCTACTTTCAGAATAGAAACAATAAAATACCCATTAACTTTGCGTACTGAATTAAGTCATATTAATTAAGTGAATTTAAAAGTATAATTTTTCTCTTTCTGAATTTTTAAAATTAATAAGAAGAAAGAAAGAAGAGAAAATTTTTTAAGAATAAAAATTATGTATATAAAATATTTGAATAAGCCCAACTCAACATTTACATAAATGATTTTTAAAGTGAAACTTTTCTGTGATAACCATAGTGAATCAGAACAATTTGGTAGCTAACGGAATTTTAGGTGAAACGATTGATTATCACGATTTTTATGTGATTTTTAATATTTTCTATTATTAAACATATTTTATCTTTAGTGTTCTAAGTTTAATACAGGGACAATAAATACGACAAAACTAAACAGTGTTGAAAAATTAAAATAAATCTCGAATACTGATAAAAATATTCAAAACAGAACCCTTGCCATTTGGGTTTCATTTGTTTATGCAATGATCCGACCCTGAGTGTCGATATTTATTTGAGTTACATTTTCGACCGAGTGGTCGAAAAACGACATTTCATATTACACGACTTAATAATACGAGTATTATATTACAAGTGGAGAAAATAATTTTGGACAACAAGAATTCTATTTAAAATTAACGAATTGCTTTTTTTAACATCTCTCCAATGCCTTAAAAAGGTATCGATATTATATCGGCCGACCATATAAATCAGATATAAATTTTATCTGATTTACATGGTCGGCCAAGTGGTTGGAAAACGATAATTGATATTACACACTAGTGATGAGCAAAATTAGTCTTGGTCTTGCATTTTTTGCAAGACCAAGAGACCAAGATCAAGACTATGTATACCAAGAGCAAGATCAAGACGATAAGTATGGCTGCAAGACCAATACCAAGACTCAAGTGAGCAAGACCAAGACAAAAGCAAGACTCTTGCTAAAAACTATTTAAATAGTTTGAAAGTATAGGGTGAATGTGGGAGAGACGCCGCACATTTTGAAAACACTTGATAATTCTTAAAGTATGCATTCAATTGATTTGAAATTTGGTACACATTAAATGTAAACATTGTTCTTTAAAATTATTTATAAATAATTTTAAATTTTAAGTCATAAAGGATTCATAATTAACATTTTTGTAGAGCCTGCAAAGCGGGAGAGATGCCGCACCTATGGGAGAGATGCCGCATCAAAGAAGGAGAGGCGCCGCATATTTCATATTAAAAATTTTGCATTTTATACACATCTCCATACATGATGCATGCCATATGTAACCATTTTTGGCACTTTATACATCTTAACCAGTCAATTTTCTTTTGTTTCTGAGTACTCTTCAAAACAGTCAATACACAGGCAATCATCATTATTTTCGTTATCTTTTATATTTACGTGGCATAATTTACAGTCAAAAAAAAAAAAAAATTTACATGCGACATCTCTCCTTTTTGTTGGGGTAGATGCCGCATGTTGCTATAGCAAGCATAGTGCGGAATTCTAACCTAAAATTTTATACAGTACTTTTAAAATATACCTAAATTAATAACAAAACTCATTTTCATTAAAACAATGAAATATACATTCTTAAATTCTAATGAATTAAATGCTTGATAAAATATTATGTTAAAAAACTTACCTTTCAATAATAAAAAGTTGGATAATTACTAAACTGACGGACTAATCATAAATATTACCATATACAGCTTAAATAAGTAACTTATTCTAAACATATAATCCATTAATAGCGCTATCTGTCAGTCAACGGACGAACTATGGCTACTGCGGCATCTCTCCCGACGCGGCGTCTCTCCCGCACTTACCCTAATTAATACGTAAGATAGTAAAAATTCTGATTTTAGAAGAAAAAAATTCGGTAATAAAAAAATGCCAGAAAGTGCAAGATTTTTTAGCAATAACAAGACCAAGACTAAGACTGCATTTTGCAAGACCAAGACCAATACCAAGACTCAAACTGCGCTAGCAAGACCAATACCAAGACTCTTAATGCAATAACAAGACCAAGACCAAGACCAAGACTGCCAAGTCTTGGTCTTGGTCTTGCATTTACTCATCACTATTACACACCCTAATGTTATTTCAATTAATGGCGTAAATGATTCCAGGTTACAAGAAATATATTCAGTGTTAAAGAATTGCTTGTAAACATTTCTCTAATGCTTAAAAAAGTGTCAATATTTATCTGAATTACATTATCGGCCCAGTGGTCGGAAAACGACATTTCATATTACACAACCAAATATTTCAATTATGGCAAAAATGATTCTAGGCTACAAGAAATTTATTTAGTGTTAAAGAATTGTTTGTAAACATTTCTTGGATGCTTAAAAAAGTATCCATTTTTATCTGAATTGCTCGGGTGTCCAAGTGGTCGGAAAACGACATTTCATATTATACAATCTAATCAATTAATGGCGGAAATGATTCCAAGATACGAGATACCAATTTTGAGTTAAATAACTGCTTTTAAACATTTCTCTGATGCTAATAAATGTCGATAAGGCGGGATCGAGACCTTCGACATTTTCTTCGTGCTTGGCCCTTCCCACTCCTACGAGATATAGAGCATGCAAAAAATTTTTCGATGACCTACGTTATTCTTTCGAAGAATATTCTTTATATGACAATAATTACTATTTAAATATAAATTCATAGCCCAAATATAATCTTTTGAGGACTATTACGAAACCTTCAAACCAAACTGGTAAGACAAACAGTTATATACCATTAATGTCCAATGTTTAATCAATTTAGTATTTTTTTCTTTCTAATTTAATAAATTTTATCGCCTTATTACATTGATGGCATGCAAGTAATTGATTTAATTTAAAAAAAATCACAGAACTTGATTATGTGTTACTGTAATTAAAAATATGGCGAGCAGTTATACAACAAGAAACAATTAAATTTTTTATGGTAGAATGAAAATAATTCTTTATGGATTAATTAACTTGACAGCATAAAAAATGTATAGAACAACAATTTATTATTATTCTAAATACATATGTTCTTGTAACCGGTATGTTATGTAGGTATCATTGTTATATAGTGACTTGTTATAGCTTATAGGTAATTATCATTTAGCAGATAATTGTCTCCTGTTGATGTTTTACGGAAGTAAACATAGAACACATTTATTCACACGCAATATACACTGCCGTTGATCTCACATCGGTCAGTCGCAGTGGTCATTCCAACAATAAATTCTTAAGACTTACAATTCAATATGTAATATTTTATACCGGTTGTTTTAACATGGTGACGGTCATGAAGAATTATAATGAAATGACCAACTGCACAGTGAAAAAAATTGTGTTCTGCGTAAAAAAGAAAACAAACAGACATTCAGCTATTCAGCATAAAATTCAACATTTCTGTGGAAGATTATACTAAGTAAACTATAATACTGCAATGGTACAAAAAATAAAAATTAATCTAGTCAATTTTAGTGAAACCAAAAAACTAATCGATGATTGATATCGTAGAAATAATTATATTATCCAGAATTAAATGTTTTGATAAAAAATGGTTGTATATTGGCAACTTCAGTTCCATCGGAATGAATTTTTCCAAAACCGGACACTCAGAAAAATATTTTATTTTGAAAAAAATACTAATGTGGTTTATTAAAAATGGAATTAAAAATTTATCTCCAAAAGTAACTTTTTAAATAATTGATGAATGTGTGAATTTAGAATAAAACATAACTGATATTTATAATTTGAGACTCATTATTTATCTTGTATTTGCAGCTTGACAATTATTAATTTTATATTATTTGTAAACATCAACGAAATTATTTTTGGGCACCATAAAACTGTAAGTGAAATACCTAATTAAACATATTACTAGAACGATGTCGTCCTACAAACTGTTGTTTGTATCATGAACAGTTCTCGCTTAATGAACAGGTATTAGTATACATACATAAAACTGTTCTTTTAGAAATTGTTCTTTTGCAAACTGTTCTTTTGGAACTGTTCTTCTGGAACTGTTCTTTGGAACTGTTCTTTTTACAGAACTGTTCCGTAAAAAGAACAGTTTGGCACATCACTAGTTGGAATACATTATTATTTTTAATTTGTAAATTAGAGTACGAGATCAACCAAAATTGATTCTACGATCGTAGGGTTGAATATCTCTATTATATTTGGTTTATTTCCACAAACCACAAAGTTTTTTAAAATTATTTTAAAAATTTTTCTTGGCCCGCCAATTATCTTAATATTTACAATTAGTCCACTGATGTAAAACTTGAAGAGCCTCTGGTATAAAACTTTTCCTCCTTAATAACAAAGCCCTAACAGTCAATAAAAACAAATCCTGGAAAATAAAACAGAATAAGAAAAATATTACAATTTAATACTTAATTGTTTTTAAGTTCATAAGAGAAGAAAATAACACAAAAATTTTAAAGCTGTTATTATTTTCTAAAACAATTTGATGTGAATTACGCTTAACGCCAAATACATGCTACCGAAAAAACTACTTAAGAAATACAAATAAAACAATAACGATGTAATAAAGATAATTAACAGGTAGACAGTTATAAATATGCATGATTCATGAAAACAATTATCTTATACGCACTGTCTATGAAAACTGACTGTTTTAAACTGGACACTAGATACACCTACAAATTATAGCACGCATACGACGATTAGGTACCACTATTCTTTATCGCATCACGCACAGCCCCCTAGGATTTTGTAACGCAATAAACCGTATAATTAGTATTTTTTATTGTTAATTAAATAAAGTGATACGAGAAGATATACATATATATGTACCTAAATAATTTTCAAGGATAGTACAACTTTTACGGATATGGATTAGTTCTGTTTGTCCACAGATTACAAATCCAATGTAAATACAAAATTGTGTGGTTCGTACTGTGCAGTTTTGTGCAAGTAGCACAACTTTCTAGTCATTCGCTTACAGGTTGTGTTAGGGGTAACATCGTACATCGTGTCATTGTTTTTCTAATTAGCTTTTGATATTTAAATACAAAAAAATATGAAGTGTGTCGTATCTAAGTATAAAAATTCCATTAAACAAAAAAGTACTCAAAAGAAAAGGATTTCTTTTTAAAAAAAAAATAAAATAAATAGAATTTATTAATTTTTTGTTTGTGAACCATGATCGCGTACGTATATATTATACGTATGTATACAATGTATAAGTGATGTACACACAAGCTATACACATCTACAACCAAGATCCGTGTACATGCAATGATAGGTTTATGTAGCAATGTGTTGTGCGTACCATAATAGTTTGGTGGGGGACAGCAATCTTACGTCATATTTTGGCGACGCTGGTTAGGTCGTATGAGACAGCTAACTTTATATATGTTTAATCTGGGTTTTTACGTACCTATATTACAAATTTTAATACAGCCAAAACATTACCGTTTTCACTCTTGATTAGGGATGTTATGGATATCCATAACCGTAATCGAAACTACCAGATATTCGAAAATAAAACTTTCGGATTTGGTTCGAATAATACCAGACAAATACCGTTGGAAAGTTGTGTTTAAATCGAAGCAAGTTTTTCCTACATATATTTATCTTGATAGATTTCCGTTGATTTGCTTTTGACGTTCATTTTTTGGGTTATAGGTTTCCCCTTTTTTCTCAAAAATATGTTCACTGAAAGCAATTATCCATAACCGTAACCGTATCCGAAACATTATCCGATATATTTACATATCCGTAACCGAAACCGACAAAAATGTTTTTAAATATCCGTATCCGTATCCGAAATTTCATATCCATAACATCCCTACTCTTGAACACGACAGATTTCGTTACACCCTCGTGCAAAGTTACACTCGCTATAGAAGTTTTATTTCAGGAAGAAATAATGTACAAATACATATTGCTTTTTGCACTAAAACTTTTATTCTTGTGAGTTCTTCGCTATAGAAATTTTTACTTCACAAAGGAATATTGTTTTTTTTTCACTAAAATTATTGTTCTTGTGAGTAAGACAATCTAATTTAAAATCTCTCAGAAAATATTACCCTTGTATCTTTGTTATCCATACTTATTGTTATATTTATTTTAATTTACAATACCATAATAGGGTAAACGGTATAGTTATTGGACAGTTAAGAAAAATTTTCAAAATAAAGTACAAAAAAAGTACGTGTTGTTACTTTATTTTTAACGAAAAAATTCATAAATAAAGTAAGACCAGTCTACTTTAATGTATCATTTAAAACTTTCATATTATATGTTGGTAAGTCTCTGAAAAAAAATATTAATGTTGTGCGTGTAGAAAAATACAGTTATTGGACAAAAATTGCCTTTAATTATTTCTGGCGTATTTCCACAATCCACAAGTCCTGTATCATGTACACAGCCTTTATCCACTCCTTTATCAACCCTTTACGATGATTCACAATTTTGTAGGATATTATTAAATGATTCTAGCCTTGTCACTCACTAGACGCAGTAAACTTTTTTAACGAACTACCTAAGATCACGCTAAGAATGACGTAGTTACAGGTTTCTGTAAATTATGGTTAACTCAGAATGTATTTTCTGAAAATAGATATTAGAGGGTTTTGTTTAACTAAAAAGTCAGGAAGTTTGCTTTACTATAAGCCTTATAATTTCCAAAAGAGAGTGTCTTGTCTAATAACTATCAATGTCCAATAACTATACTGTTTACCCTATATTATGTATTTACAAATATATAAAACATTTTTAACTGTACGACTGTATGTTTATTTTTTCAAATCCCGCACAAACACCTTTCATCTTAGGATTATTGTCGTCTGTATGAATGTACACAGCATACAATTTTGTTTGCTTTATATAATATTTAATTTCCATTTTTCATTTACATAACGCAACCGCTTTGATCTTTCCCTTGAACGCAACAAAAATTATTTATGTCCCCATAACTTCAAATAAATTTAAATAATAAAAATTATTTTTATTGTACTGTGAGTAAAACAAAGCATGTAATTGCAACGATACAATTCGAAATGTTACCATCGAAAATTTCTATGCGGTTTAAAATCGTTATAATATTGGTGTATGTACCACCATCATCAAGAAACAGTGGTTCCCAAACTTTTATAAATCGCAACCCACTATTAAAAAGTCGTTAATTTTTCGCGACCAACCTGACAATAGAAAATAAAAAATAATTCATCAACGATTTTTTTCTTTTTTTTGTTTTACAAAACTTTAACTGCGATGTCCACTAAAAAAAAAAGATCAGAATAAGAGCACGGCTCATTCTCAGTTCATCATTACATATCTCCTTTAACCGTTGTCTTGGATGCAGTAATCACATAAAATTATTCTTTGCAACCACAGATCAGTAGATTCAGTCGAAGTACAAAATTGTGTGGATCGACTGCCGCCTTTTGGTTGCATGTTATACCGCTTTACATTCCGTCGTGCACAAACCGCTACAAGAATAACGTGAATTATTGGTGATTGTTAGGTCATTGTTATCGGATAGATAAATACTAGCGGTGTGCGAATAGTGCTCGAATCGAATCGAATAGTGCTATTCGATTCGATTTCGAATCGAATAATTCGACTTTTCAAATAATTCAATTTTTCGAATTACTCGAAAAAAAAATCGAATTATTCGAAAGAAAACGAGTAATTCGACTTATTTCGAATAATTCGAAAAATTGAATTATTAGTTTTTTTCGAATAATTCGATAAATCGAGTTATTCGTTTCATTTTTTCGAACTTTTTCTTATTGACTGAAACATATACTAAGAACTTTAATAATATAATTGATACATATTTATATTATATAGTTTGATTTACAAACTAGTAGATTCATCCAAAAAATAATTAAGTATTTTTAACTTACAGTGGGTTCTTTTGTCGCATTTTTTTATGTTTATGTCTAGAAGAAAACTAGAAGTGTCTAGAAAAATGACAGCGTCATATAAATGTGGGGTATAAAAATTCAAATTCTGAGTCTATCAGGGTGGCGATTGAAAACCAATTTCAAAATTCCGTGACTTTTCCCTGACTTCTCCCTGACTCTGAATAAAATTCCAGGACGTACCTACTTCGAAAAAAATATTGCTTAAAAATAATTTCTAAAAATGAAGTTTTTTGACGACCTTATTTGCTAAAAATACAACTAAAGAACAAAAAAAAAAAGGGTCGCCGATTATTTATCAGTCGACGCTCTCGTCGGGGCGAAAACTGAAAAAATCCAGGTTTTCCAGGTCGATCGCCGCCCTGTCTATGCTTTAATTTCAAGAAGGACGCAATAAAATTTGAAAAACCATACAAATTTTGACGGTTTTTTTTTTGCAATGTACAGCGGAAATTTCAACCAGGGTTTGTTTGTTTCTTTTTGTTGCATACACTTCTTACATTGACAACATTTGTCTAGGTCGTCTAGAAGTTCAAATTTTCTTTTCAAACGAGAAAAACTATTTTTTCTTTTTCCTTATGTTTGGTAATTTTTTTACACAATTTCTGAACTATGATTGAGTTTTGTTGTTGGTCTATGAATTTATACTACGTTTATCTGTCGAATATAATTTTTTCGCGGCAATCGAAATTTTATTTTGAAAAAACTAATTTTCTACCATTGTTATTAATAGACATAAATTTGCATACAATAGACGATTTATACAATTTAATAATTCGCATTATATCTGTTTCATTACTGAACAAAAACATACATGTATTTTGAGCAAAACATGTACTACTGAATCCAATTAATAGATTTAGAAAACTGATATACATATAAGTACATATTATTTGGTATACCTAGAGGTTTAAACACACATATACTGAATGAACAAGATGAACGAATTTAATACCCCTGTCGCAGCCTCCTGCATAATATAGCGAATTTCCATTTACAAAAGTACGTTTTCCTCGGAAACTAGTTAAAATAGAGTAATTGTAAATAAAAAAAACCTTCTTTATGTGATTTTTCCGCCTCATTCCGCCAATTTTTTTTCGTGAAATGAAATTTTTCGTGAAAAAAATTTGGCGGAATGAGGCGGAAAAATCACATAAAGAAGGTTTTTTATTTGCAATTACACTATATCAACCAGTTTCCGAGAAAAACGTACTTTTGTAAATGGAAATTCGCTATGTTATGCAGGATGCTGCGACAGGGGTATTTTAAATAAATATTGAAGCATCAACACAAAAAGTACTTGGCTCCATTTTTACAGATATCTCCATAAAATAATAAATTGACTTTTTTTTCTTATTTTCTCAAAAACTAGCTAACCTAGAATAATAGTTCAAAAACCTTTTTTATGTTATTTTTTCCGTCTTTGCACTGGTGTAAAAGAATGTGGCAAAAACTTTTAAATTATACCAAATTTTGGCAAAAAACTAATTTTTGCAAAAACAAAAACCATGTTCCTGGCATCCGACGTGTCTGGCTGAAGAACTCAT
Source organism: Brachynemurus nebulosus (assembly GCA_035578155.1). Classification (NCBI taxonomy): domain Eukaryota; kingdom Metazoa; phylum Arthropoda; class Insecta; order Neuroptera; family Myrmeleontidae; genus Brachynemurus; species Brachynemurus nebulosus. The sequence goes on from JAPWDM010000002.1 coordinate 62,231,299, forward strand.
CCAAGATTTTTGGACTTCCAACGTTCTCACCAAATTTCGTAAGCCTAGGACATTTCGTTCGAGAGTTATCGTGCTGATATATACATATATATATATATATATATATATATATATATATATATATATATATATATATATATATATATATATATATATATATATATATAAATTTTAGTGAATATTATTTTCGGTTTCTAGGGACCTCAAAACAAATTTCTGCTATAGTGCCGGGCTCAAGTCGCGTCATGAGACCTACTGTAATAGCTGAATTTCCATTCTGGAAATTCGCTAAAACAGAATCATAACAGAAATAACCAATAGAATTGTATATATAATATGTGTAATTTAAACCAAAAATTTCCACGAAATGTATTGCGATATGAATAATATTCGCCACGTAATGGATAGATTTAATAGAATAAACCCACAATTACGATAGAGATGCTAGTTTCAAAACCCACATTAAAGTACAGTCAAACCTTAATAAGAAAATTATATGAGTGAAATTATTGTTCTCAAGTTCAACCTCTGTAAACAAGTTCACTTTCACCTTTCTAGAACAGCGTTTCCTAAGTCATTAAAAGGTTAGGGAACAACGCTGTGTCCTTTTATGTGTTTAAAATACATCATTTAAAACAATTTTCAAAGAAATTTCGAGGAGGATTTTCAGTGTGTAAGAACTTTAAACCAAATCTTTTAGAAACCTCATTATATCACTCCTATTTCGAACCACAGTATTAAGCCATATGCTTAAGTTAATAAGTAAAACACGATATTCTTATGACACGTTTCGCTCATTATGATCATTATCAAACAACTACATTAAACAAGACTTGTTTGATAATGATCATATTAATCACAACAGGTTATAAGAATAAAATAAACTGGAAAATTACTAGAAGTTTTTTTAATCTTTGAAAATAGTGCCAAGTTGTAAGTCGATTGCGTAAACAGAACTCGAGTTATCGTATCGATCAGCTTGAAAAATATAGCTTCAAGAAAAATACATTTAAAGTTTTGAAGTATAAATACCAAATACCGTATTAAAATCGCCATGACTTTATAAATTTTCTTTTAAAGACACACTTTTAAAGATCTAGACTTTCAAAAAATCCCATTTCCAAAAAATTCTAGACTAGAGAATACTGTCTTGCGGAATAACAAGTGGTGTATTTGTAAGTGCATACATATTATGTACTCGGATTATATAAGCGTATAAGTAGTAGTGATACACAATTTATATTTTGATGGAGCTATTAAGTTAAATTGAGCGTATTAATTTAAATTGCAACAGCACAGTATTTTTAAATTCAAATTTTAATATGCTACTATCCATAAGTATGTAAGTTTAAACTAAATTTGATTTAGATTTTTTTTTTTATTTTGTTTAACAGAAACAGTAAAATCGTAATATACATATATTAGATAACGAAGCATAAGAAAATGTAAATAATTAATAAGTAGCAAGAATATAATAATACAAGATATAAGAAAATAATAATATATGCAACACTGCATTTGACTATTTTTGTTTTATTAGTTCATTCATAGTTGTTATCCGACGATTCACCCATCACGGTTTTAAAATATGTACAGTCGAACTCCAAGAAATGTGACATAATGGTTCCCGTCCACTACTGAGTTGCACTTCTTGGAGTTCCTGTGACGGTCCAAAGAAAATATACTTTGACGTAACTTGTTATAAAAAATAGTATATTGTACAATAAGTGGGAAAAGGGACTTATTTCTCACGAATATGAGTTTGTTGCGCGAGCCCGCAGGGCGAGTGCAATAATTCATATGAGTGAGAAATAAGCTTTTCCCACGTATTTTACACTATACTTTTTCTACGAGCACATTTTTCTCGTAAAATTTAACATAAATAATTAAAATAAAATTTAAATAAGTCGTAAAAATTTTTTAAATTTATAATGTCAATGATAAAATGTTCAAATTTTTGCAAAAGCATATTTTTAAACTATGGAAACAATAATAAATATTCAACTTACATATGTATATTTTTAGTATTAATTATATAGATTATATGTTAAATAAAAGACAGAGCCTACTTTTTTATTATATTAAGCCGTGGGAAATAATTTCCCACGGCTATTTCCGCATTGTGTGGGCAATTGTTAATTTTTACATATAGTTAGCCGTATGCAAAATGTTACTTTTAATAGTAGGAGTAGAAAAAAATAATTTTCAAGGTTGATTTTACTGTAAATCTGAAAATATTTGAATGCAATCAATAATTAGAGACTACCAGGGCCAGCTTAGCCAATAGACCACCCACACGGGAGATTTTTAGGGGCGGCAAATTTTTAAAATAGGGCCGAAAAATGAGTAATTAACGTTTTTTTTTCTTTTTTTTGCTCGTCACTTATTTTTTTTAAGAGAAAGTTTGTAAAAAAGGTAGGAAAAGGGGCGGCAAATTTTTAAAACAGGGCAGAAAAATTTGTGATTGACGTTTTTCTTTAAGATTTCCTTTTTTTCAAATAAAAGGTAGGGGCGGCATTTTTCAAGATGCCTAGGGGCGGACTCAGGGTTAATCCGGCCCTGCACACTACTGACTAAAGCAGTCCGTGGCACGAACATAAACATATACTTAAGAGCGCCATGTACGTGTGTAAGCAACGTGTTGACTCCCCGCTCTCACTAGATGTGTTTGTTGCACTACTTTGAGTGCGCATTTCTTGGATTTCTGCTGTATTTCAGTATTTAATGCATACAAATAGTATGAATGTATTAACTTGAATTATGGGACAATATTATGTAAAATGTGTCACAACAGTTTTGTTAAAACAAAAATATTAAGATATAAAAGCGACATTATATTTAATATAAAATATAAATAAAAACTGTAATTATAAAATAAATACGACGACACACTGTGTTCTTAAATTTCCAGCTGTGACAAAAAAACCATCCTAAATTTTATTTTTTTTTTTTTATTTACGAATTAAATATAAAAATTCTGTTGGTAGGTTTTCCTAAAGAGTGAACTAGCGTTTTTTTCGTCCCTAATAGACAAAAAATTATATATATATATATATATATATATATATATATATATATATATATATATATATATATATATATATATATATATATATATATATATATATATATATATATATATATATATATATATATATATATATATATATATATATATATAATGAGGATTTTTTTTAGTCTTCAGTATATAAAAAATTAAATACAAAGTGATTAGAAAAAGTTTGTGGTATAATATCTTCTAATTGGGTTACGTGTGGATATATGTAATATGCGATTAGGATTTTTCTAGTCCTTAATATACACTAATCTATACATATAATAAAACTGTAACGTGACCATTTTTTTGTACATGAAATATTTTTTGAAAATTGTTCTAGTAGTCTAGTACTGTAAATAGTTATCGAAGTAGATATCGAAACAGCGAATTTTAAAATTTTTGTTTGTCTGTCTGTTCACGTACTATCAAGTAAAAACTACTGGACGGATTTTAATGAAAGGTCAATGGCTGCAACCCCTCGGACAACATGATTTCAAAGAACACCGGACCAATTAATAGTGTTCTTCTGTTCTTCCTGTATATCGAATTGAATCTAAGTAATCCAAAATATGACATCAAGAATGTTGTGGGTAAACTAATAAATAATTTTTAATATAAAATGTTAATCACTTAGCAATTATCAACTAACCAATAACGTTTTTTTCACCTTACAATCCTCTTATAAAAATTTTCACTTCAAAAATACAAGCGATAAAAAAATAAAAGTTCACGTGCAATCTACTCAATAAATCTCTAACACTGACTGACTGAATGACAGACAACGCACAACCTAAACCGTTGGGTTTAGAAGAAATAAATTTTGCACAGGAGTTCCTTATGTAATGTAGGTGAGCACTAAGACAGGACTTTTGAAAATTCGTCCCCTAAGTGGGTTAAATACGGAATAAAAATTTGTATGAAAATTCGTCAATTTTGAAGTTACGAGATAATTATATAAAAATATGTTACTATGGCTATTAAAATAATTATTACCTTATTTAATAAATCTCTAACACTGACTGACAGACAACGCACAGCCTAAACCGTTGTGTTTAGAAGGTCATTTTTGAAGTTAGAAACGTGGGGATTGGTCTTCAGACTTTTGAAAAACATTGAAAATGAACAGAAAGTGAGCACCTAATAAAAAGCCGATGGGAAATCCTATCGGGTATCCGGCTAATATTTATAGAATTTTAAAAAAAATTGTCTCTTACAAAAATAGGTTATTATTAATTTTTCTTTTTTTTGATATAGTTAATTTACATATTAGTAATTTAACGTACGCATTCCGTTTTTTCTGATGATTAATATACCTACTTATTTAGACTATTTAATTGTGGATTTTCATTAGATATATTAATGAAATAGTAATAGCTATACTTAATATTTTTCAACAAGCGATATCATTCATTCATTATTCATTTACTGACATAATCTCGATCAAACTGGGTAAACCTAAATAACCTATAAATAAATTATACCTAATATTTACCTTGAAGTTCATTTTAACACACATTTTAATCGATTTCGGAAAAAGAACAATAAACTTATAAAATTTGGCCGAGTCGATTTTTTTTATAAATATATTTATTGGATAATCTCTTCATTACGTTTGACTCGAAGAAAATCAATAAAACATTATTTAAATATACTGGTTGTGAAAAACAGCAAAAAAATATAGTTATAAAAATTTTATATTCGCATGTAAGTGTATGTATCTATAACACCGCACTGCCTGGTATATTTATGTTTTTTAAATATAGGAAAAGTTTTACGACGACGAAAAAAATAGACGATAGGATTTAAGGACGAATGAAATATTTCAATGATGACAATAGCTAACGCAATTTTTATGTTATTCACATTTCTGTTTTTACAATTTCCTTCCTGGAAGGTTGTCTACCTCGTCGTTTAAGTGTTTTAAATCTTTTTTTTTTTTCACTTTCGTTGAAGAAAAAAACGTTTTTAATGCTATTTACGTAAAATGTTTGATCCAGCTAAAGTGTGGTAATCGTTTGTATTTTAACTATTTTAAAAAGGATAAAATATATTTAAGTCAAACTGTCAATTAACGTAAAAGCCCGTATACCGGAACGCTATTTTTAGGTGTGTAATTAAACTGGCTTATAAAAATTGACAAATAAATTAAAAACCCATTTTTTTTCTTAATAAGTATGAAAGAAAGTTTTTTTAAAGCCAATGAATATGTTTTTAAAAAATACAACCCAAAAAATTTTATTTATTAATGTTTTTCTTTTACAAAATGTCGACATCTATATCCAAACAAAGAAATATTAATGACACTAGGAGTTGATAACCGATATACAAACAGACGTGTAATATGAGTAATATGACACATAGAGTGACATCTAGACGTCAATGTAGGAAACTCTGAATGGTTAAAGTATCAGACGTAAATAAAGGATCAAAATACTGTATTAAACAAAAATTGTTTAATATATATAAATTAAGTAAGGAATATGTATTTCTTTAATTAATAATAATTTTTGTTATCAGAGGTTTCTTTCACAAAATAACTTCATTAATATATAAATGTCAAAACTGTTCGGACATATGACCGCGTTCCGGTATAGGGGGTTTTACGTTATACAGAAAAAAAAAAAACTAAAGTTGTTTGAATCAAACTTATGCAAATTAAAATAGTGTATTCATTTTACATAAGAAGACTTAACCGTGACTTCTGATCCCGAGGCAGAGGGGCTGTCAAGACTCGAGAGCAAAAATTCGCACGAGAGATCAACAGTCAGTCAGAGACACGTTAAGACCGTGATGTGTATACTATTTTTTTTTTTTTTTGCAATTCCAAATAATTTAAAATTATAAAAGAAAAAAATTTTACAACTTTGTTATGCATGTTTTTGTGGATGTTTCAAGAATTGAACTAAAAATAGCTGTAAATGCTACCTGACTTACTATAAATGAAATATCAGCAACACTCTGAATTGACAACAATAATCTGAATTGAAAATGCGTCTGTAGGATGAGAAAAGATTTTTTCGAGGTGCCAAATAGTTCCTAGCAACGCCCGCTCTAGCGTTTACGTCGATCCGAACAAAAAGAAAAAATGCTGCCCTGATTCGAAAAATTAGACGAGGTTTTTTTTCTTTTTGTTGGTCTTCTTTTAGGCGGCATTTTTTCCAAAATTACCGCTCGTCGCTTCCGCCCAAGGGGTCAAACTAGATTGTCTATGTCTCTGTTCCACTTGTAATGAGTTTATGACGTAAATCTCCGCACTCTATTTGTGTAGATACACACTGTTTGCAGTGTATTAGCTTGGTGTTTTTTAGTAGTGTGCGTATTTACGCTCACTACCTCAATACACGTATTACCAGAGAGAGCTGTTCAACGTGTTCAACCAACAATGGTAACAATGTACATATAATGCACTGTGGGTTCGACGACGGACACGGACTGACTAATGCCTTAAGCTGTGACACATCTCCAAATGACTCCAAGCCAATTACACTTTTTTTATATTAGTTGGCTTCTAGTGTTCTATGCTTCCGCCTTTCCGCCCCTAAATTTGCCGCCTCGGACAAATGCATGGATTGTCCGCCCCTGGAGCGGGCCCTGTTCCCAGGTAGTTTTGGGTGCGAAAGTCAGAAAAACAAACGAATTCACTTTCGAATTTATAATATTAGTTAGAAAACACGTTTCAAATTAAATTTTAAAAAATTTGGGGGACAGGTCTACCCACACTGTCAACTTCCCATTGGGTGCCCTTAAAGACTAGAGACTACTGTACATAAATAATTCTTTTTTCATTTCAGGCGACTCCTCCCCTGAGCCCCCGATAGAGGCTTTGTTCCTTACACCGTACCGGGCGCTTCACCTTCTGTACCTAAGGGTGGGGGCCTTATCAAACAAATGATAACTTTATTTGTTCTCAAGATATGCGAGACAAAATATACTTTGGCGAAAACTAATTTTTTCAAGTTTCTTATTTCGTTTCTTTTTTTTAATTTTTTAATAAAATACTGGCGTTTTTAACATCAAGAGAGGTTCTTGGGCCATTATATAATAATGTTATGGTAAAAAATCCATATAATCTATGTTATCTTAATAAAGTTAATTCCGTTTTTTTTTTAACACAAAAAACAAACCGCTAATCCGAATTTGCTGAAAACTTGAACCGGTCTTCATTTTTTGATTACGCATCTAATGAAATTAGTCCGGAGTTGATATCATCATTTGTTCTCGAGATATGCGAGACGAAAAAAATTCACGAACGAACGAACGAACGCACACACAGACATCACGCTAAAAAGGATGGATTCGGATTCTAGCAACCTTGAAACGTGGAGATATGTCAAAATTAGCGATTCGTAAAATCGGACCTATTACAATAACTTCCTATGGGAAGTTAACAAGCGGAAGGTAAAGGTAAATTTATACAAAACACAGGTATTAAACTCATGAAATTAAATGTAAATCCATCATTATTACTCACAATCGGTTTACACGTTTTCTTTAACTGAAAATATTATCTTGTGCTTGTGAACATTATACTAAGTATATGGTGAACTTTGATTCGTATTTAAACATATACGTTAATATTCATTTGCTCACTTAACGTTCAGCTCAACTGAAACTTGAATACTCGATTTCCTTTGATATGTATGAACAAAACATTAGGTTAATTAAAAATCTCATAGCAATTAAAAATTATCAAACTAGATCAACTAGGACTCGAATTCAGATTTTTTGATTACTAGTCAAGCGCCTTGCCACTAGGCTCCAGTTGTTGGAGTGGTTCTCGAACAGAGATCAGTAGTGGCAAGTCGTTTGGCTTATAATCAGAAATCCTGGATTCCAATCCTAGCCGCTCTAGTTCAGTAAATTTCCAATCACTATAACGTGATTTTTAATTAGTTTACACGTAATTAAATAATTTTATTATAGACCAATATACAAATATGTACATACATGACACAAAATTATCGAAATATGGGTCACAGTTTTTCGCTATCTAAAATAACAGTTAATATAGATCTATTTACATTTAGGTACTATTTATCTGTTAAATAAATACGTATTGTAGATACCATACACAACCAATATATTTTGCTTATAATGTCAATAATACTGATGTATTAAATTTCAAATTAATTATAATTTTATCAGTATAAATTTCTGTGTTCTGTGTTTGCGCTCTTCAAATACTTGAAATATTTAGTTTTAGCAAATATGTAATAGGTAAATCGTAACTGGCAACTAAACTTTACAAACAAACTATACCCCGTTTCAAATACAACTGAGCATGAGTCACCGTTAAAAAATTAAATAATTCTTATACTCGAAACAAATCAATCTTCTATTCTTTTCTAAAAAACAAACTGCAAATTTAAAATTTACGCATTTGTAACAATGAAAGAAATGAATCGTGCATAATTTTAAGTGAAATAGATTATAGCTACATATTAACACTTTACAGTCCGATGACACAACATGTGGTTATAGTCAAAACAACCGTAGAGGCCAATCGAAATCAATGATCGAAAATACAATTCCGGTGGCAGTTCGGACTGTTATTTCACGTCTATCTCTACAAAAAAAAAATGTTATCTGTGAAAATTAAAAAATATATATTTTTTTATTACTCATGCGGGAGAAACACTAACTTGTCGCACACATTTTTGTACCCAAAATAGCTGTTTGCCCACTGTACTCTTCCCGCATACTTTTTTGGGTGTGGAAAGTAACTTTCCACACGCAAATTGACGATAAAACACGCAAAGCCGCCTCTTAATTTTTCATTTAATAAATATTTCATAATTATTTCTATAGAAACCACCAACAAAGTAATTTAAACGATAATTAATTCAGAAAAAAAAGACGAACATTTAAAAATATTATTTTAAAAAGTAATAAAAATGTCAAAAATAGTGATAATAATGGAAAAAAGTATGTAAAATTCGTAATAAAAAATAGTATGTCCAACTCGTGCGGGATTGTCGATTGCCCCACTCAAGCGAATTTGAAATTGTCGATTGCCCACGAAAACTTCGCTTTCGTGGGCAATCGACTTATTGCACAATATACTATTAACACCAGTTTTTGTCTCTTATCCTCTATCTACGTCATGAGATATAATGACAAAATTTGGTCAAAGTAAAAAATGAACCCTTCCGATAATAAAATATCAAGGGTTGCCTATCCTAATACTGGCACCGCGCTTCGCAGGCAACACCTTCCTTGCAAGGTAGCGAAGTTGTTCTCTAATTTATACTTTTCGGCATTACTGGTGGAATTTTTGGAGTTCGAAAACTATATCTACATTTAGTCCGCGGGACGCACTTTGGAACCCCTGATCTAAACAAAATCTTATACCTATGTACGTTTTCTAATGCAAAATTCATGCAAACTTTAAATATATTTTTCTTTTTGTAATTAACTAATTTGAAAATTACTTTGTCATGACCTAAATTTGCATAAATCTAAAACACAAGCAACTGTTCTTATAATAAAGCAAACAGTAAATAATGCCTTTTCAGATACTACGTTACGACCTGATCCTGTAACCTGAACCCTACAAAAGTAGTATTCTTGCTGTATCTTGAATTGTAGTTTGATATGACATCAGTCAATATGTTTTTAATTCATAATATAAATTCAACAGTAATTCTATTTACTAATAAATACTGTTACATAGGGTTGCATAGGAATGTACAAGTTTGTAATCAATCATTTAATTAAACATTTAATTAACAATTCAATCATCAACATAAAGCCCATGGACATTTATTAAACTAACCAACAGCAAATAAATATTAAATTACGAGTTGTTTTTTTTTTTAATTTTCAAAAAATAAAATATTTGTTTTGTATTTTTGTAATTATTTCTATTAAACTAATTACAATAAATATAAATTATAAATAATAAATAAATAGTAATTACAGTACCGACTCTCAATATGTAATATCGTTCCTCTAAATCTAAATAGGAATCCTACCCCTTCCGCACTCAGTATCATTCTAAACGAGAATTTGAATCGCTCCAATAAACAAATACATAAACAACAAAAATTGACTATTTAACGTTCCAACTGAATAAGACTGTTCGCAAATAATAAAAATTACAACAATTTTTTTTCTTTTTAATCGTTGGCATTATTGAGGAGTGAAACGAATTATGACAGTAACAAAAGCGGAACTGATATGGGAGTATGACTTTTGCGAAAATTTTACTACGGAACTGAATAAATTTGACATTATTTAGAACTTCCATTGTAATAAAAATGATAAAGTAAATAATCCTGTTTCAATAACAATTTTAGCTCAAATGCTTGGACCAAGCAAATACATATTTTGACCAATTTATCACGTACGTTTTCTTTTAATTTCAATTTCTATTCAAAAGTTGATACTGAGCACTCTAGACATGCGCATACATAATTACCATATTGTACTTGGATAAATTACGTAAATCTACAATACGTCTACTACAAAAAAGCAACGCATTCGAGAATTCTTAGTACTTTAAAACATATTTCAAAAACATTTATTCTACAAAAAAACCATTTCAAGTATGTACTTTCCAATTTTATAGAAAATTACAATTAAAAAAATTGTGATAAACGTGTATTTGGCTTAGTGCGATAATTTTCACGCAAAAGTATTTCTAATGCAGATAAAACCTTCCATTATTAAAATCGTATATTTTCCTACTTTGTTCAAATCAAAAATAATCTACTTATAAAAAAAAGCAGATTATAAAATAGAAATAATTTGCATTTTAATTTTAATTTTTTTTTAATTCCAATTGTACTATTGACGCTAAAAGAACTTATCATTTATCAAATTCAGTTTATTATTATTATTATTGCATTGTTATTTATTTATTATTTTTTAAATTATAAAATAAACTTATTAAAAAAAAAAATAGTTAACATAACTTTACAAAGCAAAAACGTAAAACTGTGTGAGCTAGATAAAAAAAAAAAAAAAAAAGTATATCAAATAAGCACGTCATACTGCGTTAACTATGTTTCCGTATAAGAAAATTCCTATTCAACATACCTAGAGCTACATTATTGGCAGACACTGTTTGGTAACGAATACCGGTACGGCAGTGCGTGTTAATTACACGAACAAAGGCCGTCTACGTGCGTGCGTGATATGAAAAATAAAAATTCTTCACTGTAGGTACAAAGCTTTCCGTCGTTTGGTGAAAAGGTACAAAAAGGAAACGCAAGCTTAAATCATAATCATGCTGTGTGTTGGAATACAATTTATATTTTCATTAAATGAAATAATTTTCGTTCAGCTTGAAGTGCGACTGAAATTTTAAAATATAAATTCTACCATGCGTAACCATGCATTAAATCATGGTTCCTCTATGGCTAGAGTTGCTCGAAATTTCAGGGTTTTTATGTTCCGAACCTACTTCGTGTAAGTTCGGAACATTATAAAATTGATGAGTGACCGAAAATTTGAGAGAAGTGGTAAATCAGAGAACAAATGGTAAATAATTATAGAGTTTTACATTCATATATTGAATAAACGCAAGAGGACTGTGTATTGTATGTATTTCATGTACCTGTGAACTTTATGGTTTGGTGGCCAATGCACAATCATTTTTACTTGTGATATGAAATTAACAACAAAAATTGCAATAAAAAAAAAAACATTTTCTCTTTCTATTTTTATTTTATAGAAGCGTGTATATATTTATCTCTTTCCTTCGCTGTTTTTTCTTAAAATTATTAATAATGGGACAGATTCTAAAAATTGTTATCTTTGTCTGATAACTTATTTTAATACACAGAGAGCCATCTTTACGTATTTGTGATAATTATATACTTACCGACAAGTCCACATAATTCATAGAAAAAATTATATACATATAGAATTCTATCAAAAATAGGGCCATATTGCACATCATTGTACTTTCTCCTCAACTGTAAGATGGCTCTCAGTACGTATGATTCTAGGGTTAAGAAGTTTTAGTTATGACCACTGATTGTGAGGAACATTACTTAGTGCGTGTCAAACACGCGTTTGACGAATTTTTTAAGGTTTATCATAAAAGTAGATAAATATATTCAATAATGTAACTTGTATATATATTACTGGAGGGTTAATTACGTGAATAGTATTTTACAATATAAGTTCGGTAAGTTGCTTTTACTGATCGAGAAAATGTTGCGAAAACGAGACCCGCAAGGGTCGAGTTTTTGCAATTTTCGAGATCAGTAAAGGCACTTAACGCATCGTGTATTGTATAATATTTTTTGCACGATCAATTTAAAATAAAAAAAGAATAAAAATATATTAAATAAAAAATAAAATTCGGATAATATATAGGTGAAATTTATATTTCTATGTTATGACAAAGAATGTCATGAATAAATAATATAAATATTCATAACAACTAATACGAATCTTTGCAGTGACAATTGACAACTATATTTGTAAATAAAAAATTAAGTGTCAATATTTCACTGGCGTGAATATTTTTTTTTTGAATTTTCTATTATTAACAAAGTCGAGGAAAATAGTTTGTTAAATTATAATATTAGTGAGAATAAGGAAATTGATGAAGCATTTTAATTTTGGCATAAAAATTTATTCGCGCAAAATGAAAGGAAGATTATGAAAACCACAGAAAATTTTAATAAAGGAACAACCTTTTGAAATGTCATTAAAATATGAAGACTAATAATAATAATGTGCAAACTAGTGAAAACTTGGTCTTGTTCTTGCATTAAGGGTCTTGGAATTGGTCTTGCTAGAGCAGTTTGAGTCTTGGTCTTGTTATTGCTTAAAAATCTTTCTGGCATTTTTTTATTAGCGAATTTTTTTCTTCTAAAATTAGAACTTTTACTATCTTTCAAACTATACTTTCAAACTATTTAAATAGAGTCTTGTTTTCTCTTGCTTTTGTCTTGGTCTTGCTCACTTGAGTCTTGGTATTGGTCTTGCAGCTATACTTATAGTCTTGGTCTTGGCCTTGCTCTTGGTATACATAATCTTGGTCTTAGTCTTGGTCTTGCAAAAAATGCAAGACCAAAACAAGGCTACAAGACCAAAACTAATTTTGCTCATCACTAAAAATAACCTTATATACAACCCACAAAATGTTTTATACAAACTTGAATCACTAAATAAAGAAAAGCTAACCCAATTAAAAAGTTTAAAAACATCAAAAATTACGTAGTTAAAATCATTTATCCTAGAATTCAGTCAGTAAACGATGTACGAGTATGTATGAATGTAATCATTTAATCAAATCATAGAAAACTTATTGATTCATGACAAAATTGCATAACTGATTTGACTATTACATAGTTGTTGCTACTACAATCAAATACAATTTATAACAATCATAACAATTTGTCTTATTGAAACAATCGTACACGGGAGGGAGAGATACTTAAATTAAGACTTGTTTGTTTTAAACACAGCTGGAGCTGTATTAGATTTCAAGGTAATCAGATCATGCTTTGTTTACATTTTTAAACACAACAGATTTACAGGTACCTCTATATTCCATATGTAATAATATTAAAATAATAAAATGCACATACGTATTGTAAATTAATAGATCCAAGGAGCCAAACTACTACACACATCGGCATAATTAGCGGAACATAAAAAAAATATAAAAACCTATTTATTAAACCAAGTTGGCGGCTTTTTTTCATTTTTACCTAAAATAATATTGAAGTAACGAATCAACTGACTTTCCATAGAACTGTTTTTATTTATTATTGATGCAATTCTTTTTAAGAGGTCTGTCACTTTCGAATTCAAATGTCGTTTCTTCTCAATGTGGTCGAGCTTAAAACTGCCGTAATTGAAGAATGGCAAAAACTGTCCCAGGAGACTATAGATAACATCATGCTGAGTATAAAAAAACGAATGGAAGCTTTGATAAGAGCACGGGAGGAACCAGGCGGGATTAAAACGCTGTGTTTCATTTTATATTTGTTAAATAATCTTTAACTTAAATTATTCTTAGACGACACAAGATTCCAAAAATTTGTCATTTTATATGGTTACTTGTTTTGCTACCGAAAATAAAGGTACGTAGATCGACTTGTGAACATGTAATTTTAAGTGAATAAATAAGATTAATATTTTCTTGAAATTAAATGGCTTGTTTGATTTTTTCAGATTTTTTGTATGTTCCGCTAATTCTGCCGGTGTGTGTATATGGCAACTAGCATTCCGACTGTCGCCAGAATTTTACGTCATCAAACTTGGCAGGGAGCATCCCCACTTTCTATGGTTATATACCTACATATTTAGAGTTTGTGTTTGCATGGGTAGTATAGTGGATTATATATAGTATGCGTGATATTCGGTATGTATGTAGCACGAGGTTCAAGGTGGGAGTAGATACATACACTCGAACAACCGTATATATGTATCTGCTACTAATGATGTAACAATCAATAGCCACCACTGTGGCCACCACGTAACTATGGTTGTGTACTCTTGTAGAGAGCCGATGGATAACTACTCAGTAAGCAATATAAAATGCAGCTTATTGCAATTATCGAACCAAGGTTTTTTTATATGCACGCTTCATCTGTCTCATCTGTGAATATATCAATAAATTTTATGTATTGCATGCTCTTCATTCCATATCTATCAATGAAGCCAGGAGCGGATTCAGAAAATTTTCATGCTAGGGACAGTCACAAATGTAACGATAGTAATAGAAGAACCTCCTTAAGTAGTGTTATAGTATTAACACTTTTCTAATTTACCCATTTGAAAAAAAATAAATATATTTAAGGAAATAAATGCCGTCTAACGCCCAAAATTTAGCTATTGAACAGAACCGTACTGTACCATACTTTGTGTTTAAAAAATTAAAATCTCATGGCTTATAATACCAATAGCATTTTTTTCTTAATGACACAGCTATTTATAACACACTACTAGTGTTCTATTAATTTCTCGGGCATTACTAGCCGCCATTTCTTTATATCACTAGCTTTTTTCAGTTTGTATGATGTAATTTGTTTTCAAAAAGTGTGCAAACCTAACCTGATATTTTAAAAGCTATAAAAATTAAGTAGGTAATTTTATCAATTTCACATTTATTTGCGCATTACGAATAATTCGTTTAAGTAATAGTTACCTGTAGTTACCGGCCTAGTTCAAACAGTAAAAATATTTGCATTCCAACATTAATCTACAGTAATTGAAGCACCTGTTAAAAATTTGAAATGTATTATGTTTCACTGTTTCATGTTATATCAGTAATAGTGAAATATTTAACAATTTTACAGTATCTTTTATATTTCACTATAAAAAACATGAGCTGCTAAAGTTAGGAATTCGTTAACAATTTAACCTATCACTTTTTTCGGACTAGTTTCCGAAAAATCTATTTACAAGCAAAATCGAACATTTTTGTCAGTTAATTTCACTGGAACAGTTAACTAAATTGATTTCGCTTTCACTTTATTCAAATTTGAATCGAAAATTACGGTGAAATTATACGCATATCTCTACGGTACCATGGCTCAGATGTTCAACAAACGCAAATATAAACACAATAAAATCAATACATACTACCAGTATAATATTTTTTACCGATAAAAGCGATATACGGGTATTTTTTAATATTAATTTATATTTTGCTTTATATACGAGTAATACCAAATACAATAGCTAATTATTCCATCACATAAAAGAACTAATTAATTAAATTCATTTTATATCTCTGTGATATAAAAACTTTTTTGTTAAACATTTCTAGAACAATTTTATACCAATATAAAAAAATATAATTCCATGCAATAAAAAAAAATATATAAAAAATAAAAAATAATAATCAACTAGTTAAATTACCGGAGTCCTCTAAACTCTAACCAAACGATTGAACTTAAATAATACCCCTGTCGCAGCATCCTGCTTAACATAGCGAATTTCCGTTTATAAAAGTTAGTTTTTCTTGGAAACTAGTTGTCATAGAATAATAGTTTAAAAACCTTTTTTATGTGATTTTTTCTCCTCTTTCCAATGGTGTAAAAAAATTTCACAAAAGCTTTTGAATAAGGGGAAATTTTGACAAAAAACTAATTTTTTTTCACGAAAATTGCCGGAATAACCATGTTCCGGGCATCGGACGTATCTGGTTAACGAACTCGTCCAACGGTTTGGGACTTCCAATATTTTCACCAAATTTCATAAACGTAAGACATTTCGTTCGAGAGTTATCACGCGGACACACACACACACACACACACACACACACACACACACACACACACACATATATATATATATATATATATATATATATATATATATATATAAATTTTATTGAATGTTATTTTTGGGTTCTAGGGACCTTAAAACAAATTTCTGCCATAGTCCCGCGCTCAAGTCGCGTCATGACACCGGCTGTAATAGCTGAATTTCCATTCTGGAAATTCGCTAAAAAGAGAGATCACTTGACCTCATTGAAATATGGTTGTAATACACAAGATAGGATTTTTGCTTTTACACACACTAGGTATTGGTATCTCGGGAACAATTATAGGTACCTATGTGTATGTATGAGATAAAAAAAAATTAAATGGAAAAAATAACGTACCATTTTCAATGAAGTTTTCCAACAAGTAGGTATATTATTTATTAAAAATTATTTTCATGTTTATCAACTATGTACCTCACTTTAATAAATAATAACATTTTTTGTGACAGTTTTAACGATATTTGCAATGAGTATTTTACTATTTAAATTTTACACAAAGTACTACACAGCATTCAACAATTATTTATTTACTC
This sequence comes from Brachynemurus nebulosus, assembly GCA_035578155.1. NCBI lineage: Eukaryota > Metazoa > Arthropoda > Insecta > Neuroptera > Myrmeleontidae > Brachynemurus > Brachynemurus nebulosus. Next base: position 62,248,130 of record JAPWDM010000002.1, read on the forward strand.
TAATGGAAAATTTATTTACTATACGTAGATATTGCATTTTTAAACAGGTAAAGATAAATTAAGGTGCAAAATTACTGATACATAAATAATGTGATTTAAAGCTAATGTGAGTTCTTCAACCTCAACGCAAATTTACAAAATACGATAGAAACGACAAAAATAGATAGATAAGATTTTTTGTTGAAAAAGTTGAAAAGAAAAGTTTCAAATGTGGCCATAAACTCCAATCGCAAAATCAAAAGATATATAACAACATTCCTGACAAAACAAATTAACCAATAATGAATAAGCAATAGGATGATCGATCTATGTCAAATCAATACACTTTTTGAGTGACTCCCTCAAAATTTAGTCGTCTAGAAGTCGTAGTCTTTATACAGACTAAGAAAAATACCAAATTTTGAATTTTGAATGATATACTACACAGCATGCCAAAAAGTAAAAGTTGTTGCCAAATCTAAGGTCGAAATTTTCATTCTGAATTGCTCAAAAAGTACATTTTGAAACAAATTTAAATTAAGTCTAAAAATAACTAGTATAATTCTTCTAATGTAAACTCTTATGAATTACCCTTTAAAATACAGAAGTGTAATTACAATAGGTTCAGTGTTAAAAAACTCAAAAATTGTTGTCAATTGTGATTTTTTAAACCCAGAAACAAAACAAAACACTATAGCATCTGAATTGTAACTAGGGTTGCCAACTCTACCAGTGAATATTTCGGGATTTAATGGGAAAAAAATCGGGACGGGACAAGTAAAATCGGGAATGTTAAAAGAATAAACGTTTCTAATCAGCCAGTAGGAAAGATATTCTTTTTATTTTTATTATTTGTTACTAACAGCTATATATTTAAACCATGATCTTACAAACCTTTAGACAAAACAGTTTCTTGAAGATAATATTACAATAATATTTCTTTATTTTATTTTATTAAATTAAAAATTAAGATTTTTAATTTTTAGATTTTAAATTTTTTTTTTTTCGCTTATCAACTATATTATTTTTGGAGAAAAACATTTTTCATAAAGGTGACCGTTTTTGGCATTGATTATTTTTAGGCTACTCGAACGCCGCTTACGTATTTAATGTACGTCAAATAATTTCTCCCATTTTTTGGAGGGATTTTAATGTTGGAGAAATTTTAATGAGTTAATCTGGCAACACTGTAAGCTGTATAATTTATAAATCAGTAGGCAGAGTACACTTTATCAGTAGGTACAGCAAGTATACTTACTTCCTGACACTTGGCTGTCATGACATGCAAGCGCGATAATTTGGAAACAACAATAACGAGACTGGCGGGACTAAAAATGTAAAAAAAATTGTAGATGTTAAAAATCGGGACAGTTGGCAACCCTAATTGTAACTTTTTTCAACAATACTTAAAACTTGAAAAAAGAGATAGTTTTAGGCTACTTTTTACTCCGAGAAAACATTTGCCAAAAAAATAGTAACTTTCAGTTGTAACACGAGGTAAGTAGGTACACTCTATATGTATTATGTCATTGTCAAACATCACGGGTGCAAAACCACGGATAAATGCTATTTCGTCCGAACACATCGCATTGTGGGGGGGGGGGCCCGGCTGAGCTTAATAAAATTACTACACAGTTAAATAATTTTTCCTACCTTCTTTCCAAAAATTTAATTACGTTTTTAAATCGAATATAATATTAATAGATTTGACCGTTACTTTATGGTATTACATATTTGTAAATAATATACAAATACTTTGCAAAATACCACTTTTATTTTTGAAACTGTGACAATACTGTTTCGAACCGTTAGTTCATTTTCAAACAAGAACAATTTTTAGTTTATTTTCAAAAACTGTTTGAAAATGAACTAACGGTTCGAAACAATATTGTCACAGTTTCAAAAATAAAAGTGGTATTTTGCTAAGTAAAGTATTTGTTTACTATTTATAAATCGAATATACATAGGACTCTCCCATTACGCAATCCACTGGGGTCAAATTGTTAAATGAGAAAATCAAAGATCATGGGCGTCAATGTTTCTGATTTATATATTTGTATGATTTACTGTTACAAACTATTAGGCCCGATTTACATTGACGCTCCGCTCTCACTACGATATCACTACGCTCCCAGTTCGATAAAATATTCTTACACAATAAACAATGAGTGTATTCACATCATCGCTCTGATATCGGTCCGATATCAGTCGCGTTTCGCTCCCGTTCCAATGCCACTCCAATATCAGTACCACTCAGGTAATAGTTCTGATTCCACTCCACTCCGCTTGCATTCAGTTGTTATGAAAAGATGTTTGTATCGAACTGCGACCGAACTGGGAGCCTACACAGAGCGGCATTATAATGTGAATGGAGAACGAATAGGTACCAGCATGTTATCAGCACTGTAATGTGAACACAACAAGATTATATCGGAGCGAGAATGGAGTGAGAGCGTATCGAGAGCGGAGCGTTAATGTAAATCGGACCTTACTTTGATACTAACACATTCAAACATATTTGCTTTAAAACACAGAGGGGTGCCATTATACACATTTTGTGTGCAACGTAATTGTTAAATGGGGACATGCGTTATGGGAGAGTGCTATGTATTTACAAATTTATAATTTTGGTCGTGAAAAAAAATTGTAATACTTTTTTCTTTTCAAAAATAAAGAAATTCTCTAAAAACAAGAAAATCACAAAATGTTAAATGTTGATCACACATTTATAAGTCTGCAATTTGCATTTTAAACATTTAAACAACGCTAGGCTGAGGCGATATTTTATAACATTTTTTTTTTTTTTTTAATTACAAAGATCAACACTGGACATAAATATTAATGGAAGATAAAAGGGATAAAATAAAAAATAATAAAAAGAAAACTTTTACGGAAACCATACACAAAGGCAGAAATTCATTATTTTTAATTTTATTCGCGTTTAATCCGTTAAAGTTATTTTAGCACGAAAAAATTTACTAGCTTCTACGGTGTAAAATTGATTCTAAAATCATGAACACAATTATGTGTTTACAAATACTTTTATATACGGTAATATTATTTTATGTACTTAAACATCAATGAACACGGAAAGACATACCCTTAATACGTCTGAGAATCCGTCGTCAAGAAACCTTACATATTCACCATAGTGGATTTATTTCTCACCTGAAAAGGAAAAAAAAATATTAATTTATAATAATCTATACATACAATAAAACTGTAACGAGACCGTTTCTGTACATGGAATATTTTTTTGAAAATTGCACTACTGTAAATAGTTATCGATATAGATATCAAAACAGCGATTTTTAAAATTTTTGTCTATCTGTCTGTCTGTCTGTTCACGCATCACGTAAAAACTACTGGACGGATTTTAATGAAATTTGGTGTGATGATAACTTATTACCTGGGTCAACATCTAAAATACTTTTTATTTCGGGAAAATGGAAAGACTATTTTGAGCATGTACACTGTACACACATTACGTAAAAACTACTGGACGAATTTTAATTAAATTTGGTGTGATGATAACTATTTATCTGGATCAACATCTAAGATACTTTTCACTTCGAAAAAATGTCTCATTGCCATGGGAAAATGGAAAAACCATTTTGAGCATGTACACACATTACGTAAATTTACATATTTCATAATTTCATAACTATAGTAACAAAATGTCAATAAATTAAATATTGTATTAAAATTTTTCAGAATCAAAGAAAATGTTGCTAATTGTGTACCGAAAAATACAATAAATACACAGTTGTCAATTTGGAGACAATTTAATGCATTTTGTGTTGCAAAAAACAACAAATAGGAAAAAGAAACTACTCAACGTTTCGCGTGAACAACGTCACGGGTACGGCTAGTACATTACTATAACTAATTATATTATTAGGTACATACATCACAGCTAACTATAAATAATCAAAACAGTACAACGAATAAATTTGTTGTAGTTTTAAGGATGTATACCATAAAAAGAATTCCGCAAGAATCATCTGGGTTTCAATTATGTTAAAAAATAAACGAATCTACATCAATCACAAAAAAAAATTGTATTATTACCAACAAATTAAAATGTTAAAGTTCTCATTTATCGTGTGTTATTTGTACGGAAAGTAGGTAGATCGGCTGCGAATATATTTACAGAAATCATCATGTTTTATTGTGAGGTATCGTCAAAAAAAAAAAATTATGTTAAAAAATAAACGAATCTGCATAAATTAGAAAAAAAATTATATTATTACCAACAAATTAAAGTTCTCATTTATCGTGTGTTATTTGTACGGGAAGTAGATCGGCTGCGAATATATTTACAGAAATCATCATGTTTTATTGTGAAGTATCATCAAAAAAAAAAAAAAAAAAAAAAAAAAAAAAAAACCAACTATTTCTTTCGTAAAAATTAAAATAAAAATTAAGTTGAAATCACGTAGTTATGAACATCCATTTTAAAATATTTAACGTCAACCTAAATCAAACAAAACCGTTATTTTATCGAATTGTAACAATGAAAATATTAAATTTTGAAAAGTACATAATATTAAATAGATAATTTTTAAAATGATTAAAACGTCTTATTATTTAAAGAATAATAACAAGTGAAACTAAACATCTAAACTTGTTCCAAGATGCAATTGGTTGTAATGTTTTTTTTTTTTTTTTTTTTTTTTTTAAATTTTTACAAATTGTACTTTTTTGGAATTCAAGAAATTGTGAGATTAAGTGGTGCAAGGTCGTGGCAAGAAATGGCAATCCCCGGGAATAAAGCATGTCTCTTAAAAATTTTTTCCCGAAAAAATAAATAACGAGCAAAATACAAGTTTTTACTTTTTCCCAAGCCCCCTCTTCCAATCCAGGCCTTGGGGCTACAATCTCAGCTACCCCGCCCTCTCGTCGCCAAATTGTGCCCAAAAATACACCAAATACACCTGGAATATATTTTTAAAACGAAGCGAATAAAAAGCTAAATTATCCTTCGTACCTCATTACAGAGTATTCCATATTTTATAATTATTAATGCTTATCTGTTCAGCAACCACTGTTTAAATAACTTTTTAATGTTATTATTTATTACGGTAATCAGATTACTGATCACCTATATGTAGGTACATATAAATTACATATCATATTTCACCGTAATCATAAAGTATTTTTAAATGAAAGAAAAATTGAATTAACTCGCTACAATTCGTGAAAACCGTAAAACTGACGCCACGGTATCGGTATCAGTTTTTGACCACTCAAACCTCTTCTAACGAAAATTTTCTACGTTGCATTTTCAAGCTATTAACTACTGTAAGAGTATAAGTACATTTAATTGTTGTAAAAATTACATGTAGGTTTACATATTTATTTATTTATTTCTAATTTGAACAGATTAAAAAATCAATTATACTAAACAAATGAAATAATAAAGTAAAAAGAATATATTTTACCAATTGTAAGCAAAATGTATTGAACCGAAGAAATGAATTTAAAAAAATATAATGTTACCTTATAAGATTTCTAACAAACGTATGTGGGTGGCTCTACTTTTTAGGTCTCAACCATAAACTTAAAAAAATAGAGAAAGCCATTTAGTAGATTTCATGCGACTAGAATGTAGGAAAATTATCATAGATTCGGTATCTGCAGACCAGCAGCGCGGTTTCATATTAAAACCAATATTTTTTTGCGGATTACTGAATCCAGACAGAAAAACATGTTTAAATTAAATTTGAATAATAAAACTTAAATTATTATTTAAATAATATTTGTATTATGTTCTCCTAATATCAATTTTAAAAAAAGTTGGTTGTTTGTCTGATTTGCGAAAAATTGAGAGTGTGTTGTTTTTTTTGTTGTTTGTGTTTTAAGTTGACGTCAACTTAGTTAACTAAAAAATTTAGCTGATATACAAACAAACATTGATATAATATATGCTTATTTTATTATCGTATGCTTCGCCACTTTCATGTCTCCCATCATCACATTCTACCGTGACGAAGGATACACGCGTGACGAAGGATACAATTTTCCAACAAAATCGTTATTAATCGTGAACAGCGATCACTTAGATCGAAAACTTGAGTTTATCGTAAAGCTTACATTATTACAAATAATATTTACGTAAAAACGGTTTGAAATTCGTTAAATACATACCAGAAAAAACCGTGACGAAGGATACACTCAACAAACACACGCAGCCGGTCTCTTGTTTGATGTAAAAAAATGACAAGATCTCAATGTCAATCACTTGATTTGACTTTCGCTTTATGTTCTATGGTCTTTGGCGTTTCGCTTCACCAAAAAACATGACCCTTTGACCTATTTTTTTTTAAACTTATAGCAATATTTGGCAGTTGTGGCGAAGGATACTCAAATTTTCGCGACAATTTTTCGTCACGCCAAAAAGAAATAATTCTACAGATAAATAAAATTTAACTTTCTAATTACCATGCGTAACAATTTAACTCTCTTTTTATTTATAAAATTGTGTAGTTTCAGTAAACTTATTTTTGAAAAACGTTATAGTTCCAAGCAATACGTAATAGGGACATACGTTTTAGAACTGCAATAAAAGTTTGAACACCATTTTTATAAAAAAAAAAAATTAAATCAAAAACTAAAGTAAATGTACGTAGGTCACCTAAATAGGAGTTATTAACTTTATTTAAATAAAATAAATGACATTATATTCATTTTGTATATAGTTTTAACCTTCCTTATTGTGGAGACAACTTTAATTTTTTGAAGGACCTAAAAAGTAGAATCACCCATGTATCCTTGTTGCGACTACTGTTATAATAATTATAATGTTCATAATTACATAAACGCAGTGTGTTAATAGTAATATTTGAAATATTTACATAAACTCCAAGTATTTGTAATATAGTTACACACTGCGTGTGCATTCGGTTTGATGCAATAACTGCAATATAACATGACGCACAACACGCAATAAACGAATAACCAATCATAAACAAGAATAAGATGTTCCAAAGAACCTACATAACATAGGTATTGACTAGTAACATAAAAAAAGAGTTTATATAAAATTAAAATGGCGAATTTATAGAAATATATACATATAGCTGACCAATCTAGTTTTTTTGACAATAATACAGATCGAATTTTGTCTGACCAACTTTTAGGAGGTGTTGAGTGGAAGTGTCTTACTAGCCAACGGTCTGACTGGTACTTTTTATTTTCCTACTTCATAGACCATGCCCTAACAAACTTTCAGTCTCCTCCTTTGATGGTACCACTTTTCGCAATAACTATGAGGGCCTACACTATTGCCACATGCCAAATTTCAAACTAAAATTTCCTTTTTATTGGATGTTTAAAATCCTAGGAAACTGAAATTTTCCTTAAAACCATAACATTTTAAATTTAAATATTTTAAAAATCATTAAAAGAGTGTCCGCCAAAATTACCATTCACAAAATTATGATTTTTTCAAGACTATATCATACGGACGCCCTTCTGACTTAAAGAAGCCAAAAAATTGGTAAAATTTAAAAATAAAACAGATTATTAATTTTAAAGAAATTATCAAATAAGTGTTGGAAACACATTGAGTCAAGGGCATTTAAGAACACTTATCACGGTTTATTATAAAAATGGATAAAAATGGACAACGCTACTACCTCAAGAAAGGAAATATTTTTTTGTTGTGGATTAATTGCGATCTCTACTAGTACATGTGAGGCATGCCAAAACTATAAAGATGTCAAAGTTCGGAACTCTGAACTACATTACTATTTGTGACTGTATTTTTGAAAATACTATATGGTAGGAATGCTGAAAAATACAACATACATACTACCAATGCGAAATTTATACTCAACCATTTAAAGGTTTTGACTGTTAACAGTTTTGTAAAACGAATAATATATTTAATCACGAATACAAAAATATAAAGAGGCCGTATAAAATGAAAGGTTAAATTCGATAAAGAGATTCCTTTAATTTGAAAACTTTTTTCATTTTACGATAAAGTTTAAATAAGGTTTATCAATTTTTTGATAAAAGTTAAAAAAAAAAATGAGATATATATGTCTCAAGCTTCCTTCTCATATACCACAATCAAATAAATATTCAATCTCAATGAGAAGTGAGAATCGGGACTTACTCTATTAATGATGTTATGACGAAGTACTTATTGGTTAACCGCCATTTACAACTTAGGTACCATCCATACAACACTTAAATTAACACACTTATCAATAAGCTCTATCAACATTTCTGAATTTCTTCACTAATAAATTTTCTCCAAAATGTTCCTTATAGTGGGGTAATACGATTCAAAAATTTAATATTTAATAATTTCGATTTGATTTGGCATGGCTTTTTTTTATCGTTTAAGGTAAATGTTTCCAAAATCTTGATCGGCAGACCAAATTGTAAGAATCAAGATATTTGGTGGACCAAGAAAAAATGTTGGAAAGATACAAAGAAAAAATGTGTTTGTTTAATTAAACTTCATCGTTTCGACAGTAGAATTCAATTCGTCGATCCAGATCGACTAGTCGATCGTAGAATCTGTCGGTTGAAAACCTGAAGATAAGAACTGAAAATGGGAATATAATCTAACAGAAAAATCATACATCCGGAAAATAAGTCATATTTCCTAAACGAACATGAGCTAACAGACGAATTTTTGTAGTCGTTAATTTACAAAAATTTAGCTTAATAACGTCATTACGTACACCAATTTTTTAAAAGGCTTCAAAAACCATAATTTTAATGTTAGAAATATGAAATTTGAAACTACTCATAGATTTTTGACTTTAACAACATCAGAATTGTACATAAATGCAACAGAAACATCAGACGCGAAAATAAAATCACATTTGCTGAACGAATTTCGAAATTTTGACCTAAGAACCTGACTGTCGATTGCCCACGAAAGCGAAGTTGAGCGCACTCACTACGTTCGTGCACTCATTCGCTTGAGTGGGCAATCGACAATCCCGCACGAGTTGCACATACTATTTTTTATTACGAATTTCACATACTTTTTTCTATTACTATTACTATTTTTGACATTTTTATTACTTTTTAAAATAATATTTTTAAGTGTTCGTCTTTTTTTCTGAATTAATTATTGTTTAAATTACTTTGTTGGTGGTTTCTATAGAAATAATTATGAAATATTTATTAAATGAAAAATCAAAAGGCGGCTTTGCGTGTCTTGATTAAATTTTGCGTGTTTTATTGTCAATTTGCGTATGGAAAGTTACTTTCCGCACGCAAAAAAGTATGTGGGAAGAGTACAGTGGGCAAACAGCTATTTTGCGTACAGAAATGTGTGCGCCAAGTTAGTACTTCTCCCGCATGAGTAATAAAAAAGACTGAACACCACTGATATAAAATCTATGAAATAATATTTACAAGATATATTGCACACAGAAAGTGATATTTTTCAAAGGATAAAGATTTAGCAATAATAAGGTCAGATATATGGGTTTTTCTTAAAAACAAAAATGTAAATTATATTGACGAATTCGAGTCTGCAGAAGATTTGGCTTTCGCGAGCCGTATTTTCACAAATCGCACTTTGGGAACCCCTAGTTTAAGGGACTGAATAAAATAATTACCTAAATATTATTAATATAAAAAAAAAATAAAATAAAATAAAATAAAAATAAAAAATGGGCTAAAAATAATTTCCGATTATTTTAGGATAAAATTCTAAATAATAATTAAAATGTAACAACATCCTTCTATATTAAAAAGTGAAAAAATAATTGTCTATTTCATCCTCAGTTCTTGTAAAGCCATTAAAAATAATGATACGTTGGTCATTAAAAACCTACCAAAAATATTTCAAATAACCCAGAAGGAAAATTTACGCATCTTAAACATGATCCGTTTATTAAATAACACATATACGTACATACAGGGTGTTTCTGGCAATTAAGAACATATTAATTTTTAAAATGAGAAAAATTTTATGTGATCAAAGGGCACTTTATTTTGTATTGACTAAATATTTAACACTAAGGTGAAATGACAATAAAGCAAAATTCAAATAAATATAATATTAATAAGGCCACAGCTGGGCTAAAATCCATCCTTCACGTCCCCGTTCGTGCCCGGCGGGCAACTGTTAGCTTCGGCTAGCAGGCTAACGAGGCTAGGGTATTTTTTTCGACAAGGATGATTGTCGTAGGATCGACAGTGTGGCATTCTCGCATTGAGCGAAACTTCACCGATAGTCTAGATTGTGCGTAGTTGGAAATTGGGGCTGACGCTGCTCAACTGACTGACGAAAGTGAATGTAGTAGCTGGTATGGGCATGTTTACCAGTCTCGTGAATCGCGTCAGACGAGTCGAAAAGTGATATTTTATCTGTGATTTTGTTTTAACCAAGCTGTGACGAATCTGTGATCCTTGTTATGCCACCTTGGGTTTTCATGCCTGCGGTGGTATTTTTCAAATATTGCTCTTCCTGTGATATTTCCCTGGCCTTGTTCTTGTCATTTCGATGGGTAGGAATGCGGCTCCCGACGCACTCGTTCTCATCGGCCACACGTACGAGTCGACGTCTGCCCGAACAGCTTGAGCGAGCTCGCCCAGTAAGGAGACGTCCTCGTCCCTCGTACGGATGCGTTCATGGGCGTTGATATGGCGGCTTCCGCCCCGTCGAAGTGATACGAACACAGGTCAGATGTTGACTTTGTGATACTCTGTGGCATTGTTCCGTTCTCTGTAGCCTCGACTCGGACGAACGTGGCCTAATCATCGTACCGGTCTCCCGTGTAGGTTGACCCCGACATCTGACAGAACGGCACATGTACCCAGTAATCAGTTATCTGACAGAACAGTACATGTTGCTCAGTAATCAGATGTCACTGTCCCTACACGTGTGAGTTCCTAGGTGTTGACGAAGCCATTTCGGAATTGTCGAGACTATGGGGAGCGGAATCGTGCCACAGAGCAAGAAATTTTTTTTTTTTTAAATCTGTGATATTGTTGTTTTTATTTTTTAATAAGATTGTTTTAATCTGTTTTGTTTTAACGATGTACCACCGAGGGCCTTTTCCACCCGAGGTGGTACATCATTTCCTTTTATTCTTATCTGTGATATTTTATTGTACCGCTGTGGGCTTGCCGTTGTGGCCCCTCAGCGGTTTTGTTTTTAACTACTTATTGCGGCACTGGTCGGCCTGTGGCTTTCCAGTGACGTAATAAGATTTTCCTCTTATTTTATTTTTTTGTGATATTATTGTGATGTTGTTTTATTGTGATATTTTTACTCAGATTTCTCCACTCCGAGGCCCTTTACACCTCGGAGTTTCATCGTTGGTTTTCAGTCCTTGATGGCCGGACGTTCTGGCTAGTACTTAGCATACCGCCACCAAGGACTGTCCGCTCGTTATGAAGGCCTGGGATGGCAGGGCTCATCGGTGAATTTTATCATGTGTATGTTTGTCCGTTGTCTAATGCATTTATGTGTTACTGTCTATATGTGTCGTTTTTATCATTTTCCCGTTTTGGCGGCGCATGCCCTTTGTAGGCGATGCCGCCGGGTGCTGCTGACCGTGCCATCCACCGGCTGCAGTACCCCAATTTTAAGTAAAAATAAAAAAAAAAAAAAAAATAAGGCCACAGACCACAAAACACTATTGACGGCGCGTAAAGGCATCTTCATTGATGTTACAAGGGGGTTGTGATAAAAGGAATCTAATGTGCTGTCTACTATTTCCTAAACAGGATCATAATATTCACTGCAAAATATAATTTGGATACATACGTAGGTATTTGAAAATAAAACTAATACCAATTCTTTTTTCAAAAATTTGCAAATTTTTTTATCAAAATAGTTAAATTTGTTATCAATATCATATTTTTACAATAATTATTTGGAAAGACTGGTTACAGAGTAAATAAGATTTTTTAGTTCAAGTCAATTTTATGCAGGAATTTAAGTACCTACACAGATGCCGCGCAAAACGGTACACCAAGAAAGGTTTGTCTCTTTCTATGTTACTATAAGTGAAGCGTATATAGGGTGTTCAAAATGTACACATATATAGATAGATATACACATAAAGGCAATAAAGGTAACATAAGTGTGATAAAAATAAAAAATAAAATAAAAAAAGTTTTGTACATACCAAATCGGTAATAACAAATTTACATATAATAATATCATTTTTTTAGAGTTAAAAATATTTTTAAATATTCATGTTATGATATCGTTTCTGAGAAAAAACATCGTGAAAAACGGACATATTCTGTTCAAAACTAAATATGTATTTAATTATCTAATATATTAATTTATAATTTTGCATAAAAAATACATAAACATATGACAATTTGAAGATTTGAAAATAATATGTACATATTTGACTAAAAGTCTATCAATAGAGGATGTTTTTCTCTCTCTAACGACGTCCAGAACAAATGTTTATTGTTGCAGGTTAATGTAGAAATTATTTATTTTGAAGATTGGTACAAAGTGTCCGGGTCTAAAACCCCTGTCCGGGTCTAGACGGTTTTGCGGTATCCTTACTTCGCTGAAACATACTGTATATGTATGTATATTCTGTCTCTCTCTTTTTTTTTCATTTTTCTTTGGCACGGTAGCAGTCGAATAAATCAACGGATGAATGAACACAATAGGCACCAACCAAGGAAGGCACCGAGAAGAAAACGAGGCGAACGCCTGGTTAAACGTCAAGCACTGTAATTGTCTTATTAAATTGTAGGACGCGGCATGTTGGCGTCAGAAGAGCGTCACTAGCGTGTGTGTGTGTGTGTGTGTGTTGGTACTACCGGCAAACGCAAAGGGGTGGTTGACGACGAAAGTGGTTGAAAGTGGTTAGAATGTGTTAGAGGCATCCGCATAAACAAAATCTTTCACGTCATTTCAATTCATATAATATACGTTATTTATATTATAGTGTTACGGAGCTCTACACAGAGCTCATCTCAATGACACATATAATATGTACACACATAGTATGTACTTATATGAAAACAAGGTGTATCAGGTTACTAAGTACATAGAAATTTCCAAAAAATAATTATTAGGACAATTTAACTCATGTGTATCAAGTCCCATTAAAATATTGTAGTATTTTCACTTTTACCATGGAAAAAAAGTTAGAACAGACTTTTACAGCGAAAAAAAATGGTACAAAACATTTGATTGGCCATTTCATTGTAGGTAAACACTAGAGATGAGCTAAACGGTTATTTTCTAATAACTGTTATTGCAATAACAGTTACTGAAAAATAACTGTTATTTATAAACGTTTATAAACTGTTATTAATAACTGTTAATTATAACTGTTATTATAATAACTGGTATGGTATTTGGATATTTTAACATATTGTAAGATATTCGATATGCGTATAAACGGTTCTGTTAGTGAAATATGCACAGATCTATAATACTGGCGGATACTAAATAATCTGCAATATCTGTTCAAATACTTGTCTTGTATACGAGGGTTTAGGCTTTATATACACAATTTTAACAATTTTATGGATACAAAATTACAAATACAAATAGATAACTGTACAATAGACAATAGTTCATTTTTAAGGGTTTTTTAAATGTGCTACAATAGAAAATGTGTACCTTGCCTGGGGCGTTATTATTTTGAAATTCTACGTAGGTGGTTAAAATAAATTACTGTGATCCTTGTTTTCGAATATATTAATATTGACCTATGTTATCAATATTTCCAAAGGAGTTATTTAAGTAACCAGTTACTGGATATTCCAGTTATTGACGATAACTGTTATCTTTCTATACTAGTTACAAAATAACAGTTATCGATATATCGATCATCTCTAGTAAACACGATAAAAATGAAACGAAAATTCGGACTGGTAAATGAATTGATTTCAGAACAATAGTAACAATATATTAAATAATAATATGAAGTATACTAATTTATTTTTTTTCGTTAAATCGTCTTACCGTATTACACTTGAGTTTTATATTTTTTCTGAATATTTTTGTGTTTTCTACAACTAAAATTTCTTGCCTAAAAGCAATTTAACTCGAAGAACTATCAACCCAAAAACGCTTCAGCTTCGCTGTTACGTTTTTGTTAGTTGACAGTTCTTCTAGTTAAATTGCTAGGCAACAAATTTTCGTTAGACAAACCTAAATTTATTCGAAAAAATACAAACCTCTCGTGTAATAATAAGTGATAAAAATTTTCTTTAAAAATATTCTAAAATGTACTCCCAATGGGGGATGACATACAACTTCCTCGTACTCGTAACAGACTTTGTTTTTTGTCTGAAACAAGAGTAACTTTAAGACCTGGATAGGACAAACTGCTTTTTATTTAACTTTTCTAATCGGGTATATAACAATGGAAATTACGAAAATGCTGACCCGATAGCTTTTCTTTAAAGTTCAAATAAATTGATATTGAGACAGAAAAAATTGACATTTCAAACTGTCAAACAGTTGGCTAAACGTGCACTTGGCGAATTCTTTACATCAACCTTTTTACTTTTTAACAGATAATGAAAATTTCAAATTGCTTAATATATAACACTGTTTATAAAAACTGCTGAGGTGGATATCAAATCACACAAAGCGATGGCACACGTAATAAAACCATAACTTCCGTGGTTTTAGCTACGAAACACTAAAAAACAATTTTAATACCTAAAAGAAAAAATAAATAAATAAATAAAAGCAAAAACATGATTATGGTGAAAAAAATTTTTTAATTTTGGCAAATTTTCACTTAAATATAGAGATATGTATTTTATTTATCACTAATTAGTTTCCAGTTGATTAAACCATCATTAGGTGAAATCTGAACTGAACAGAATTCAGTTTGGATAAAAGAATATACATATATAAATTAAAGACAATAAATGGACTGGTTAAGAAATAGGAAAAACCCAAAAGAGAAGTAAACAAATACACGAGTACCGGAACAAGTGACAAATTACGAATTTGATGTTAAAAGCAAAACACTTGATTATCTGGATGTCCCCAACAATAAATTTTGTATGTCACTAGTCACCAGAAACGTAATGTACATATTTTACTTGAACATGAAAGATATGTATTAGGTATTTACAATTCCCTATTGTCTTGAAAATTTCATGAAAATGTCTGTGCCAAATTTAAATGTTTCGTTGTTATTCAACTGTGATATTAACACTTGACTCTAAAAAAAAAATATGGTCCTTGTATTTTTAATTAATATAATTAGCATATTGCCTTGAAATGGGTTAAAATTAGTCAAACAAATTATTTTAAATGAAAGTTTAAAAAAAAACCGTTTGTGTTATTAAGATACAGCAATTATTAAGACATAACAGTACCATTTTCATGTAGGTATCTACATAACTTATATGGCTTTCGTATAAAAAGGAGAAACAAAAAGAAAAACTGGTAATAATCTTATTTTCCGATAAAATTCCAATAATTCTCGAAGATTTCTGTAACAATTCTAGTGAGTCCATTATCTACTTTTGTTTACGAACGTAAATAATTTTGTATTATTGCAACCCAACTGCCTTATTTTTGATAATACCTTATCTTATCCTTGTCGTTAATCTCTATTTTCGTATCGTTGATTTAATGCGAATTAAACCTCACCCTGACATAAAATATAGATATCGATTTCTTTTCATGTCAATGAACTGAACGGAGATACTGGGTCAAGGGTGAATTACTTAAATTGCTTCACTTAAATTTAACCATGATCCATCACATGAATTTAAATAATTTCCGATTTCTTGGCTGTATCTCCTTCATTATTGCACTTACATAAATTTTTAAAAAATTGCAGTTTTTTTTTAGAAAAAAAAATAGAAGATTGATTTGTTTCGAATATTAAGAATTATTTAATTTTTTAATGATGGCTCATGCTCAATTGTATTTGAAACCGGGTATATTATTCATGTCGCCTCGGATGCCGTCTGAGAACTCGAGAATGAAAGCCGTGGATTCTTAAGCATTCATAACCGCAAAAATAAACTTACGGAATGAGTACAAGTGAGTTATTTTTTCTACTCCTGTTGAAGAACACACTCATTACATATCCGTTAATTGTTGAGAAAGTTGGGCATTATTTAAAGGTGTAATAATTCTTATATTCGAAACAAATCGATCTTCTATTCTTTTCTAAAAATAAGCTACAAATTTAAAATTTGCATAAATGCAATAATAAAAGAGATAAAGCCAAGAAAACGGAAATCATTTAAATTCAAAGTTACGAAGCGTGGTTAAATTTAACTGAAATGAACCATATATTATAATATATTTATAATATAATATATTTATTTGGTTTTCAATATTATCAAATTTGAAAATATAAAAATTTCTGGGGTACCCCATTTTGCCTCCCCTTCCCCATTTCTCCCCCTTCCCCTATAGATATCTATAAGTTTTAATTTCATATATGTTGCGTAGTAACGTCTAAGTAAACAAAGTAGCTTGTATTTCGTTTTCATCGTTTGTACATATTATATAGTCATTTAATGAAATTAGAGATAGATTAAAAATTGTATTCTTTTGATTTAAAATTTATATTCAATTTTAATTAAATCAAAAAGGAAAAAAGTCGTACAAAAAATATCGTATTCTACTCACTTGCAATGGCTATTACTCACTCAGATGCATGACGACACACGCCTCGTAAACCCCGCTCGTGTCGCAATTTCATCTTAGTGAGTAATAGCTATTATTACCAGTTCGTTGAATAATATACAATTTTCAAAAAAAAAAAAAAAATAACAAAATTCATCGAAAACAGATGTTGTTGTTTACGGGTCAAGTTATCTACTATGTAAGCACCAACATACGATTCAAGAGGCTGAAAAAACATTAACAAATTACTGTTACAACGTAAAATGTTTCATTTTCTCAAAAGAATATTTTCGTTGTCAGGAAACTGCAATAATTTGATCTTTTATTCCAATAATTCATCTTCAATAACGTTGAAACGAACTGTCTCTATGCTGTACATTATCCACATTATCAAAAATACAACACATTATTCGTATACATATGGAAAATGTAATACACACTAAAAACATTTCCATAATATTAGAAATATACATAAATATTATAGTACATATCAGGTCGTTATAGTAATCTTTCGTTCGTTAATCCCCCCTACTCCTTATAACGACGTCGGAAAACGAGAGAAGCACATAAGTACCAATATATATAATACATATATACTAAGTAATGCCTAATGCATACATAATATATTTAATGTACTTATGTATACATAGATAATATCTGGGAGCTTAATTTCAAAAAACGGTTTCCTAAAAAAAATAATCACTAACTTTTATTTCACACTACAACCATTACAAATTTCATTACAGCCGAAACATTACCGTTTTCACTCTCGACCAATACAGATTTCATACACTCTCACATTACAAATTTCATTACACACTTACACAGAATTACCATCGCTATAAAAGTTTTCACTTTAAATTACTATATACAAAAACTAATCGATTTATTAAGGGGGTAGGTATTCTGGTCTAGAAATTCAAAAAAAAAATCGATTGTTTTTTTTGTGCATATTTTCCAAGTTTAGAAGAAGGAACATTGTGATGAACAATGGACTCAGACTGCCCAAAACGAGACTTCAAACTTTAAACTCAGTTTTGTCGAAACGATGTTTTTTTTAAACGGTTGGCATGATATCTCAAGTTCTAGTGGATCGATTGCTTTAAAATTTGGTACAGAGCTTCTTAATATGTATTCAAAATTCGTTTGACCAGAGATTTTTTCAAAATATTTTTTTATTATTTTTAAAAAATTCCTATACTGAAAAAACAATGAAAAGAAAACTTTTTACATGGACGCCAATTCGCCCAAAAAAAAATTTTTTTCTAATCGCCCCCGTCAAACAAAAATGACATTCTTACTCTTTAAGAATTAACTAAACTTTTGTGTTTCAGATCACCGAGGAAGTCGGAATTATTTCAACGAGGGGCAGCTGTTTTTTGATCCCTACTTTGCCGGCTTGTACACTTTTTCAATTTTGAGTTTCTATTTTTTCCCCCTTTTTTGTAGTTTTCAAATGTTAGTTAACAAAAAAAACTGATATAAAATCGATAGTAAGAATGTTTGAGGTTTTTTATTTACTACGCCCTGGAAAAACAACTAAAATTTGGTCCTCTACACTGGAATACCCCCTTAAGTATACCATACCAATCGACGGCGGCACGAATTATAATCTATAGTCTGGGTTTTCATGTTTAATCGACTGTGCAAACCTATTAACATATACACAAGCAGACATATTTTTTATAAATACATGACAGGCATAAATTAAATAAACTAACCCTGTAACAATACTTTAAACATACAGTAGAGCAGCAGTTTTGTCAAGAAAAAGTAGTCTTCTAAAGTGGTGCTTAACAAAAGTGATGCTTTTTGACCAGGGGCGATTCACAAATATCGTAAGATTATGTTTTGAATTAAAATTATGCTTTTTTTTAGATATTAATTAGAGAAAAAAAAGTGAAGAATTAAAAATTATTTATCTCAGAAAATATTTTTTCATTTGTCGTTTTATTAATTTGCTTTGAAATGATTTTGTTTACATTTTACGTATGATAAAAACCGCCACAGAACAGAATACATACATAATTATAGATAAACATTCTATGTACAATAAATAATTAAAATGGACAATCCCACTCTTTGAGATCTGTTTTTGTTTGTCACTTCCGTTACCGGTATATTTATTTATTTCTTTCGATAAAATCATGCGTCATGGTCTATTGCACATGGATTTAATATTTATGTACTTGATATTTTTGATGCAACTTTCCAAAAGTGATGTTGAAGAATTTGATGCTCTCAAAAAATTTCCAAAACTGATGTTTCCATTATCGGTGCTATACTGTATATTAATGTGAATTTTGTTACTTGGAGGTCTGTAAGGACTTGAAAGCAACAAATCAAACCGCAGGAACTGATAAAAAACTACTCAGTTTTTGAAATAAACCTCTACACAAATGTATATCGATTATCATGTTTTCATTGGCATGCTTTGACATTCGGTTTATTTATTTATTAAAGTATGTTATCACGTCAAATATTATTCCATTACCGTTGACATGTAACATCATTCTGTCAACCAAAGTATCCTTATATACATATATAAGCACACCGAAAGCTGTAGGGCTTTACTACTCGAAATTACTTCAATACAAACAGATAAATACTGCTCTATGCTTTATTAGAGGGCTGCTTGCTGCTAATATTAAGGTAGCTACAACGAATCGATACGACAAAAGGACAGAGAGAAATAGGGAAAAAATGTTAAACTTTCCAAAATATAATCTTTTTTCACATAAAAAAAATATTTGAGAAAAAAGTAATGACTTTTTTATACCCTCTTTATACGTAATATTCGAACGATTCACTTACATTTATATTATATTTTCATCAGTGAATATTCATTTTGCAAAAAACTAATTTATTTTTTTTTCTTCTTTTTAAATTGAAAAGGAATCAAATTTCGAATTACTTCACATAAATGAATAAAAATTTTAGTAAAAAATACCCCTGCCGCAGCATCCTGCATAACATAGCGAATTTCCGTTTATAAAAATTCGTTTTTCTCGGAAACTAGTTGACATAGAGTAATAGTTTAAAGACTCTTTTTATGTGATTTTTTCTGCTTTTCCCATGGTGCAAAAAAAAATTTGGCAAAAACTTTTAATATGTAGAAAATTTGGGTCAAAAACTAATTCTTTTCACGAAAAATGCCCAAAAAACTGTTTCCGGCATCGGACGTGTCTGGCTAACGATCTTGTCCAACGGTTTCGGATTTCCAACATTTTCACCAAATTTCGTAAAAATAGGACATTTCGTTCGAGAGTTATCGTGCGGACACACACACACACACATACATATATATATATATATATATATATATATATATATATATATATATATATATATATATTATATATATATATATATATATATATATATATATATATAAGTGAATATTATTTTCGGTTTCTAGGGACCTCTAAACAAATTTCTGACATAGTCCCGGGCTCAAGTCGCGTCATGACAGTGGCTGTAATAGCTGAATTCTATTCTGGAAATTCGCTAAAAGTAAGAGAATTTTTTTCATTGCACTGAAAAAACTGAATCATGATGGATGTTTTATAGTTCAATAGGTACACTAAGATTCCAATTTTTGTGTAACCAAGTTCAAAAACATAATTATTCATGTCAAAAAAAAAACTCTTATCGTAGCGGTCTTCATAGCATAGCAAATTTTTTAGGGGTTACATTTAAAGGAATAACTTTTTCTCACATAGAACAGGTATATAGTTCAATTCAAAAAATTTGGGGACGGGGGGGGGGGCAGGTCCACCCCCACACTGTCAACTTGCCATTGGGTGTCATTAACAACTAGAGACTACTATAAATAAATAATTTTTTTTTCATTTCAGGAGGCTCGTCCCCGAAACCCCCACAGGGTTGAAAAGACGTAAAATATTTCACAAAAAGCTTTAAATTTTCATTATAAAAACCTTATCCAGTCTTCATTACGCATCTAATGAAGTGCGGAGGTGATATCAACATTTGTTTTCGATATATGCGAGACGAAAACAAATTCACAAACGAACTAACGAACGCACACACAGACATCACGCTAAAAACGATGGATTCTGATTCTAGTGACCTTGAAACGTGGAAATGTGTCAAAATTAGCGATTCGCAAAATTGGACCCATTATAATAGCTTCCAATGGGAAGTTAAAAATAAAATTTTCCGAATACTAACAGACTTATCATAATTAATAATAATATAATTTTTTTTACTCCTGTTGAAGAACACACTCATTATATATCCGTTAATTGTTGAAAAAGTTAGGCATTATTCAAAGGTGTGGAGGAATGGTCATTACTTAATACCTTTTTGACCAATGAAGTCACAGTATTAACCATTATTCTATGGGTTTGTAATTGCTTTGTGAATAATATATTAATCAATTTTTAATTTAATATATGTTGGGTAGTAACGCGCAAGTAAACGAAGTAGTTTATTTTTTGTTTTGATCGTTTTATACATATTAATACAAACATTTAATGAAATTAGAAATAGATTAAAAATTTGATTTAAAATTTATATTCAATTTTATTTAAATCAAAAAGGAAAAAGGTCGTAGAAAAAGTATCGTATTCTACTCGCTTGCAATGGCTATTGCTCACTCAAATGCATTACGACACTCGACTCGCAAGCAAGCTCGGCTCGTGTCGCAATTTCATCTTCGTGAGTAATAGCTGTCATTACCAGCTTGTTGAATAATACACTATTACACCCATTCTTTCAAAATTTTCTGTAATATCTAACTATCTTTTACTAAGTAAAATATTTGTTTTATTATTTACAAATATTATCATAAAGTAACGTTCAAAGCAGTAAATATAATCTTCCAATATTTTTTAATTTATCTATAATTTTCTTGACTGGAACAATAACTGATCCGAATTCGTTCAGTGTTTCTGTAGCCATGGATACTTCAAAATCTTCGACTTTCGCCTAGGTAAATAATATACTATTTAAAAAAATCTATATTTACTATGTGTTCCAAGTAATATTTCATTTCATTATTCTTTATGAGTATTATCACATATTACATTCGCACGAATTATCCGCAACAAAAATGGAAAATAAAAATAAAAAAAAAATAAAAGTATTAAATTCCCTACGTAGCAATAAACATTATACCAACTTAAATTGTTAGCAACTCCAACTACACATTCTTCTATTTATAACAACAAAAAAAATGTTATTTAAAAAAAAAAAGAATTACTCAATACGAGAGTTATAATACCCTCGGATATAATACTTCCATTTTTTCCACTAAAACAACTTCACCATAAAAATACTTTTTCTTTTAAACAATAGCATTTTTATTTATTTTGCCTTAGTTAGTTTTTGCAGTGGAAATAAATAACACAACAAGAGCAATTATTTATTACTTTTGACTTTTATTAAATTATTACTTTCTTTTACTCAGTACTCAGTACTTGTTTATGAGACACATGAAAAGCACAATAAAAGTGAACATACAGAACACGTATGTACATAAAATAAAATTTTAACAGTTCTTTATTTAATAATAAAATTTTACACATATTTACAATGTCTTCGCAATAACTATGAATCGAGTTTGTAATTTACCACCTTATTTTCATGTGCACCTGCGTTTTTACTTATACCTTTATGTTGTTTTTAGAATAGAATGATTATTTTTCAATTTCAATTCACCTCGCATTTAATGTTTCCTTACTTAATTAAAGAAATACATATATACCTATATTAAACAATTTTTGTTGAATACACTATTTTGATCCTTTATTTACGTCTGATACTTAAACCAGTCTATGTTTCCTACATTGACGTCTAGATGTCACTCTATGTGTCATATTACTCATATTACACGTCTGTTTGTATATCGGTTCTCAACTCCTAGTGTCATTAACATTTCTTTGTTTGAATATAGATGTAGACATTTTGTAAAAGAAAGCATTAATAAATAAAAATTTTTGGGTTGTATTTTTTGTTGTATACTTATTAAGAAAAAAGAAATGGGTGTTTAATTTATTTATCAATTTTTATAAGCCAGTTTAATTACGCACCTAAAAATAGTGTTCCAGTATAGGGGCTTTTACGTTAAATAATATTTTATCAAAAAACTAAATATGTATTGCTTCTACAAGTCTTGAGATTACAAAAAAATTCAAAAAAACTGGCGAGAAATCACATTTTAAAAATAAATTTTTAAAAATCACAGTTTTTTTTCGACTATAAACAGCCGACGTTTTGGAAATATATTACGGAACCAAAAGATACTAGTGCCTGCCAAAATGACGGCATCGAAGAATAATATGCATTTTAATTTACATCGATATCTCAAATACTTTTTGAGATACATGTCAAAAAACGTACTTTCGAGGAAATAACATTTAAGGTTTTTTTTTTTAATTGAATTATAATTATAATAAAGGGCGTGCACTAAAATGCCAAATAAATTTTTGATTTTTCAGTTTTTTAAAATAAAATTTTAGGAGAATATGTCTAACACCTTAGGAAACATAATTATTAAGAAAATAAATCGATTTCGTTTTTTTTAGCGAAGATCCCCTTAAATGTTTTTCCATTTCTCAATTTAATTCAGTTCAATATGTACCTGATGATGGCTTACTCAACCGAAGCTATTTTTCAATTGACAACTTGACACAGTAAATATTTTACGATAATTATTTACAAAGTGGTCAAGCAATGAATTCTCTTTGAACGATATTTTCGAAAATAGATATTACTAACAATTGAATCGTAACGGAAATTGCTCTAATTATTTTAACACTAAAACTGTAGAAAGAAAACCTTGAATGGAGTAATAAGTAAAAACAGGAAGAATCGATTGTTCATTTAGTAAAGCGGAAATAATAGTCTCAACATTAAAAAAAGCATAAATTATGCTTTTGACTACACCAAAAAAACCACACCTAGTTACGGTGGCGACGCGACGCCATGAAAAGCTTCAAATACTTATTTTACTTCGTAAAATGTAAATAACAGATTATTTCACTTTTTTTAGGGGGGGGGGGGGTAGGTACTGAAAATAACGGTAAGTGCAATGAGTCAAATGAAAAGACACAATCAGAAAATTTTTTTTTAATAAAACTGAAAAAATGCATACAAAATACTTCGTGAAATATAAAAACAGATTGTTTAAAATCATATTGAATGGTATAGTTAGGACCACGTATCTTGGCACTAAACAGAAGATAGGTCTAAACACTATACGTGCTATACGTGATGGTTATAAAAAACGAAGAAATAAAAAATAACAATATATATTTATGTTAATTTGTTTTTGTTATTTATGTGTTTCAATGCAGATTTAAATGCTGATATTTGTCAAATGTATTTTGTCTTGTATATTTATCATGTATTTTCAAATATATTTGTCTCTAACGTGCGCTAGTAACTGTCAAGATATGTGGCCGTAACTATAATGGATTATAAACTAAAACAATATTGCTAGCAATGCCTTGATAAAATTACAGTATCTCAGTTTCAGTTCAATTCTTTCAATTTGACAATGAGAAAAAAAAAAACTAAATCGATACCCAAAAATGAATTTAAATAATTTTAGTTTCCTTTTGTAGGAAAAGGAAAATAACACTGGCAGAATTTATTAAATATTTTTTGTTAGGCCACAATTGGAAACGAACCGTAATTTTCATTCTATTCTATACCCTCGCTGATATAATCAGAGAAGTATTTTATAGTAATCTTTACTATTCCAAAATTTATACACAAAATTTTTATACCAGAAACATATTATCATCTCAAATCTTAAATCGGGGTTTCAAAAGAAAATCGAATATATGCATACTACCTACATAATTTTTATGTATACGGTGGAACACCAACAAATGCAACAAAACGTTCCCTTCCCCTCTTAAGTTACAGTTCTTGAAGTTCTCGTGACAATCTAAAGAAAATATATTTTAACAGAACTTTTCATAAAAATAAAAAAAATTTCAAAGTTAATTTTACTATGAATCTAAATATTTAATGAAATCAATAAATAATTATCCCAAACTTTATTTAAATAAAGAAAATAGTAATGACAATAATACGTCTTAAATGTTTTATATTGTATTAATAATAATGAACATTAACTTAAAATTAATTGCAATAAAATACTTCAATAATGTATAGCAACGAAGCAACTAAGTGATTTGAACACACACACATACTTAAGAAAGAAGTGTACGCGTGTACACGATGTGTGGCTGGCCCCTCTCACTTGATGTTTTTGTTGCACTTCTTGGAATGTGTAAAAAGTGAATTTTTTCTGTACATATTTAAACAAAATACTAAATTGTCACTAAATTACAAATCAATCACTGATACTAATACATCTATGTATTATTTGTTAAAAAAAATATTTATTTTATTGAAAAAAAAATTGTGGAGAATCATGTGCACGCAGAACAAATCACGAAACCGAATAAACAGTAAATAACATTAAAATTTATAAATGTAGGTTGATAGCGTATACGATAATTTATTCAAAACTATTGACCATTGATTTTCAACACCAATATTTATATAATAATTTTATTTATTTAGATACAATAGCGCGAAATACTTGAGAATCTTAAAACATATGTACAGTGTGACAAATAAAAAATTGTCTAAACCAGATTGTAAATTTTATTATAAATGGAGGCAAAAGAGTTGCCACATTATTTAGATTAAAATGCAATTTATCTACCGCTTGTATTCAGGGCAGGCGCGAGGGTAGGGCAGGTACGGAAATTGCCCAGGTACCCGAGCTTAAAAAAAGGACCCGTAACTTAGATTGGGGGCCCGGCGAAAGTGAGAAGAGGTTTTCTTTTGCGCGTCAATTGCATTTTCGGGAAAAAATGTTTGAAAATTTTTGGTTGTGTCCGGGGGCCCGTTATTTCTCTTGTCGCGTACATTGGTAGTGTTATCAACTGTTAAAGAAATGTAACTTTACCTAACGTAATATCTATACATATAATAAAATTGTAACGAGACCATTTCTGTACATGGAATATTTTTGGAAAATTGTATTGGTACTGTAAATAGTTATCGATGTAGATATCAAAACAGCGATTTTTAGAATTTCTGTCTGTCTGTATGTCTGTTCACGCATCACGCAAAAACTATTGGACGGATTTTAATGAAATTTGGTGTGATGATAACTTATTACCTGGGTCAACATCTAAAATAGTTTTTACTCCGGGAAAATTTCTCATTCCCACGGGAAAATGGAAAAACCATTTTGAACATGTGCACACTTTAGGCAAAAATTATTGGACCGATTTTAATAAAATTTGGTGTGGTGATAACTTATTACCTAGGGCAACATTTAAGATATTTTTTACTCCAGGAAAATACCTCATTCCCACGGGAAAATAGAAAAACCATTTTGTGCATGTGCACGCATTACGCAAAAACTATTGGACGGATTTTGATGAAATTTGATGTGGTGATAACCTATTACTTAGGTCAACATTTAAGATACCTTTTGCTCCGGGAAAATACTCCATTCCCAGGAGAAAATAGAAAAACCATTATGAGCATGTGCACATATTACGCAAAAACTATTTGATGAAATTTGGTGTGGTGATAACTTATTACTTGGGTCAACATTTAAGATACATTTGACTCCGGGAAAATTCCTCATTCCCACAGAAAAGTAGACAAACCATTTTGAGCATGTGCAAGCATTACACAAAAATTATTACTCTGCAAGTTCTGTATAATTATTACACTTACATACATATATACTTCTTATTGAGTTTATAACAATTCTTTGCGCAAACGACGTCGCGGGTACGGCTAGTAATAATTATTATTGAAATGAATTATTTGATGATGTGCGAATAAGTAAATGTGAAAATTAAGTGAATCGCCTGTACACGAATTATTTGTCTTATTTCAGCACTCATTTAACAATCGCCCGATAAAATATTTTAATATATTCAAAATATACATATAGAAGGACATACTTTATGTAGGTATATTTTTGTATACAAAGAGACGCAAAAATTGTAAAGTACATTATAATAAATGTAAAATAAAATATACATAAGTCGCCGTGGAAGAGAATATATTTTTTTTATTGTTTTAGATGAGTGGAAATATGCAAAATATGTATGTATGTACTTTATGGTAAGTGCTTTCATAAAATTTCCACATTTCAACTTTACTTTTATGTTTTTAAATGAAAATAAAAAGATAAATTTACAAAAATGGATGGGTCATTATCATTAGCGTAATTACCACAAGAAATAAAAGCAAAATCTTTTTTTTTATTACAAACTCTGCCTGTTCATTATTACAGCCGATAATGGTAAGAACTTTTTGTCAATTTAATCAAATTCAGTATCATCGAATTTTTTTTATAAAATAACATTTATTTGAATGACTTCTGAAGACTTTATTTTATTTTCCGACTGAAAAAAAAAGTTATTTAGATAATTGATACTTAAAATTCACATAAGTTCGTCATACGGTAATAATGTTTCACAGGCACTCGATAACATTTGAAATTAAAAATAAAATCGCGTCTCGCATTAAAGAGAAGATGTGTTTGATTGATTGTCGGACTGGAGTGGCACTAGAATAAGCGGTCGATAGCCTAAATGCCAAGGCGCTTTGCTAGCAACCAAGAAATCCGAGTTCGAGTCCCAGTCGATCCAGTTTGACAACTTTTCAAACACGTAAATTTTAATTAACATAATGAATTGGTCATACATGCCAAAGTAAATTGAGTTTTCAAGTATCAGCTAAAGCTGGACATTAAGTTAGACATAAATATGAACAAAAGTTCGCCATATATTAATAATCAGGTATCGGATTTCTTTCGGATCAGACAGTTTCGTCTTTAACACATGCAGGTATACATATTGCACTCAATGTGATTAAAAGTTCAAAATATTTTCATAAAAACAACGTACACAAGTTACATACACACACATACATATGTGTATCAAAATATTATTTATACGTATTTTATGTAAACATCCTTTTTTTTCTTTTATTTATTACCTGCACAATTGAAAAGTGCCACTGTAATTTTAATTGACTATCAAAAGTATTTTTGTATATATTATGTAGGTATGTGATTTATGTGACATGTCATTTAAATTAAATAAATTCATCTTTTTTTATTGTTTTCAATTTTGAGAGATAGAAGTATAGTTGCTTGTTAAAAATTTGTTTTTCAATAATAAAAAAATCTTAGTAAATACGTACGCCTTAGCTATTATAGTGGACCGTCTAAATATTCAACAACTTTTCAATATATTTTACAAAGTTTTTTTCCGATTTTTTGAATTTTCTTACTTTCGTCAAATAAAAAATGCTGTTAGTATTCTAAATGGTGAAAAATGTAATTTTTGACCAATTATATTCATTCAAATGTGCATAATTTAATGTAATTTAGTTGCAAAATTTTATTGAAATAAGTACGGTCTTGACCTGTCCGAAGAAACCCGGTACCTATTAATAATGTTTCACAGGCACTCGATAATATTTGAAATTTATAAATAATTGATACTTTTCAAATTACTTTACGCAACCACCAGAAAATTCTACAACATTTCCATGTATTATCATCAAACGGAAGTGGGCTGAAAACGAACTACGATCAGTATTATAGTGTGGAGCAAGCCTTATTATATTATATATTATGTAATGATAATGGTAGTTTAGTTCAATCCGCTTATTAAACGCCATAATCTCATTTGATCATTAAAACGCCACATAACAACACAATAGGATTACACAAATCATCATAGAAAATTGCAATCATTTATCTACTGATTATGTCTACTAAATTGTCTTCATATTTTTATCCGTTCTTTTTTTTTTTACTTAATCGCGCACACTCTGAATTATCACTTACCTACTGTGTCTATAATCCTTAAGCTTGTTTGAAGAAACACTAAAAACATTTTCACGTTAAAATGAGTCGAAAAACTACTTGTTAGTTGATTTTCTATGAACTATTGCAGATGATCAGGCACTGAGAGCCGCATTTGGCACGCGTGCTACAATTTGGGAACCTCTGCTCTAAAGTAGTGATGTCGAATAATTAATCGATTAATCGGTTTAGTCGACTAATTTTGTTTACTTTTAGTCATTTTTTAATCGACTATTTTACTGTCGACTAAATGACTAAAATGACTAATATTTTTTTAAATGAAGACGATTAATTTAATAATTTTTCTGCATTATTTATGACTCGAAAAAATGAAAACTAATCTTTTTTTATGATTTTTTACTTTTATGTGAATAATCCATTGTAATATGTATTTTTTTTTTTAAATAACAATAATAAAAGTCAATAATTAAATTTAAAACATTGTCTTAGAAAGAGTTACAAAAGTTACCCTATTCATGTATTCGACTAAAAATTTAGTCGATTAATCGACTATTCTATGCTCGATATTTTCGACTAATGACTAATTTTGTCGGAAAAACAACTTTAGTCCATTAATCGACTAATTGCATCTCGATTCGACATCACTACTCTAAAGCAGTTGAAAATACACTCGATTAAAATACAATTTGAAACCTTGAATACCCCATAATACTATCTGTGTCCATCTAGTACAAAATTTTCTCTATATTTCGGTTTTTACCTAATGATACGTATAAAATTCATTAAATCAGCCATTAATAATATGAATGGGATTTGTATACGTGTAATATTAAAATCGCGTTATAATTTTTGTCTATGAACAAAATGCGTATATATGCATGTAATTCATTTAATAATATTTATTGATTAATATTATGTAGATATTATTATCAGGGCCGGCTCAACAGCGGTACAAACGGTGCGACTTGTACCGGTACAAAGATTTCCTAATTTTGGAAATTTTAATAATTTATTGGCATATAGTTTGCCGTGTAAAATATAAAAATTAAAATAGTATATTATTCAACAAGCTGGTAATGATAGCTATTACTCACGAAGAAGAAATTGCGACACGAGCCGAGTTTACGAGGCGAGTGTCGTAATGCATCTGAGTGAGTAATAGCCATTGCAAGCGAGTAGAATACGATATTTTTTCTACGACTTTTTCCTTTTTGATTTAAATAAAATTGAATATACATTTTAAATCAAAAGAATACAATTTTTAATCTATCTCTAATTTCATTAAATGTTTATATAATATGTACAAACGATGAAAACAAAATACAAACTACTTTGTTTACTTAGACGTTACTACGCAACATATATGAAATTAAAACTTATATTATTCACAAAACAATCGCAAACCTATTGAATAATGGTTAATCCGGTGATGTTGATTTCATTGGTCGAAAGGTATTGAGTAATGATCATTCCTCCACACCTAATGCCTAACTTTCTCAACAACTAACGGATATGTAATGAGTCTATTTTTCAACAGGAGTAGAAAAATTATTTTATTACTATTGATTTAATTTTCCTAGCAACTAAAATAAGAAAAATAAAAAAATTCTAATGCGAGAATTAAAAAGATAAAGTGTTTCATTTTCGCTGATATTTAACTGGAGTTTTCGTTGACGTTTCAAGCCGGAACGAAGAGTCGTCATATTGGTGACACATCGACATTGACTCAGGTCAGTTGTTAACCATTTATTTTTAATATTTATTTTATTTTGCTTGCTTTTAAATATATTTGTTTTCAAAACAAAACAAAAATGCTACGAACAAATCAAAATCTTCAATTTCAAACTACATCAGAACGAGTATGGGAAGATTTTGTAAATGAAAAACTGCCACCGTTCGATAAAAATGATGTAGAATTATGGCTACTACACTAGGCTCCGCGATTCTCAAGGTCCCACGTCACTGACTGATTTTACAAAACCAAAATATTAAATGTAATCCTTGTAGGACAATATTGATTTTTTGAGTATTGCGTTCCAGAACCCAAAATTTTAAAAATAAATATTACATTCAAAATATGTAAATTATAGAATTTTATTCAAATTTTCTTAGTATTCTGAAAACTATAGTAACCTAACCAATTATACAATTTTACCCACAAAAATATCTTTTTCAAAATTAAACTTAATAAAATTTTACTTCGAATCTAGCACTGGTTAAAATCGATTTACTTCTTCAGTAATTGTATTGATGGAAAATGTAAATTTTGGTTATATTAGCTACTTTGCTATATTTATGGAAAAGAAATATAGCATATTAATATGCGATTATTCATTATAAAACTAAAGCAACTTCATTTTGTTCACAGAGGTTTTATTTCTTATTTTGTTTCAACTGTAATTTTTTTGTATGATGCCGGTAACTTCGCGCTGAACAGTCGCGGTCCCAAAGAACCTTCCATTTCTTCAAAATTGACCAAATCGTTTCCATAAAGTTTATTCTGTCTCTTACTTGATGAATTTTGTACAAAAGTGACAAAATGCAATAAATTGTTATTTTATTGTACAAAATTTGTTTCAAGGCCCTGCTTTTGAGTGCGCCGGCCCTGGTACATATATGATACACTTACCTATTACTCTTACTATTATTATAACGATGTGGCCAGTGCATGGTAATTAGCGACCAACGTAACATTGAAAATTAATTATTAAATATCGGTCGTAGTTATGAACTGACAACCAACAAATGCATATTACACAATACTACACAATAATTATAATAATAATGTTAATAATTCTAATATAAATACAAATATTGCAATATTTTAAAAACAAAATATCAATTATACAATACCACATTATAATATTAATGTAGGGTTGAACATTTTCGCTGATACTGCAAGTAAATTGTTTCAATATGAATAATATATTTTTGTGCTAGAAATACAGTTGAAAAAAAGTGTTGCGCTTGTACAGCGCGTGCTGTTTCAACGAATGTAAAAATTGTGCTGTTACAGCGAACAACCCAAGCAACAAAACCATACACAATAAAAGTGAACCGGTCAGGTGACACCAAGGCTGGTACAAGTATCGATAGTGTACGACTAAAAGCTTCAACTAATATTCAATACAAATATGTTTCTTCAGTTTTGATTATTAAAAAAGCGACAATAACTTCCCACCCTACCAGGCCCGGATCTAAGGAGGGGGCAAACCGGCGGCCGCGGGCGTCTGTTTCAGAGGGCGCTAAAATCATGCTAGCCCAGTCTATATTAAATGGTCTAAAAAAAAAGTTTCTTACTCGACCATTTTAGAAAAAATTAATATTCTTCTAGTTGTTTCTATTATATTTGAAGTATTGAGAGCAATTCTTAAAAAAAATTATCTTGAACCGTTTAAGCGTGGTAGCCATTTTTGTTTTCCAATTTGCACTGATTTTTGTGTTCGCAGCTATTTATACCAATGCACATATTTCATAAACCGTTCATACTAAAAGGTTGAAATAAAAACCATTTTAAAGGTAATAAATGTCTGTTTATTTTATGTGATGTCCATATTTAACCTATTTTCGTCTCTTCCATAAGAAAACATTTTTTTTTTCTTATAGAAGGAACGTTTTAAACCCCATTATGAAACAAATACACACTATTTCAATTGTGAAACTTGTATCCTTTAATTTTTACAAACTTCCGAAAACTGACTTTTTTCCAAATTTTGGAATTTTGCGCCCCTGTATCTCTGATGGGGCTGGTGATAAAAATTTGAAATTTGCACAACTTGTAGTGCTTTCGGAGTAGATTTATTAAAATAAAAAATCAATTATACCTATATTGACCCTTTACAAAACCCTCGAGTTTTATAATTTATGTCAAACATTGGATGGGGGGGGGGGGATTTTCAAGTTTTGCCCCGGTTCTAAAAAATCGTAGATCCGGGACTGCACCCTACCCCTTAAAATTAAAAAAAGAAACTAAACAAAGTAAGAAGGAAAAACTTATCCCTATGCTTAAGTACCAAATTTCATCTGAGTACCTAATAAATGATTATTTTGTCGATCGAAACTACGAAAGTCTATTAAATGGAACGAAATTAAAATACGAAGACTTTATAATAGAGCAAATTAAACGTGAACATAATATATGACCTATGGCGTACGTAGTTATACAAACACTAGGTAAATTTTTAGAGGGTAGGCAGGTACATTTTCTTAATTACACACTACCATTTTCATCAACGCGGTAAATTAATAATATATATTAACTAGAGGTACAGTTAAGATATTCCAATTATTTAAATTAAAAGAACTAATTTAAATTCTCTTTACATACCATACAAAAATATTTTGTCGATTATCCCCACCAAAAATTATTATCCGCATTAATTCCTAAATATATTCCAATATAAAATTAAATATTTAATTAAAAAATGGGAAAACACGACGGTTTTTATCGCAGCCAGGGAACAGTTTTGTTTAGAAAATGTGTTTTTTGTAATACCGGGACTAAAATACATACTTAGGTCCCGCTTTTAAGCAAATCAGCAAGCAGAATTTATAGAACGTCACCAATCAGCAAGCATAATTTAAATAGCGAGGTTAAGTAATAAATTATTTGTTTAAAATAATAAACAAAGACATAAACAATTATACTGTATTGTCCAGTTTGACTGATTCATCCTTAGTGAACCTGATGTAGTATTATTTCACACAATTTTAATAATATTTAAATTTTTTTTTATTACTCATAGGGGAGAAATACTAACTTGGCACACGCATTTCTGACCGATAAATAACAATTTGCCCATTCTACTCTTGCCAGATGACTTAAGCGTACTTCAACATTTTTACGTGCGGAAATCACACTTTCCGCACACAAATTGATAATAAAACACTCAATAGTTATTTGTGTATTAAGAGCGCAAAATGGTATATTGCCGCTCGATTGAAAATGTTGACGCGCGACGCCGCCAGGCGGAGCGCCTTAATTTCATGAGAGCGGCAATATCATTTTGTGCTCGAATTACACACAAAATTTTTTCTACAATCTTATAAAATATATTTTTTATTTAAAACATACTTAAAAAAATAATAATGGACGTTAATATTTACTTTAATTTTTTGCAGCTTCAGAAATATTTGGAGGTGTACTTGAGAAATCACTGTCACAATTATATATTTCCATCATATATGTATAGACTTCTTAAAATTTTTTATTCTTATTTTTTATTAATTATAGTTATCTTTTATTTTTAATTAATATTTTCTAGTTATTTTGAAATTTAATAAAATTAATATTTCACT
The DNA here is from genome assembly GCA_035578155.1 of Brachynemurus nebulosus. Lineage (NCBI taxonomy): Eukaryota > Metazoa > Arthropoda > Insecta > Neuroptera > Myrmeleontidae > Brachynemurus > Brachynemurus nebulosus. The sequence continues at coordinate 62,281,837 of JAPWDM010000002.1, forward strand.
TGATTACCATAAAACTAATGATTTTAGAATCTGTTTATTTGTTACCATAGAAAATATAAACAACGCCTACCCGATTTGTAAGTATTTGACAAAGTATTACTTTACGCTTTAAAGCGCAAAGTAGTACTTCGTTGGTCGGCAACGACAGTCTTCGGCAAATAGCCATTTTGCGCTCTCTTCACAGAGCGAAAAAGCCTTCTTTCCACTAAGATTGTAGAAAAATTTAATTAAAACATGCAAAGCCATCTCTTGATTTGTCAATTAATAAGTATTTTATTATTATTTCTATAGAAACCACTAACAAAGTAATTTAAGCAATATTGAATTTACAAAAAAAAATGAGCGCACTCACTTCGATCGTGCTCTCAACTTCGCTCTCGTGGGCAATCGACAATTTCCCGTACTTATTGCACAGTATACTATCCTTAATTTCTAATTTATGGTCGAAAACGTTGTTTACAAAAGTACTTGGGAACTATTGCAATAATTTTTTTAAAAAAACGACAACTAGGTATGTTTAAATATTTAATTTTTTTAATAGCAAGTCCAGAAATATGAAATGTTAATTTTATTCAGTCTACTTACTAAAAAAAAAATACACGTCACTTCAAATTATTTATTCAATTTTAGCGGAGACAATATTCACCCGCATTTTAATGACAATTTCTGTCTTTCAGAAGGAAATGTGAAAATACGCACATGAAAAATTTACATAAAAAAGGGGAGGGGACAGGGAAGGAATATTAGATATCTCCATTTTAAATATGTGTGACACCAACAGTCAACTGTCAAACTCATTTACATATTAATTAACATTTATTGAATATAAAAAAAAATTATGTATAAAAATATAGGTTTAATATATGCACAGAAATAGGTTACGCATAAACTAGAAATGAAATTATTCTATAATAAATATTCAGTTTTGTCTACACTTTGTCTATAAAATTGTTTCTAAAAAATGCGTAGAAAATTCAAATTCAATGTAACCGTTTCATTTACATTAAACAAATCCGTGTTCATACAATTGAAGAGGTGGATTTTTTGTCTACTGTGAGATTTTAGTTGATGCAGAATGTTCAAGTCCAGCTCTACACGATTTTCGTAGTGCCACCCTTCAAAATGAGCTTTGTCTACTGTAAAATGAATGATGAAAAATGGAATGTTTTCCAAAAAAGCGCTAAGTCAGTGACAGTTTTATTTCAAAACGCTCTAAGTCAAATTTACTCGTAAACCATTGCATTTTTTTTTTCAATAATAGCTGGGATTTTTTTCCAAATTTGCTTGTAGACAAATTTTCTGTTATGTCAAACACATGAAATAGCTGATAATGCACTGTTTAAAATGTTTCTTGAATAAAATATATCTGTATTTAAACAAACTAGGTTTATTTTAACCAACTCAACCCCACTTTTTAAAGGTTTTTTTTTTTCAATGTAATCTATTGAAAATTATATGTATAAATAAGAACAAATAAATAACATCAATAATAATCATTATCTAAGAAATTGAAAATAATTTAAACAGATTACTACATTTGCCTACCAAGATAGTTTTTTACATTTCCTAAAAAATTGCAAAAAGTGACTTAGCGCGTTTTGGAATCCACCTCTTCAATTATGTAAAATCGCAGTGATCAGCGCATTCTGAATAAGAAGTCTACAGAATTTGAAAATTTTTCCAAGAGAATTAGGTACTTCTCGAACAAAAATTACCCTACGATAATTAACTATAGCTACTGGTAAATTTATGTCTGACACATTTAGCACTTAGATATGACAGTACCATTTTCATCTACGCACGTACAGGCACAATCATTTCCAATTATATTCAAATTTACTAATTACGACTAAAAAAGTATACCCCATTTCAAATAGAATTGATCATGCGTCATCGTTAAAAAATTAAATAATTCTTATATTCGAAAAAAATCAATTTTCGATTCTTTCTAAAAACAAACTGCAAATTTAAAATTTACGCAAATGCAATAATGAAAGTGATAACGCCAAGAAAACAGAAATTATTTAAATTCATAAGTGATACAGCATGATTAAATTTAAGTGAAATGGACCATACCTTTTCGATCATAGATATATAAAGATCCTAATTTTCTATTTCATAACTATCGTACCCGTTGACACCGGCAAATGACGTAGGCACCGTTACGTCAGTGGATACGTGGATACCAATTAACCTAAACATTTTGGTTAATTGGTATCCACTGTATGAAGCACATATGTGCAACTTTCTGTTAAGATAGCGAGCATAGCAAAAGAACTGTGTTGCGTGTTGTAGAAAATAATTCATTAGCGATTGGATCACCTGTTGGCCAACAATAATTCTATTTATATATGACAGTAATTAAAATGATTCAAATGATGGCAGTTTGATTAAGTATCCGAACTATTTTCTTTTACAGTAGGTATTGTGCGTCGTTAGCTCATGAACAAATGCCAATTTACTAGCTATACAACTAAGTATGTAGGTATATATAGACATGTATATGCTGTATGCAAAAATAATATACATATACAAGAATACTGAACTTATTATCAGATATCGGATTTCTTTCGGATCAGACAATTTCGTCTTTAGCATATGCAAGTATACATATTGCACTCAATGTGACTAAAAGTTCAAAATATTTTCATAAAAACAACGTACACAAGTTACATACACACACATACATATGTGTATCAAAATATTATTTATACGTATTTTATGTAAACATTCTTTTTTTTTTTTTATTTATTACCTGCACAATTGAAAAGTGCCATTGTAATTTTAATTGACTATCAACAGTATTTTTGTTTATATTATGTATGTGAGTTATGTGACATGTCATTTAAATTAAATAAATTCATCTTTTTTTATTGTTTTCAATTTTGAGAATAGAAGTATAGTTGCTTGTTAAAAAATTTGTTTTTCAATAATAAAAAATCTTAGTAAATACGTACGTCTTAGCTATTATAGTGGACCGCCTAAATATTCAACAACTTTTCAATATATTTTACAAAAATTTTTTCCGATTTTTTTAATTTTCTTACTTTTGTCAAATAAAAAATGCTGTTAGTATTCTAAATGGTGAAAAAGGTAATTTTTGACCAATTATATTCATTCAAATGTGCATAATTTAATGTAATTTAGTTGCAAAATTTTATTGAAATAAGTACGGTCCTGACCTGTCCGAAGAAACCCGATACCTGCTTATTATAATACAGTGTTGGAATTAAAAAAAAAATACCCCCTACCGCAGAATCCCGTATAACACAGCGAATTTCCAAAAATTTTCAAAATCGGTTAGGTATATTTAATTTTTAGCGCATTTAGGTCACCAGGGCCCGGTCGGATTTCATATAAAATAGTCCGTGTTGATCAAAAATATTTTAGCTCCCTAACAGTAAAAAAAAAATTCAAAATCGCTAGAAGAATCTATTTTTAGTGCTTTAGATCCACTGAACCATGGCGGACCTTATATAAAATAGCTTATTATCCATCTAAAATATTTTAGCTCTCTCATAATGAAAGCGTTTGCATACTCGGTTAGGCAGTCTATTTTTGACACATTTAGACCTCTAGAATCCTGACGGACCTCATACAACAAAACTACTGTCCATCTAAAATAATTTTTCAAAATCGGTTCGGTAGTTTATTTTTGGCATTTTTGGATCCGTAAGATTCGCTAAAATGGGAAGCAATTTATTTTGGTTTTCTTTTATTTCTACGATACACGATGCTTAATTTCAGTCGAAACGCGACAAATCGATGTTTCGGCACCTCCCAAAGATTTTTTTTTTTTTATTAGTTTCCAAGAATCGAAGCTTGTGTCTTTAACGGAGATCGTATAGTTGAGAAGGGTGTAAAATGAATTTGTTTCGGTACCTAAAATTTTAGTATGCGTTCCGGCACCGAAGGGTGTAAAATGAATTTGTTTCGGTACCTAAAATTTTAGTATGCGTTCCGGCACCTAAAATTTTAGTATGCGTTCTGGCACCTAAAATTTTAGAATTAATCACTGATGATATGTACTTAATAATAATTCATTACAGCTCTGAAACTTACCAAGAAAATCGACACTACTGCACACAACAAAATTGGCTATTGAATATATTAAATAAATATGTACACCTAATATACAATTCTTATCTGTCAACAGCAACAAATATTACTCTACATTACTTTCATTCTCATTAATATATAAATAATTAAATTTTTAGTTAACCTTTTAACGACTATCAACTACCAATATAAATATTTTCAATTTTAATTATTGTATAATTATAAATATATTCATTTGTTGAATATACAAGTATATCTATATTCGTACATAAAAAAAAAAAATGTAAACTGAAATGTTTAATAAATAAATTTCCATTTCAAATGAACAGAATATTCAATATTTTTAAATAAAACTTTGGAACCCTTTCAAATTTAAAAATGTATGATGAAATACTACAAAAGTTTATGTTATTCCTCTTCTGATATTTGCATATATACATATGAACTTTACACATACTACTTATAAATAATATTAATTTTTCTTCAGTAGCCGCTAAATAATGACTATAATGAACAAAAATTAAGGCATCCAGGCTCTTAATAATAAATAAAATAATAATAACAGGGTTTAACGTCCGTTTTCAGACAACAGTCTATAACAGACGCCACCCACATCATTATTATTTGACTATATTTACTCCATTGCATATTACAAATTTTATTTCTTTATAATTTGGGTGAACGTACATAACAATTTTTTTTTTGTAACACTTTCACTGGAAAAACATTATAAATGTGCAAAAATTGAAAAAATTCCTAAAAACAACGCAGCTATAATACCTTAAATTTGGTACCGTAAAACCGTCTAGACCCGGACACTTTTTTTACATTTTTTTGGTCAATTTATAGTTATACATGTTTCCTTCATAGATACCACCAATAAAAGTGTGAGTTAGAAAGAGTGTTTATTATTTGGTATATTCCTGACCCATTTGTTTCATTATAAGTTAAAAAAAAAGATAATTAGTAAGTGTCCGGGTCTATACCCTAAATCGGTCTTGACCGGGACACTTACTTAAATAGTGTAATAACATGCAAACTAGTCTCTCCCGTCGGGGTTAGGACAGTGTTTTATATCGTTTGATGTCTTTGAACCTGTCAAAGGCTTCAAAACATTTTGTGGGAAGGGAGAGGGGTCAATGCTCTATGAAGTAAACATGCGATATGACACCAGAAGGAGGCATAAACCGCGTAATTCTGGCGGGAATATAACGTACGGATAGTGGAAGTTACGGCCAGTGCGAATCGCGGTCATAGTGTAATAAACTGATGTGTCCGGGTCTAAACGGATATATGTATATAGCATGTATTTTTTTATATATACATCGAATATAACTTCAAACATCATTAAATGATGCGCGATAAAATTCTGAACACATACATATCAAAACTAAAACAATATTTAACACTTATGACGAAAATTACATGTCTTAGTTAGACACACATTTTATTCCTTTGAAAAACTGTAGGATAGTAATCCTATAAAATGAGATAGTAAATGTTGAAATCCGTAGTTTTTATTGGTACAGCTGTTTAGAGGATGTTTTGCTCTCTCTAATGACGTCAAGAACAAATGTGTATTGTTGCAGGTTAATGTAGAAATTATATACTTTGAAGATTGGTGCAAAGTGTCCGGGTCTAGATCCCCTGTTCGGGTCTAGACGGTTTTACGGTACATTTAAACACAGATGTTATAAAAAATATTCTGTAGTGTGTAAATTTTAATATATGAAATATCAAAAATTATTTGCTTCTTGCGCAAGCAAAAATTGTAGGCTACTTTTCAATATCTATGATAGCATCTCGTATATAATATTAAGCACAGGTGTTATATGGGTGTTGATTAAATGAATACATTAAATATTTTAAACACTTTACGAAAAAAAAAAATACACGCGTAATATTAGGCACTAATGGCAAATCTATGTTAGTCGCAATTGTCAATTAAATAATAAACCACCATTTTAGAGGTGACAGTACCTTCATCATTCACACCCACGATCATTCAGTTATATTTAAAATTAATTATGACTAAAAAACTACCTTTCAATCATTCAATCTAAATCTTATTAGTTATTTATGTGTTTACTTTATCAAATGGTTAGTGAAAAATTAAAACAAATTTAAAGTTTCTTGTATGTATATAAATGGTGGGCACACTGGAGAGAAGAATTTAGATCCTAATGTCAGTTATTTCTATTCATTTTCTTCCAAAATTCTTTTGCACGGTAATGTTTCTCATTCTATTTATTTATATTAGCCACTAGATTCACTAGGGCATTAATTCTAGCGATAACTAAAACGATTAGGGTACCTACACCAAAATTAAATACACTAAAAACAGCAAATTCCCTGTAAATATCTTCCGGATCCATCATCAGAACAACTCTGTGGTGCAATCACATGGTATTTTCACGTAAACTACCCAATTTAAAATTCAAATACAGATTGATGCTTTAATCTTGCAGTACATACAATCAGGGACGAATCCAACTTGAAAATTAGAAGATGGTCATATTTTTTTTTTCAATGGGTTCGTCACACTTTTTTGACAAATATATTCGCATTTTTTTATAGAAATGCCTATAAGAAGCATTTGCAATAAAATTAAGGTAATTACTGAAAAACCACAATAAAATTTAAATCTATTGCCGTTCAGAAAGCTCATAACCCACATGAACACTCCCCTGCTTCCATGTTTGATTCTACATTTAATCAAATCTATTTTTATTAAAAGACGAAATTTCTTTTAAAAACATGATCTGAACTATAGTATTAAAAAACCGTATTAAAAATTTTTAATAGAAAATTTTTTAAAAAACATTTAAAAAAGCCGAGATAACAATCGAAAAAACATGATAAAATTTAAATTTATTTATTATTTAAAATGGGCTAAAAAAATAAAATAACTTTTGAGTGAAGTTTGAAGCAATATGCAACATAATTTATAAAAGCTTGAGGCGTTATCATTAATTATTTCTGTTTTGGATTATATAAGTGTAGCTATTTTACTTTTCAGTAGTAACCAAATTTAATTAAACGCCTTAAGCTTTTAGAAATTATGTTGCATATTGCTTCAAACTTCACTCAAAAGTTATTTTATTTTTTTAGCCCATTTTTAAATAAAAGCTTTTCCTTAAAAACATCTTTTTTATTTTAATTAATTTTCTACTTTTTAGTCTGATTACAATTAATTAAAAAAAATTAAAGAAGTAATTTTTTTACCTATATTTTAATCGGTTAATTTACCCTAATCAAACATAACTATAGAAACAAAAAATTGCAATCTAAATTCAATGGACAATATTTGACAATTCGAAATGTCAAAAAGTTGCACAGGACTAAAACTCAACAATTTTGGTTTGGGGCGATTTAGGACAAATCTAATTATACAATATTACATTGTCATCAAGGTTATAAACGTATGCAAAATTTGAAACCTCTAGCTCAATTAGAACCTGTCTAAATTTTGATTCCAAGATTTGATCTAAACCAACATACTAACATAGCAAGTTAAATAAAGGCTTTTAAAAAAAAATGTTTATCAGAAAATAGTAATTTGATAATCAAAAAAATCCAGCTAAGATTATTGTGCTTGAAACAATTTTCATCTGTGCCACTTTTAAACAGTATCTACCAGAATTAGATACGGTAACCTGATCAGATACTTTAACTGAATGTAAATCAACAATAAACGATAAAAAGCAAAAAAAAAAACTATACAAAAAATTATTAAAATAATTCTCGAAGGTCAAAGCTAGTAAAATATTTTATAAATTTATAAAATAAACACACAAAAGCACATTTTCAAATTTTTTTAAAAATATATATCCTTTACATGTACAAGGTCATCCAAAATAAATTTCTGATAATTACCTACTCGTCGTATGTATATACATATTATTATACATATATCATACACATCAATTTTATTGTTTTATAATAATTTCAGCACTTCAGAAAGTGGGTAACAGGTGGTATAATTTCTCATTAATTTTAAATACCGAACTGACTGTACTGACACAACAGTTTTACGAGCGATAAAAACCGAGATATATTACCGCACAAGTACAATAATATTCAAAATAGTATACTAATTACGTTTTCATTGCTGTTTCGGGGTAGAGAATTTAGACGAGTGATATTAAGCGATCACAAGCATTAAAAGTCGTTTATGATGATTAGCTTACTTTAATTTTTACATTTACTAGAATCAAATAGATTTTCTGAAATTGGTAAACTATTATAGACATTAAACTAAGAACTACGCAACAGTCAATTTTTGAATGTTAAAAGTAATGTGGAGCTTTTGAAGTGCAACTATTATTAAATCAGTCAGAACTCACGAAACAACAATTTTTTACTAGAAAATTAATTTTTTAATGTTAAAAATGTCTTAAAAAGTAGGTAATTCTCTTATCGGAAAAAAGGCATAGGATCTTTCTATAGAATTCTTGGAGTTCTATATAGAACTAGTATCAAATTGGCCAGAGTTCGTGAAATTAAAATTTTTTATTCAAAAACCCATTCTTTTTTTAAAATTAAAAATGACTTTAACTTAAAATATAATTTTTTATTAAAATTCTGACTATATTATAAAGAATATTTTTCTAAATTACATGGTAGACCTAATGGTCGGAAAACGACATTTCATATTACACAACCAGATATTATTCAAACTAACGACGGAAATGAGTCCATGATACAAAAATTTTATTGAAAATTAAAGAATGGCTTTTAAACATTTCGTTAATGCTTAATAAAGTGTCGATATTTATCTGAATTACATGATAGATTAAGTGGTCGGAAAACGACATTTCTTATTATACGACCTAATGATATTCCACTTAACGACGGAAATGACTTCAAACTACAAGAAGTCTATTTAAAATTAAATAATAGCTTTTAAACATCTTTCTAATGCCTAAAAAAGTCTCGATATTTTTCTGAATTTCATAGTAGATCAAGTGGTCGGAAAACGACATTTCATATTACACGACCAGATGTTATTCCAATTAATGGCAGAAATTGTAAGCTACAAGGATTCTATTTCAAATTAAAGTGTTTTATTTAATTATTTGATATTTTTATGCATCACTGAAAGCTTATATGAACTTTCTAAGCTTTTTATTGATGATTTTTTCTCAAACAAAATGAAAATAAAATCAGCAAATTTTGAAAAATGGTGCAATTTAGTGCAAACTCTGCAATCATAATACCAAAATAGATTAATTGCTTTATCAAATGCCACAAATATATCCGTTGGATTCGATTGGATACATAACTAAAATTCTTTGAGAAATTAATTTTTACAGAATTTTTCTAGGTAATTCAACCATGTTTCATTAAAGCTTGATAGTATCAATACAAGTACTGATTTTAGCAAACAAGATACATTAAAAAATACGCTGCCAATAGGGTGGGCACACAGCTTCCTCGTAGTCGTAAAAGGCTTTAAAACAGTATTCTACCAAATATACATATTATATACCGTGAAATTATATTTTCGCCTTGAAGTTTATAAAAAACTGTTGTAACTCAAAAGACTTAAAGGCTAAATTATAAAATAATAGCAAAAATATTTTAGAAACTAACCCCCAATATACCCTAAAAATTTGAGCGAGATAGGACTAGCAGTAAATAAGATATTGACATTTAATGAGACTTCATGGTAGCGGCGTAGCTACCGTTACTCCGATTTCGATTAAATTCATAGGGGACCATATAGGAACCAAACTACATAATTTCTGAAAATTTCATAAAAAAGAATTGAGTAGTTCCGAAGTTATGCCACTTGGTGCAATTTTGGAATGACATGGTAGCGGCGTTGCTACCGTTACTCCGATTTTGATTAAATTCATAGGGGACCATCGCGGAGCCAAACTGCATAATTTCTGAAAATTTCATTAAAAACAATCGAATAGTTCGCAAGTTATGCCACTTGGTGCAAAAATGGAGACACACAGACGGACAGACAGACGGACAGCCCAAACCAAAATTGTTCAAGAAGCTCTAAAACGTAAAATGTGCGTAAAAAATTTGATTTTGGAGAGAAAAAATTTTTTATTTTTCAAAAGTGATCACAATGCTTCCGCTACTTTAGTAGTCTCGGAAGCAAAATAACATACCATGGGAAACATCGTCCATTATAACCGATTTTAATTTATTTTTTTATAACTTAAATAAGCGTCCCGCAAATCATTACTTTACATACACAATGATATGGTTTAGAAAGCAATCCAATTTATAGAAATAATAAATAATAGTCGATATATTTGCAGCCCCGGGGCTATTTTACATAAGTTAATTACAGAGGTCGTTGCTAGAATATTTTAGCTATTGATTTAAGGGGTCATATAAATTGTAGCTTATAATTTAATTTTTTGTATTTTTGCCACCTTTAATGGTATTTGCCCCCACTGTGTTACGGTCAAAAATTTCACCGTGTACATAAATGTATAATATTTATTCGTATACGAATAAAAATTTGTCTTATCGTCCACATGCGCCCAAATTGTTATATTTTGCAATTACTATGTTAACAAAAACATATTTTCGAAAAAGACGGAAATTCTTGACAATTTTTCATTTAGCAAATAAAAAAGAAAAAAATACACTTGGCAAAGAAAATAATCTTTTTATTATTTATGTCGGAATATTTGTAAATTATTATAAATTATCAACCTACGATCATTAATAAAAATGTTCAGTTTAATAATTATTTTAAAAAAATTGTTAATTTTTAAAAACTATGTGAATGAATTATAGTACTGTCACGTAAACAAAGTTTTATAGGGTACTGTTAATTTTTTACAATTAAAGTATATGACCTCACTATATCGTACTATACAAGATTGTAGTAGAGAGAAACTAGTGTATTTAATCCTGTAGGCTAAGGTCACATTGGACGCGGGTACGTACGACTTAATTTGTCTGATGTAGTCGTGAAACTATTGTCGTCAGATAAAATGGTCATACTGTTAACGTATACTTACGTAAATTTATTTTAAAAATGAATCTGTTAAGAAATTATTTGTTTCTCGATAATAATATAGGTAATTAATTATTATTTGATGAAAAATACGAATCGAAATTTTTGGGTTTATGAATTATAGTTTATATAATAGAAGATCTACTGGTGGTGAATTTAGGAAATTATTTCAACATTTTAAAATAAACAAAAACAAGTTTTTTCAATATTTTCGTATGAATGAAGGAGGATTTAATGCTTTCGCAACCTTTAACCAAAGTTTTCTACGAATTTCTCTGTTATACCTAGTACTCTTTTTTTTGTTCCCTTTCAAACACGAGAATTATTAATTTTTCTATATCACTTAAATCCTTAATTTATCACATAATAAGTTTTATAAAATTGTAATTTGGTACTACAAAAATTGTAACACATGAAAATATCCGTTAAAATTCAAATAATATTCATAAATTGTATTACTTTTACTTAAGTTGCCTATCTTCTTTATCTTCTACACGTGCGATTAGTGCGAAAAAAACAAACTTTTTTGTTTCAATTTTTAACACTGACGACTACGTAAGTGCGCGCAAGAATAACTCATATCTAGTGTGACCAACTTCGTTCATTTGCATTATTTGTTTCAATCTGACGTGTACGTACAAGTACGCGCGAGTGATTTGTCGTACGTACCCGCTTCCAATGTGACCCTAGCCGCGTAGAGTAGTGTTTGATTTAACTCTACATTTGTGGAAAGAGAACCATCGTGGTCCGAGCGTGATATAGCGCAGTTCTACTGTATTGTAACTTGTTTCAATTCATAATTTAATCATTTTCATCATCAAAACATTACATTCAAATATACACTTTAATAAAACACGTACACTTGAATAAAATTTTATGACGTGTTTTATCTACAACTACTACGAAATTGCTTATTTATTGTACAAAATACTATCTACGTAAACTATATTTTGCATACAGCTGTACGAAATTTTGTATTTTAGACGGGCCTGCACGTAAAAAGCCACAGCTTACTACACTTTTATTAATTTTTATATTGTATATTGTTATTAAAACCGGTACAAAATTTTTACATAGATAACAACTGAATGTTGGAATTTCCTTTTAATAAAAGGTATAGCAAGATTAGCATAGGGAAATGACCCCCATAGTCAATGTCTGTAATAATATATGTAGTAACATTGGTACCCCAAGTGAATACCAAATATAGAGTCATTGACCCTTAACCTTAATTTGTCCTTGAGATACTAACCAACGTATGTGTGAGTGCTGCAATTTTTCAAACTCAATTTTCTCAAAAACATAAATTTCTCAATTTCAAATATTATCGAGTGCTTGTGAAACACTACTACGTATGACAGACTTTTGTCTGCATTTCAACACACGTAATATTCATGTGTTCACTTATCGTTCAACTAAACTGAAACTTTAAGCACTCGACTTCCTTGGTTAACATGACCAAAAATATATTTGAAATTGAAAAATTGTAATTGCTTCTCACATTACAGAGAGTACATACACATAAGTGATTGAATGTTGTCTGTGTCGGGCGCCTATCGAGCAAAGGATCGATGGTGTACACCTGGCTAGTTACCAGGAAATCCTGGGTTCGATTCCCAGCCGATCCGAATAATTTTTTCGATCACTTTGTGATTTTTAATTTACATATACATAAATTTCATCTACTCAATACAGTTTAAATGCCCTCAAGTGATGCGTGTTTTCTTTTATATCGTACGTATTGTATATTTTAATTGTGCTGTCGGGCCAACATTTAGAAATAAGGAATTTTTTGAAGAGGAAAAAACAGGCACCCGAAGAAATCGCGTTAACTTAAAATAAAAAACATAATATACATATATCATATTACAAACACCAGACATCAGTTTAGGTAAGTACATACACACACAGGTATATTAATAAATTATTTATAATAAAATACCGCAATAAGTAAGAAAACGTGAAACAAAGAGAAATATAATAACAAAGAAATACTAATTAACGTGTATACACGTACAGCATACAAGTATTTATTGTAACAAACTTCCTTTACGTAACACAAGTAAATTAATTTGTGACGGACAAAGCGCAAAAAATTAAAAGTTAATTTATAAGAAAATTGATAAGATGATTCGGTAAAAAAATGTAAAAAAAAAAAATATTATCAGATTGAATGTCAGTTAAACGCAAGAATAATATAAACATGCAAAACGCCCGAATATAAATAGCTATAGTTACTAGATATAACTATGTAATGGATCGCATAATGAAAAATTTTGTAAATGTTAGGTCTTAGTGAACATTCTATTCAAAGAACTTTGAACCGACTTAAATTTTTATTTTGTACATAACTGAAATACATGACGACCATCTATCTGCAATTTCCAGTTTAAAAGTAAGTAACTGTTATTTTTGTACAAAATTTCTAAAAACAGTTTCTTATTTTTGTAACGAAGCGTGAGGTGCGTGTGATCCTACTGCACTTGACTCTTCCTAACACTCACCTGCCCGCTTGTTCGTTGGCCCTAGTCGAGCGGTTGCCTAGGACCAACGAGAAGTTGTGGGTTGGGCATCGAGCCTAGTAGTCGATCTAGCATCGCACCATATAGATGTACGCTCGGTTGTAGACGAGGCATGGTGAACAGTGGTAATTTTTAAAGACAAAATATTCAACTCTTTTTCTACAAAAATACATATATTTACAAAAAGGTAAATATGTATTTTCTAACAACAAAAATACATAATATAAACAATACAAAATATATGCTTACATACAAAAATAATAATACATACGAGTATATAACCCTAAGCTCTAAATAAAAATAGAAAATCCCTAAATTACATAAAAAAAACATTAAATAGAACTCTAACACAAAATACCTCAAACTTTTTAACAGAAAACTAGACCCTTAAATTAATACAATTACAAATATAAAGAGAAAAAAAACTATATAACCCTTTACTCCTAACACTATTCCCATAATTAAACCCTTAAACAAATATTAACCCCCTTAAATTAAAAAGAATAAAACAACTATACACTACTAACCCATCTGGATGCCTTTCTCTCGGCTATTTGGGCCAGTCGCCACTAGGACGACCGACCCTTTCTTTTTCTCTACTATTGACCGCTACTGTCTACTATTATTTACCGGTAACTATCCTATCGATAACTCATTTTTAGTATAGAACGTCTTATTTATACGTAATTCACCCGTTCGATTCGCTGAGCCTAACAGTTTTGTGACACCGACATTGTACAAAACGTACACACGTTGCTTAAGTTTATTGACATGTTTAATAATTCTGTAATGCACGTTTTGCAACATCGGCGGCTCTTCACATTTTTAACAAAAAGTAGTCACGATGATTCTAGTCGCTTTCCTTAATCGATTCAGAATTTAAAAAAAAAAAATCCAAATACTGTTTCGAGAGAAACGATTAATGTAAATAATATGACAGGTATTTTTAAGCCTCTACTATACTCTGGGCCGAAGTTTCTCGCCAAATTAATTGGCTAATTCTCTGATATCAAGCCCTTTAACTCGATAGCAAAAAACCGATAAGGAGAGGAAGTTGTTCAGAGAAAGGAAATAGAAAGTAACCTTCTAAACTCTCCCACTCAGCTTACTTTAAATAACTTCACATGTAATGGATGCTTTAAAAGTATTTAAGTTTACTTACTCATTTTAAAACACAATATTGTAAATAGTTTTCTCTCTTTCTCCTTCCCTCTCTCTCTCTCTCTCTCTCTCTCTCAAGAAATACGTTACATTCATTATTTCTACATCAGCTATTTCCACTGACCTATGACTTATGAGAATTTAGTCCCTTCTAAATTATGAATCGATTAAAAAAAATTGTCGGTAGAATGTTCATAGTTTAAGTAATCTAATAAGTATTCGCCTGTTGATTTTTTAATAAAAAAAAAATTTACTATGGAATTTGTGGTTTGTACACATTGCAAGAAAAACCTAATTACTGACAAATATCAAATTCTTAGGAGATCACGACTGGTTGTTTAATCAGATTATCGGGAATATGTTGACTGAAACGTACGATAACTTTTAGACGAATCCAATGCTGAGAGAACTATTCAATGACATGAAATGTCATGCTTTCCTTCTTCTAACAGTTATAGCAAATTTCGATCCAACATCTGTAGGTACAAATCAGGTTCAAGAACGAAAAATCTATACATATATAGGGGAGATACGCAATGAAACGGACGCGTTTTGAAACGGACAGTATCTGTTTTAGCGAAAGTTACTGAATGAATAAATTCAAACTTTGATATTAGCAGCACTGACCTCCAAAGACTATGCTATAAAGATGATAGTTACCAGAAACTACTTGTTTTAATTGTATGCATCATAAAAGTTTTTGTTGAAAAAAAGTAAAAAAAGTGATCTTTTGAATAAATTCCCAAATTTAAGGTATTAAATTTACTGTATTTTGGATGATTTATATGATATTGTATATATTTTAGTCAAACATTAACATTAAGTTACTTTTCAAAATATTATTTTAAACAAGCTCATTTTGTCAAATCAGTTTTAAAGTTAGTTACGCACTGAATCGGACAGGTGTCGGAGTGTTTCAATGTACATTATGTTCGTTTAGTAATTGTTGTCCGTTTCATCACACCCAGTGTCCTTTTCAATGCGTGAGGTGTCATGAAGCGGACAAAAATGATTTTTTTTTAAAATGATTTCCATGAATTTTCTGTTATTATTTTGCGAAAAAATGTTTTAGTTTATGTGAGTAAAATACATCGAGATATTGATAGTATTGTTGATTTTTCTTAAAAAATTATTTTTCTAATAAAAAATCCGCATCAAACTTAAATGTCCGTTTCATTGCGTATCTCCCCTACTTTATTTTTAAACCTTAAAATCTACCAAAAAACCTTCAAATATCACTTTTCATTTAAGATGAACACACATTCGTGCGTCGAATTTAATAAATGAAAATATATATTTTGTCACGTGGCAATCATTCATTACTCATTCGTCGTGGAAAAATGCTGACTGAAAAAAACATTATTCCACACAGTATTTTTTATTAAAGAAAAAAGAAAAACTTCTTCATGTATAATAATGCTCTGTTAAAATCAAACAATTTCATACAATGTCACACAATATTCAAGACGCATGACAAAACGGTACGGTACACACGGCAGTGGGGAAGCACATATGTACAAACATATTTTGTAAATTACACATCTGCAATCATAAATAATTTAACGAACGAGAAACAGCGACAAAAAAAAAACTGCTGAGACAAAATCTAAAGTGACAATCCGAAACGACAAACAACACAAGATATTTTTACGTATCAGTAAATGTATTTAAACGTTTCTGTATAACGATGTAACGCTCAACAACCAAACAAAATAGCATTCTCCGTGAAAAAGTAAAAAAGCGACATCGTGAAAATATGTTTGCCAGATGTGTTCGCGGTTTGGTTTTTGTACATTGTGCAAATAGGCGAAATCTTATTTTAAAATTACAACATGAAAATGCGCGTTAACTACATACTTTAACGTAACTTTACCAGGAAGAAATTAATTTTAAATACAAACACACTTGGCTGATGCCTTGCCCGTCCGTTCATTCTTCCGTCATTTCATATATTTCTCGAAAAAATACAAAATAATAAAAACAAAGGCTGGCTGGCTTGCGTCTCTAAAACACATTAAATTGAAATAATTATTTGCATTTAAATGTGTTTAGATTAATTTATTTTTAAATACAATCAAACGTTTTCGAAATAAATTCAAATAAACTGGACAATAAATTTCTCTTTTCAAAACTTCTGTAAGTGTACATGTGAGAACATATGATTTCGGACCTCCCCCCCCCCTCACTCACATACAGTGCTGTTCCGCATACGTAAAACGGTTCCGCAGCGGGTTTTCCCCCAGTACAAAACTAGACTGATACGCGGAAAGTAAATTGCTGAACAGCATCAGGAATAAAACCACATACTATAAAAAAAATGGTACGACATCCGTGCGATATGGCACGTACAATCCGTAAATACGACTATAAAAATCGACTAATTATAATAGTATATTATTCAACGAGCTAGTAATGATAGCTATTACTCACGAAGATGAAATTGCGACACGAGCCGAGCTTGCGAGGCGAGTGTCGTAATGCATCTGAGTGAATAATAGCCATTGCAAGCGAGTAGAATACGATATTTTTTCTACGACTTTTTTCCTTTTTGATTTAAATAAAATTGAATATATATTTTAAATCAAATTTTTAATCTATTTCTAATTTCATTAAAAGTTTGTATAATATTATGTATAAAACGATCAAAACAAAACATAAACTATACTTTATTTACTTGAACGTCACTACGCAACATATATTAAATTAAAACTTGATATATACATATATACACAAAATAATCGCAAACCCATGGAATAATGATTAATACTGTGATTTCATTGGTTAACAGGGTATTGAGTAATGTACATTCCTCCACACCTTTGAATAATGCCTAACATTCTCAACAGTTAACAGATATATAATGAGTGTGTTCTTCAACAGGAGCAGAAAAAATAAATTGAATACTAACTAAACAAAATTATGTAAACACATTGTACGCTATTTTCATAGACTTATATTCATAAATAAATTGTTACCTCTATTTTCGCCAAAAAATTTTAATGTTTTCTGACAATGGATTTAGACGAAAGTCAATGGAACTAATTTGAATAGGTGATTCATAAGGCGATTTGTGGCTTTTACAGATGTTTTTTTCTAAAAATGATTTTTCGTACCTTCTTTTACTTTTTCTGTTCTCTATTGCAAGTTTGGTCTTCAGATGTTTTGTTGTTTCACATTTCCGTTTTCGTATATCATTTTTAGTGATGTACGTATTTCCTTTTTTGCAACCAACGAATTGCTATATTTGACATTGTTTGATTTGATTGGTTTTGATCCAAACTAAAAGGTTTTTAGTTTCTTTTGTTTACGAAAAAAAAAAATTTAAGTTTTTCCATTTTTTATTTTTATTTTTATTGTATTTTATATTCTTGTCTTGATAATGGTGTTTTGAGACACCGAAATCAGTCGACATGTTGAAGATTGGTTAAAAAATTCTGTTTGGTTTTTTGCTGGTCTTAATATTGAGGTTTATCGCCAAATAAAGTCAAATAATGAAACTACAAGTTTATAAACCCATTACTGGTATTCATAGGTAGATTTTAAAAATGTCCTAATAAAAAGAAACTTGAAACTAGTTAATTACGAGTATGAACTGTTTGAGGTTTATACACGCTTTAGTACTAATTCACCGATTAAAATCAGTCAGTCAACAGAAAGATGTTTAATTAAGCAATCAATCTCAATCGAACTCAATATTTTGTAAACGAAACTTTAAAATGGTAAAAGCAGCGCTAGTCCAAGAGCAGTGCAAGTGGTGCACTACACTAAGCCCTGCGTTTCTGAAGGTTGATTTTGTAAAATTAAAAACTTAAGTGTGGCCTTTAAAAGACACTATTGATTTATATAATAAAATCAACATTTGTCGTGGAGCTCTGTGTTCCAGAATCACAATGATTTAAAATTATGTAACTTATTTGAACTATATATCCAAATTTTTGTTACTATTCTGAAAAATATTATTAACTTTATCAATTAAACTATTACTGTTGTATCCACAGAAAGATCTTTTTCAAGACTGAAAGCAATAAAATATTGCCTCAGGCCTACCGTCACTCAAATATCGATTTACCTCTTCAGTAATTTTATCCACCAAATTTCTATATCAAAGGTAGTAAGATTACAAAGATTCTGTATCGAAAGTAGTAAGGTCACAGCAGTTCTGTACCAAAAGTAGTAAGGTTACAGCAGTTCTATACAAAAAGTAGTAAGGTTACAGCGATTCTATATCAAAAGTAGTAAGATCCTAGCAATTCTGTAGCAAACGTAGTAAGGTGCTAGCAGTTCTGTAGCAAAAGTAGTAAGGTCACAGCAGATCTGTACCAAAAGTAGTAACGTTACAACAGTTCTATATCAAAAGTAGTAAGGTTACAACGATTTTATACCAAAATTAGTATTACTGTAACGGTTTTGTATCAAAAGTAGTAAGATTACAACAGTTCTATATCAAAGGTAGTAAAGTTACGGCGATTCTGCACCAAAATTTTTACGAAAACGAAATAAAAATCACATATGAATATGGGTTTTTTCATTACAGTTGTAACTTTATATTAAAAAAAAAAAGAGAGCAACCATACATTTCGTTCAAAAAGTTTATTTTCAAATTAAATTTTGTTATAGGTATTTCGAAAACATAATATTACGTTTGTAATTTTGTTGAACAACTGTCATCGGAGAACACTGCTATTACAGAAGGAGAATTTTAGTAATTATCACTGTATTTTCGAAATTTTGTAGCAAACAATAATGAATGATGATACATGAACGAACTCAGACACGAATACTAATAAAAATACTAACAATCTATAATAATAAAATAAAAAAAGCTCAATGACTAATACATACTATTTTTACCGATAATATTTTGAAATAAAAAAAAATTTAACAATGATTTCAGTTCTATTACAAATTCAAAAAATAATTGGGCGAAACGCCACAATGCGCAAACAAACCAGTTATAACGTGTTCTCGTGCACGGTGACAAAAACCGACGACCTTTCCACGCATAACAGGCGGAAAGATACGTGCCTAGCCTTAAATAAAGCGAAGAAAAAGCCAACTGTATGTAATTTACATTTTAATTCCAATATTCACGTACGTAAAAACAGGTAACTGACCCCTACAGTAAAAGTATCATATTTAGAATTATTATTATCAAAATTAATCTATACCACGTATTCAGTATAATAAAATATAAATGAAAATACTTTTACATTATTATAAATTATAAAATTTAATTCAATTTAATGTCGTTTTCCTCGACGAATAGGGGAACAATACGAATAGAAACAACAATACAGAAAGAAGAGACCGATAAATGTATATGTACGATATAATGTGATAAATACAAATTAATAAAACAACATAATTGAAAACTGTCAAAAAAAAAATTGTATGACATAAATCATCACAAAATATTTGAATGAAAATATAATATGTATGTAATTCGGTGTATTGATTTACATCTTGCCAGCAGCGACTCAACATGTCGCATACTTTAATTATCATCACAGACAATCTGTTATTATTCATTAATTGGAAAAAGCTTTTGTTTTTTGTTTTTTTCACTTTATATGTTGCGTACATACCGCACAACATATGATCATACATGAAAATTCCAATAAAAACTAATCGGATAAAGTCAAGTGTAAATACATGTTATTAGGTAGAGATATGAAAATTGTTTAAAAACTATCAAAAATTGGTATGGTTCATTTCAGTTAAATTTAACCATACTTGGTCACTTTGAATTTCAACAATTTCCGTTTTCTTGGCTTTATCTCTTTTATTATTGCATTTAGGGTAAAATACCCGATTGTCGAACGGGGTTATAAGTCCGAACAGTTTTGACATTTATATCTTAATGAAGTTATTTCTAAAAGAAACCTCTGATAAAAAAAATTTTTATTAATAGAATGATTATTTTTCAATTTAAATTCACCTCACATTTAATGTCTCCTCACTTAATTTAAGAAATACATATATATATATATATATATATATATATATATATATATATATATATATATATATATATATATATATATATATATATATCAAACAATTTTTGTTGAATTCGTGAATTTTTAATATGATGGATGATCATTATTCAAAACACATGGGTTATAAATTGTAACATTTTTCACCGAATTTTTAAAGTTATTAGCATAATAAAAGTATACAAATAATTGTTATTAGTCCACTTAAGAGATTAGGATAGCTACATTACATTTTATATGCGTTAAATATTATTTGTATAAGTTTTTCTTCTTGGGATCCGAGTTTTAAGGTTGGGTACCCCATTTTGAGAATTATATATTACATACCTATTTTATAAACATTTTTAATTAATTTTTGGGTTTAAAACACTTAACTAACCGTTTTTATAATTTCACTTTAATATTTTATTTATTTCAGAACGTAAAATCAATTGGAGAATAATTAATATTGAATTAAAACTTCGAAATTGTTATTTACATATTATCAAATAAAAACGTCAAACATATGTATTAAATCTGAAACGACACAAACTGTGCACGTGTGTACATTAAATACATTAAATATATACTTAATTTAACTGTTTGGATAAGTTAGAATGTACACAATCTTTTTTAAAACATCAGCAGATGGCGAAACGAAATACAGTATTTTAGTGGTTTATTTTATCGAATATTTAAACCCTTTTGTCATTGTTGCTTTGACGTTCTATGTTTCACAAGATATCACTCTGTGATACTCTATGACACAAGGTGACACCTTGTAGTGGATAGAATGTCAAAGTGGCTGGAAGATAATGGTTTAAATATTCGATAGCAAAAGATGTACAAAGAAAATATGTATTCTATGTCATGTACGTTAAATGCGTGTTCTTTCTTACGGGTCAGTGTGTGGTTTTTTTAAAGGAGGCTAATATATTCTATCCGTTTTTTCATAGACGTCAACAAATTATAAAACAAAAACATTAATAAATCATAATTTTTGGGTTATATTTTCTTAAAAACATATTCATTGGATTAAAAAAACTTGGTTTCATGCTTATTAAGAAAAAAAAATGGGTGTTTTGTTTATTTTTTAATTTTTTTAAGCTACTTTAATGATACAGCTAAAAATAGTGTTCGGTCATCGGGTCTCTTACCCTATGTAAATTCTAAATTTGCAGTTTATTTTAGAAAAGAATAGAAGATTTATTTGTTTCGAATATAGGAATTATTTAATTTTTAACGAAAACTCATGATCAGTTGTATCTGAAAAGAGGTATATAATTTTATAAATATGAAATAACATTGAAATATTTGAAATCTATCGATCTAAATTAAGCAAACAGTACCAAAAACAAAAACTTCGAATATTTTTACCTAACCTAAAAGACTAATTCTGCTTCAGATTATAACAAAATATGTAAGTGCCGATGCACACATGTGTGTTTTTACCGCTGCGTGCACGCAGCGGCACCGCAAAATGTGATGCACACATACGGTTTTTGTACGCTGCGTGCACGGTGCGGCGCCGCAGCGGTTATAAAGTACATTGAGTTAAATTGTGTGATGCACACATACTTGCGGTGCCGCAGCGTGCACGCAGCGGTAAAAACACGCATGTGTGCATCGGCACTAATTTATTGGGAGTGTAACGAAAACAGTAATGCTCTGAGACGGAGTCCTCGGGCCTTTTCGTATTTTCGAAGGCAGTTAAACGTTATATAGAAGTTTTACTTCAACCATGTGACTTTTAAGCACGAGCAATTGATTTAGTCCCTCATAATACGGAGTGACTTAGTCCCTCATAATAGGGAGTACAGTGGCACTTCTAGTCCCAAGGGACTAAAAAATTCACTTTTATTCCCAAGGGACTAAAAGATTACTTTGCTCCCGCTTTTAAAATAATCAGCAAGCACAATTTACAGAAATTTAATTAAAGTAAATAGTGTTGCTAGGTAATTTAAAATTATAAACAAATTCAAACTTGTAGATAGAGACCAACATTTATATTGTATTGTACAATTCGATTGATTTATCCGAAGTATACTTAATTGAATATTATTACATACAATTTGAAACTTAAGTAATTTTCTTAGGCCATTATATGTATCATAATGTTATGGTAAAAAATCCATATAATCTATGTTATCTTAATAAAGTTAATTCCGTTTTTTTACCACAAAAAACAAACCGCTAATCCGAATTTGCTGAAAACTATCCGGTCTTCATTTTTTGATTACGCATCTAATGAAATTAGTTCGGAGTTGATAGCATCATTTGTTCTCGAGAGATGCGAGACGAAAAAAGATTCACGAACTAACGAACGAACGAACTAACGAACGCACACACAGACATCGCGCTAAAAACGATGGATTCGGATTCCAGTGACCTTGAAACGTGGAGATATGTCAAAATTAGCGTTTCGTAAAATCGGACCCATTACAATAACTTCCTATGGGAAGTTAAAAACACGCATTTAATATTTTTCGATGCTTAATAAGTATGTTAAGTTTCATTCAAATCGGTGAGTGTCAGTTGGGTAGTGTCACTTGTTAGTAACTAAACGTCCCAGGGTATTATAAAATTTATGAATATGTGTAAACAAAGATGTCTGAACTATTTTAAAGCTTAAGTTTTACTTATTTAACCTTAATTGATATATTTTAAAGTATCTAATTTATAAAAAGACAATTTTGTCTACTGCCCGGAAAAACATTAAACCATGGATAAATTTGGAATAATAGCCCGGGGCCTCGGACTTAAAAGGGGGCCAAGGAGGCGCTGTTGGTAAGAAACTCGAAAAAAAGTAAAAAAAATTTAAAAAAATTGCTCTGAAACGTTTTTTATTATTTTCGAAGAAAATTTTTGCTTCAAAAAAGTAAAAAATTTACAAAAAAAGGCTGGGCAAGTGGTTTTTATATTGCTCATCAATATTTTTAGGAAAAAAATTGGTTTATATCCGGGGCTCAGCATTTCGCTCGACGGTCCTGAGTTCACAACAAATTACTGTTTATATGTTTTACTCATTATCATTTAGGTAACACAAACAAACAACAGCTACCACCAATTATAATATGGTTCAATTTTTTTTGTTTCAAATTTTTTGTAGTTAAATGATACGCAACTGTATACATAGTCCGCATTCCATTACACTGATCCTGTATTTTTTCTCTGTACCTACCCCACAGTCCAAAAACATACCCATGTCAAAATATTTTCATCTTACCACTGTAACAACTCTTTTAAAAAGTCGCTCGATGCCTCGAATGATAAAATTTTTTATTACATATTTAATGTATCTCTCTCTATGTTACGAGAAAGATAGTCACCCTCTCCTGAGTCTCCACCACCCCTCACACAAACTTTTGTGTTTTGTGTCTAAAAATTTTTTAGCAACATTTCTTGTTTTCACATTTTTTATCAGCAATCCTAAAAAAATACAGCGGCAACTAGGGTGAATGCGGGAGAGATGCCGCACGTTTTGAAAACATTTGATAATTCTTAAAGTGTGCATTTAATTGATTTGAAATTTGGTACACAATAAACGTAAACATTGTTCTTTAAAATTTTTCATAAATATTTTTAAATTTTGATTCATAAAGGATTCACAATTAACATTTTTGTAGAGCCTGCAAAGCGACGTCTCTCCCACACCTATGGGAGAGATGCCGCATCAAAGAAAGAGGGACGCCGCATAGTTCATATTAAAAATTTTGCATTTTACATCAATCTCCATACATGATGCATGCCATATGTAACCATTTTTGGCACTTTATACATCTTAACCAGTCAACTTTTTTTTTGTTTCTGAATACTTTTCAAAACATTCAATACACAGGCAATCATCATTATTTTCGTTATCTTCACCAATATGAGGGCTCTTCCTGATCCAATAATGGATCTTTTATATTTACGTGGCATAATTTACAGTCAAAAAAAAAAATGCATAATCAAGGTATATAAGTCTATGTTTTTAACATGTAATATGATGCGGCATCTATACCAACCAATGTTGGGATAGATGCCGCATGTTTCTATAGCAAGCATAGTGCGGAATTCTAACCTAAAATTTTATACAGTACTTTTAAAATATACCTAAATTAGTAACATAACTCATTTTCATTAAAACAATGAAATATACATTCTTAAATTCTAATGAATTAAATGCTTGATAAAATATTATGTTAAAAAACTTACTTTTCAATAATAAAAAGTTGGATAATTACTAAAATGACGGACTAATGATAAATGTTACCACACACAACTTAAATAAGTAACTTTTTTTAAAGATATAATTCATTAATAGCGCTATCTATTAATCAACGGACGAACTATGGCTACTGTGGCATCTCTCCCGCACTTACCCTATATATACACTACCAATATAAAATAAATCTCCCTGCGCAAATCTGTGTCAACACTTGATTTTATTGGAATTTTAGTGTACCCAATAATATGATACATACAATGTTGTTAGATTCAGGCAATAACCAGTTCAATTTTTTTTGTTTTTTGTTCACAGTTATATTTGTGAATGTGGTGTGTGTTCCGTCGTTCTTATCATCATACGAAAATTTCTTGGCAAACAAATTTATTTTTATTTTTTATGTGACATCAACAAACTCATTTCAATTTACATATTACGTATTTATAATGTGGCATATAGCGGAATACGTATTTTATGTATTCCGCTGCTATAGATAATGTTTATTCGTTCGACCTCATTAAATCATAAAAATGGTAAATACATCCGATTCTTTTTATTTAGTTTTACAATTTCAGCATTTCAATCGATCAAAGCAAAAATCGACATTCTTTAGGATCGTTAACGTTAAATAATGTTACAATGGTGTAAATCGTTATATTTTTTATCGGTTTATTAATTATCCGTAACTTTTTTTTATTGGTATTTTAAACTCCACAAATTAGTGAAAGTGAGAATTACTCTCTATATCCCATAGTGTACACGACTTACAGAGATTTCAAGTTAAAATCACAACTTACAGAGATTTTGAGAGACTTAAAATCAGATGTAAAATAATATAATTTACATGAACCGACTTTTGGTTTTTATCCATCTAATACAATAAAATTGTTTATTTTTGAATAACGACTATTTACGATGTAAAAATGAAACTGATTTACCGGTGACTTCTCAGTGCATCAAAAGCTCACTGAAAAAAATTAATGAAAAGCGAAAGTGGGCTCACATAATCATATTTTTCGTTTTTTATATATTGTACAATGAATGAATATTGTAACGTCTGTACGCTCTGAAGATATTATTGCGCAATACCACTTTATTTGTTTAAGTTTCGATTTGTTAATTATTTTGTAATGTCATATTTGATGGCTATTATTTGAACCAATTTGACTTATTAATTTGCAAGACTAATTAATTTTATTTACTGCTTCGCAACGTCTTTATCACTTAATATTTAGAATTAAACAACAATTAAATTAATGTACAATTCCTACATTCAATTTATTGCAGAAATTTTTTTTTAAAAATTATTGAACTGTCTGGAGGGAAGTTCAATAAATTGCACAAGTTGATTGCACAATATTATTGAGCATGTAGGGGCTGCTTAATACCCAAATATTTGAAGTTTATTATTATATACGTTGGTTGTCCGTAGATCACAAGCAATTTTACGTTTTACTTCACGCAGATATTTTCGTTTGAAGACGCGAATAAATTATTTGTACTGTAAAAAGCCGACCGTGAATTATGTAATTCAAATTCAAACGTGGATTAAAAATAAACAAATAATTTTCTTTTCCGCTTAAGAAAAACCGGTATACATGACCACCACCTTTATTCAAGCATTGTAAACTTCAAAATTTCAAAAGCGAGGGTTTATTTATTTAGAACCATTAAGAGGAAAATTGACCACTGCAATAAAATTCATCTTTTGCGAATAACTTTTGTATTGAAAATTTTCTACAGAAGTTATATAGAAAACAATATTTTCAGCAAAAGAAAGAAAATCTTTATCAGACCGAAGATAATAAAAAAAAAGCTAGTTTCGTCTTTTTGTTCAAGGATCGTGACTGGGTCGCAATAATGTCAATCCCAGAAACTCTTTTTGCGACCTTTTTAGTATATTATTAAGACGGTCCATAATATGGTCCATCTAAGGCATAACGGTTGATCTTATTCTTTAAGGTAACAAGAGAAGTTTCATGTCAAGAAAAAATTGTACAAAACGCTGTCATTTTAATTTTTATGAATGCTTCTGCCTCCTAATTATGGCTATAAAAATGAAAATTAAATGAAAATAAGTTTTTTAAAATAAAATGAAAATTTACCTATGCTAAAAGGAAATAGATAAAGATCGGCCATTTTTCGCCTAAGATAACCATGAAAATTAAACATTTTTATTCAATATGGTTTTATTGGGATAAATATAATAATCTGAAATTTTTTCAACCCAAGTTACCAAATATTTTACTAATTTATCATAGGAGATGAAGGATTAAATTATGTTCAAGGATTCTTATACGCTTCAAAAAATTTTGAAAAAATTTATTTTAATCTTATAAAATTTTCATATAATCAAAGTAACCATTATACATTCCAACATAATCATAACTGAAAATTTATAGTAATCAAATTTATTAACATTATTAAAGCCAAATTAGATAATAAGAATTAAAATTATAACATTGTAAAACAATTACGTGTATTTGTAGCCACTGAAGAAGGTTCAAAAGATACCGAAAAAATTTTGGAAAAAAGAAAAAATAAAGAAACAATTTATTCTACGGAAGAATGTTGAATTATTAATTTAATCCTTCATCTCCTATGATAAATATTTGGGAACTTGGGTTGAAAAAAATTCAAATTAAACATTTTTAATCAAATAGTTATCCTGTACCTAGCTGAAATTTAAGTACTATACTTAACATGTATATAAAATTTATATTAAAATTATTACAGTAAATTAAATAAACGATCCCTCAAAAAGAGTAACTTTGTTAATTTTCTGTCATTTTCGACGCATATTTTTTTTAAAATTTTCCGTGCCTATACTCTAATGAGGAGTTGCATGAACCAAGATAGTCCTATTTTTCCCAAACAGTAGAGTTAATATACTTGTTAATAAACTTTCATTCGTTCTGGTTCACTGAGCACAAGGAGTGGAACGTCTCATGCATATTCAAGATAATATAACTAATTAAGTATAAGTAATATCAAAGAAATGAACCAACGGGCGAAAAATAGCCGATCTTTACCCAACTCCATTTATACACACGACTTGAAACTGTAGAAAATTCATTTTGCTTGCTTAAAACATTTCCTCAGTTAGAAACATCAGTTAAAAATTATTCTATTATTCAAAATCGGCTCTTTACACCTACATTATTTATTTTTTAAACACACTCTTAACCATGTGGGGAAAATCGTTGCTAACGTACCTGTCACGAAAGTCCCAAGTGGTTTCTACTACTACAACGCGAGTTGATTGTAACGTATGATGGAGTATGCGTGAGATAACTAATTTTATTTCTTTAGCTCAGTTATCTAAAAATTCGGAAACAAATATTTAAAAAAAACCAACTGTCAAAAATAACAAAATACCCCTGCCGCAGCATCAGCATAACATAGCGAATTTCCAAATGTTGGGCACTGGCGGATCTCATCTAAGACCTGTATCCATTTAAAATAATTTAGCTCTCTAACAGTGAAACAATTTTTAAACTCAGTTCTGTAGCTAATTTTTGGCACTTTTGGGTCCTCTTATCCATTTAACAATATATTATTAGATTACATAACTATAGTTTTCTAGGTATGAAAATATATATAAATTATATTTTCTCTCTAAAGGAGAACATCATACAAAAATTTTCTTTCCATAACGTGCTCTTAAAAAATCTGGCTAATTTTAATTTAAAAAGATGAAACAAAGCTATTGTTATAACACATACATACATATTGAATAACTAACTAGCACTTGTTTTATCTAGAAAAGAATTGCTAAAACGATGAAGCATTTATTATAAAAAAATTCAACAAATTTCTTAATTTTTCTCAAAAGTTAGTTCACTTAGAACAATGTTTTAAAAGCTTATGCAATTTTTTACGCTCTTTTCGATGGTGTAAAAAAAAATTTAAAAAATTTTTGAATTCTAGCCAAATTTTGCAAAAAATCATTAAAAATGACCGAAAAACCTACTTCTAGACATCCGACGTGTTTGGTTAACGAACTTAGCCGAGCCAGTCCAGATTCCAGCTCGCATACGAAATTTCATAAACATTAAACTTTTCGTTCGAGAGTTATCGTGCACATACATAAATACATACATACATACATATATATATATATATATATATATATATATATATATATATATATATATATATATATATGTATAAATTTTAGTGAAGTAGATTTTCGGGTTCTAGAGGCTTCAAAACAAATTTCTATCATAGTCCCGGACTTAGGTCTTACCGTAAGAGCTGTTGTAATAGCTGAATTTCCAGAATGGAAATTCGCTAAAAAAAAACAGACGTGTGTACGTAATAGGTGAACAAAACAATTAGATAAGGTCAAACATCGAAAGTTCATATTCCGTTCTAAATATATAACATTAACATTTATTTACATTCTAAAATTAAACTTACACATCAATTACATATTGCATATATTTTTTACATATATTTTCACACGTTATTTAAACTCAACAAATATTGTGTGCGAAATGAACGAGCATCTAACTTGTTTAAAAGAGTACCTACGACCATTATCAAATAACAGTTTTAATATTTACATCTAAAGAAAATGGTCTGTGATTGCGACTGAGGAGAAATTCTTTAAAGAACTGTAATTTTAGAGCACAGAATAGTAAAATTATCTGCGAGTGCTAGTATTTAATTTGGAGAAAAAAATTTTAAATTACCAGCGTTACCACTAAACATACCGTACAGATATTTCGATAACTTGAAAACTATTCGAGATAATTTTTTTTAAATTTTATACAAATGATTAGGATGGTTAAATAAGCAAATAAAAAAATTTTCCGCTAAATCTGAGGTCATGGGTGACATGATCTGGATGAAGTGGCGTGAAATGACCCTTCTCTCTATAATATTCAAATAATCATTCTGTATAAAATTATCACTCAAGATTTCAAAATGGTTAATTGAATTATTGTCAAATTATAATAATCGAATAAGAATATGTAAATAAATTTGCATTTTCTTATTATGAAATCAAATAATACATAAATATACACAATAAATTGAATATGGACAGTTATTATGCAGATAAATACACATCAATAATAAATAAAATAGCACGACAGTCGATAATAATACTATAATACATGATGTTTGAACAAAATTTGAAACAATAATTCACATCAGCAACAATAACTTAACATACACAACATTCACATACACATACAATCATATTATATTGTATTGGTTGGTATGTATAAATCATTTCATTACAGTGAACCGTTACAATAAGTTGTATTCAGACTGTTCAGTGCTCACAGCCGTTCATATACGTACATAGTCAGTCTCGTATTAGTTATTAACACCAGCGGCATGCAAACAATTGACAATTTAATCTTTAATCAATACACAATAAATTGATACAACATCATCTCTATACAATAATAATAATACATTTGTATCCATTTATTCATGTACCTACATATACCTAAATACATATTTCTAAGTATACCTACAGAAAACAATATTTATACAGGGTGAGTGACTATAACATCTTGAAATTATATATAAGTATATCACAAATGAAGACTGGACTTCAAAAACAGACCAAGACCAGTGCCAAAAAAAAATAATTGAGTACATATACGCATGTATGTACATACGGTACATATCGTACATATTGTACATATTTCTGTACACACTAATCAA
The DNA here is from genome assembly GCA_035578155.1 of Brachynemurus nebulosus. Classification (NCBI taxonomy): domain Eukaryota; kingdom Metazoa; phylum Arthropoda; class Insecta; order Neuroptera; family Myrmeleontidae; genus Brachynemurus; species Brachynemurus nebulosus. Next base: position 62,312,437 of record JAPWDM010000002.1, read on the forward strand.
TAATATAATTTGATATATGTACAAGCCTAGTTTTCCATGATGTACATATTATACGATCTACAATCGATTTGTATTTAATCTCGGCTGGTACCGCTGGTACATAATATACGAGAAATATGTTTTAACGGTTTTAACTGTCATTAAACTCATTAATGTCACTGTCCCCTACAGGTCTTAGTACTTAAGTGAATACTGATGGAATTATAAGCCATTCTTCAATACTTTCATCATTATTTCAGTATCGTCAATACACGATCAATAAAAGTGTCAGTATTTTGAAATACTGACAGTATTACTGATCGAATACCGGCAGCCTTTAAATAAACGTTAAATTTCATGTTAATCTGACGGACTTGTAAATTTGTGTCAGCGCTCCCACCAATAAAATAGTACTGTGCTATGCGTAGTGCGTACCCTCACCAAAATGACGAACAATTTCGTAAATATGAAAAGAAGTCTCAATTTTTCTTGTTTAATTTAAGGCGAGTCTACGACAGTATATAGAGCTACCCAGAACCACCACCATGATGATAGTTTTATATTCGCTGTAACCATTCATGTGAAATATCCAATTTTACTAAATTGCTCTTTAACAATACACTCTATATGTGGGTATTCAGTACACTGGGTACGTATTTATGAAAAATAATAAACTGAGAATATTATACAGTGATTAAAAGACAAATATTTTTTCAATAGATTATTTTCCATTTTACACAAGATTAACAAATAAAATAAATTATAAGTTGAATACATAATTCCAGTAAACAGTTATTTTTACAAACTTCTAAAATTAAAAGTGTCTTAGACGAAGCTACGTCGTTTCTGGGAACTCCCTAAAATAACATTTAAAACCAAACGTAGACATACCAATTTTGCTACTTATATAAAACTTAAAGACGTTAATTAAATTAATTTTATGTAAAATAGAATTAAAACCCGTTGAGGTTGTCTCCAGGTAACCTCCATTGTATGTATGTATTTATAATAAATACACCACTATTTTGTAAACATTCTCATATTCATTTATGATACAATTATAGGAGTCAAGGACATCAACATGAAAGTTATCATATATGCGTGTGGTATGTAATTTATAATACAATTGTTATCCTTACAACGAAATTTTCCGAGTAATTACCACGATTACTAACTGTACTGTTAAATTCTAAGAACTAGGTGTATGATAAATAGACTTGTAGGTACTGGTTCGATTAAATATTTTGTTTAATTACATATATCTACATATAGTTTTGTTTTCATATTATTTTATTACATGGTCACCACAAAAACATTAAATTCATATTGTTAGCTTCAGTCATTCCCAGTATTATATGGATTTATGAAATAAAAGGGTTAAAAACATATTCAAAAATATTGTTTTTCTACTTCTGTTGAAGAACAAACTCATTACATATCCGTTAATTGTTGAGAAAGTTAGGCATTATTCAAAGGTGTGAAGCAATGATCATTACTCAATACCTTTCGACCAATGAAATCACTGTATTAACCATTATTTAATGGGCTGGCATTCATTTTGTCTCTAATATATGTATCAAATTTTAATTTAATATACATATTAGGTTGTCTAATAACATGCAAGTAAACAAAGAAGTTTATATTTTGATTTGATCGTTTTCATATGTACATATTATACAAACATTTAATGAAATTAGGGATGGATTAAAAATTTTATTCTTTTGATTTAAAATTTATATTCAATTTTATTTAAATCAAAAAGGAAAAATGTCGTAGAAAAAGTATCGTATTCTACTCGCTTGCAATGGCTATTACTCACTCAGATACATTACGACACTCGCTTCATAAACTCGGCTCGTGTCGCAATTTCATCTTCGTGAGTAATAGCTATCATTACCAGCTCGTTGAATAATATACTATTAACATTATTTAGAATACAAACTTGTTTCACTAGTTTTGTATCGGAAAGCTTTTGCTTCACAGGAACAGTCAGGATTTTTGTAAATTTTGTTTAAAAAATTTTTAATTCCTGCTAAAGGGAAAGAACGCTTTTAAAATTCAGAATACGTAAAAAACAAAGACTAATATAACTAGCCGTGACCTAATGTAATAACTTGTAATAAAAATAGTTATTTTCGATACATATGCGTAAAGAGAAGTATTCTAGTGGGCTTAAGTTGGGGCACGAGTCTAAGGGACTGAGTGTATACACAACAGAATTGAGTGCGCACAAGCCATCAGGCGAGTGGGGGTAAGCGCACGAGATTTCGTTGTGTATGCGTCAGTCCCTTTAGCGAGTGCCCCAGTTTAAGCCTATTGGATACCTTACTTTACACATACGTATCGAACATAATTTTTTATAACGAGGGCTTCTAAGATTTAATAGAGAGAAAAAAATTAATTATTTTTAAGTAATTTTAGAAAATAGTAGGGTTAATTTTATTTTATAATGTTATATGAAAAAAACTTTTTTTTTATTAATTTGTAGATCGTTTTTATTTTTTTTATTAATTTGTTGATCGTTTCCATGTTTAATTTGAATATGATTATCATTGACAAATGAATATCATTATTTTCTCGCATAGTTTTAGCTACTTTCACGCACAGTTGTACTTTCGGCACAGTTACTGTCGTTTGTTTTACAATGATATGAAAAATGCTATTTACGCCCACTACCTAACGCTCAAATATTGAACTTTAGAAGCGGGTGTTATAAAAAACTTATTTAATTTTATTCGGATGTAAAACTAATTAATATAAAAAATTACAAATATGCAACTTTTACCTTGAAGATGAGAATATAATTATCCTTTAAACATTTTTTAAATTTTATATAAACAATTTTCTATGTTCAGATAAAATTTTTGTTTAAAAAAGACACTTAGTGGCAACCTTTTAATTAAAAATATTTATAAAACAATTTAGAAAAAAAGGGCTTATAAAAACTAGAAATGATAAAAAAAAATTATAAGTTTTGATGACAGGCTATAATAAACATTTTAAAATTTATGTTAAAAATTTTATCGCAAAAATAACGTTACAAAAATATTTAAATAGGTGAAATTTTCTCTAATAGCTAGGGAGCTGGTGACAATTTCGGTATATGATTTCATCGTCATTGATAGTAAGATGTTGTCTAGTTTACTACAGCTAAAGCTTTAGTATGAGAGTCTTTTTTGTGCGAATTTTTTATGCGGTCTTTGAAAAAATTTCCATTAAAATACATAATGTAAATCAAAAGCAAGAGAAAGTAAGAAAATTAAACATTAATAACTTTCTTTCAAAAAAATTAATGTTTAATGGTTTTTAAGCATTTAATCAGTACACTGCGTAAGAATATAAGTTACTGCGTCATTAAATTTTTTTACAGATATGTATTTTTCAGAATTTTTATAATATTATAAAAATGAAATAAAATGTTCTCATGTGTACATTAATACTTTATCTTGTCTAGAAAAGCACATTCTAAACAAATCGTGAGGTTTTGAGCGTTCTAAATTATGTATTTTCAATGATCGGGGATCGGGACCGCATAAAACAAGTTTTCTTTACAATATGAACCGAACTATATACTTTTTATAGCTATTTATGAAGTTTTTGAATATATTTTTTGTGCGATTTCTTTTATGCGGTCCCTGTTCACCGCACAAAAAAAGGTTTACCTGTACAGTGCGAACAAGAAAAAACTACAGCAGAATTCAAATGGTGCTGACAAATTGCACAAATTTATTATATACTTACCGCCCTTAACACAACATATCAATGGTAGACATAATCATATAATTTAAGAGAGATTTGTCTTCTTCTAAATTTTCAAAATTGATTTTCAAAAGCACCATCTGAACGCCGGTCTAATTTTCTCTCCATCGCACAGTAACAGCACAGTATAAATAAAAGATTATTACCATAGGCAGTAGCGAAACGCACTTTCTATCCTTTTTTTATATAAGTACAAACAATTATGTATGTCCTTTTTTACTTATGTGATTGTATGTGTTTGTACATGTGAGATTGAGGGTTGATAATGGTCATGTTAAATTATATGAACAACTAAAAACAACTTTCTTCAAAATGAGTTGAGCAAACGCGAAACTGATGACAGTATTCAACACAAGAATTTAGATCGTCAAGACCTATTAGCACCAACCACTGTCGAAATCGAAAATATTAACTGAATTATTATAAAATATTAATAACTACTTATTATTTAACCTATTTTTACATAAGCATTCAAATTATAATAATACTTACAAATTTGCATCAAACGGAACTCAAAAAAATCATAAATTGAAATTTTGTTTTGAATGATTTAAACAAAATTTAGCAGCACAAGAGTTATCACCAGACATTTTAAGCCACCATAATAATTAAATACATATCAGAAATATCTTACAGATCACAAAACACACTAACATTACAAGGAAATATCAAAAATAACTGATGACAAACTTTAAATAAAAAGAATTTAATGACAGTTAAAATTCCACTGCCATCGTTGTTAAAAATTTTAAAAAAGTCAGTGAAACTTAGACAAAATTAAATAATTTACATAATTATCAACTGTAAATTTTCACAAAATAATTTGACCAGCAAATTTATTTTTCTAAATTAAATTTACTTTAGTGATGATATTTTCACTGCATTAGTATGCATAATGTTATGCATTATTTAGGTACATAACACGGATAACCCTTTGGAATTTTTGAATTCCAAATGACATTCTTACGTCATCTCGTTTAGTAGCTGTTTGTGAAACAAACTATTATTTAAACTGTGGTAATAGACTACATAATATATTACTATCAATGACGATGAAATCATATACCGAAATTATCACCAGCTCCTTAACTATAGCATTCCACAGAATCGTATGTTATCACTTCAGTAGCCATCCATATCACACATGTGACAGAACCTGACATGTACAAGCGAGATGAATTTTCTTTCTAGTATAAAAATTTATGTATATGATAAATAAAAATGTATGTCATATGTTGTATATATGTTTATTTTACAAAATGGCTTTATAAATATTTTTTTCTGTTTTATTATGGTTCATCCACAAAATAATTTCCGCAAACTTCTACATATTTTTAATGAATGTTTTTTAGGAGTTTTGTTAAGTTTATATGAGAGAAATTGTAATACATATTTATAATAGTAATAAACTTAAAACATTGATGTTGTTAAATTTTATTGTACAGTTATCCGGAACTATAAACTGGCAATAAAATTGAGTTGGAAAAGTTTTCCATTATTCCCTCTGTCACTAATTTCGTTCGTTCAACAGAATGTTTTTGCTGATTAAAGTGACACAAATATTTCTTTATTAGACAATACATAAATTTTTTGGTAACGTAAAATCGTACAGAATTCGTGCAATGAATCAAGAAAAATTCGTCAAGTGCGTGTTTTTGACACGCACTATGTAATGTCACCTCAATGAAAGTGTTAATTTATGATTTTTTGGCTCGTTTTTTAAGTACAGTGAGAATACAGCCCTCTTGCGTTTATTCAATATATGCGTGTACAACTCTATAATTATATATATATATATATATATATATATATATATATATATATATATATATATATATATGTTATTAATTTTTCCCCCACTATAATCACACAACGAGATTAATATGTCATCCTTCGGGGACATAAAAAACCATTAATTTAGTAATTACTGTAATTAAAATAGATTATAGTTTGAAGGCGGTTGTATCTGAGTTTATCATAAGTTACTATTAGCAAATAGTAATAAATTAATTTAATGTTCCAGCAGGAAAGATAATTAAAAAAATAAAATGTGAAACGTCAGTAGCGAACCACACAAAAATACTGGGTGGGCCAAATAAGACCTACCAATGTTAAACACAAGTAACTTTTTTATTTTTTGATATAATTATTTTTTTCTTTTTGTAGCTTATAACTGAATTCTTGGAAATTTATTATGGAACCATACAGTACAAGACAACGGGTTAAAATTATCGATTTTTTCTATTCTTGTCAACGATCAATTGTTATGACGGAGCGTAAATATCGACAATATTTTAATTCAAGATCGTTCCAATCTCAAAACTTAGAAATTTCCTTAGAAATTGCTTCTATAAACAAGATAAAGCATTAATTTACACGTGAGAACATTTTATTTCAATTTTATAATATTATGAAAATTTTGAAAAATACATCTTTAACAAAATTAAATGATGCAATAATTTATGTTCTTATGCAATATATTGATTAAATGCTTAAAAGTCGTTAAAAAGTATTTTTATCAAAGAAAGTTATTATAGTAATTGTTTAAGTTTCTTACTGTCTCGTATTTCAAAAACAGACACTGATCCAAATTTTCGTCGGATAGTCATATTTAAAACTTAATATTAAAAACAATATATCCTTGGCAAACAAATTAGGAAAAAAAATCCTTTATGTTTTGTATGTAAAAGTCAATTCGAATGAAAAATGAGCAGTAGACAGAAATACAAGTTCACTTTACGATGTACCTGTACACAGAACAAACAGACAGACGCATATATTTTCATAAATAATTACACTTAACGATGTGGCCAACTACTTAATTTCAGTGAAGAACCAAACAATACGTACTACAAACAAGCGTACTCGGTATATAAAAGCTGTATTATATGTATTAAAAAATAACAATAATTTAAATACACACACACAATGCACATAAAATGCACTATTTAATTCAAATGTTATACGCTCAAGAACATACGCTTAATACAATAGCTTTTTTAAGCCATGATAAGAGCGTATAAAAATTGTAAACTTAATTATAGTTGAAAAAATATTCCCAGACACTTTTGATAGTTTCTTTGTCAACGTATGATTGTCTTTTTCTAATTCCAGTCAAACAAATAAATAGTGCATAGGGTACTAATTGAACATTAGATTACGAAATAATAATAAATAATAAGTTCACAACACTATTTTATATTGTTATGTAAATTCTGTTGATTCAATAATAATTTGATTACAGAAGAATATTTCTTAATGAAATAGAAAACAAATGACATTAATGATATATTATAACTTAACTGTAAACATATACATAAAATAACTGAATGACTGGATTCATTGCAAAATATTTAATACTATTAAAAATATAATTTTGAAAAACCAAAATCAGTGGATGTCAATATGTACTGTTTAGAATTTTCAAATCAATTAAAATCAAACGAAAATAGTTTATTCTAATTGAAAATAACATATTTCACTTTTCTTTACAGTATTGCATCATTTTTTTAACTTTGTGAAGATGAAATATTATTATGTCAAATATTTAAAAAACTAAATAAAAACCACTGATTAAGGACACTGGTGTAGTGTTGAAGAGTGTACGACAAGGACAAGAAAGAAGGAAACCTACAAAAGTATCTGGGAATATTTTTTCCAACTATAATTTGTTGTAAAATTAAGGGGAGGTTCGCCAAAAAAAACATCAAAAATCTACCTTCATTATTATTTTTTATACAAATAAATATTTTATTAAAAACTAAATATACAACATTGTTTGTACATGTCTTGAGATTACAAAAAAAATTTTTTAAATTCAAAAATGATCTGAGTATAAGTGGCGTTGAAGTCGACACTGCGAGATTTTGCCACCTCGATGGTTCCTCGCGTTCTGAAATCTCCAGTGAACCAAAATAAAAAAATCAAGAATTTTCTGAAAATATATGTACATATACAGTTATGGCACTAACTAGGATCTAAGAAAAAAATTAAAAAAAAAACCAGCCAGAAATAGCATTTTGAAAATAAATTTTCAAAAATCACTGCTTTTTCTCAACTATAAACAGCCGCCATTATGAAAATATATTACGGAACCAAAAGATCCTAGTTTCTGTCAAAATGACGGTATCGAAGAATAATATGCACTTTGATTTATGTCGATATCTCAAATACTTTTTGAGGTGCATGACGAACCAATGTCAAAAAACGTACTTTCGAGAAAAAAACATTTCAAGTTTTTTTTTTTTTTTTTTTTAGATTGAATTATAGTAAAAAGCGTGCACTAAAATGCCCATTACTTTTTATTTTTCATTTTTTTTAAATAAAATTTTAGGAGAATATTTCTAACACCTTAAGAAACATAATTATGAAGAAAAAAAATCGATTTCTTTTTTTTTTTAGCGAATCTGTCCTTAATCATTTATTTACTTTACTATGCAATATATGTATACATATATTCGACTATTTCAAAATACGTAGATGGGTATAGTGACCGATTATTACTTTCGACAATGAAACAGTTGACGACATGAAATTAAAATATGTCAAAAAAAAAAAAAAAAAATTCAGTGTAGTACCTACAAAATTTTTGGCACAACCGATAAAATTTTTTGTTATTTCGATTTGAAATATGTCTTCCGCGTAATAATAAAAGTATTAAAATATACTTAAATCGTATAGAAATAAAATTAAAATAAATTTAATATATCTTTAAATTTTTCAAGAGATATAAAATGAATCCTACCTTCTATATTGTCCCGTGATTGCACCGCGTTTCTAAAGGCCCCGTGCCGGTAACTGATTTTTAATATCAAAAACTTAAATGTGACACTGATTTAAATATTATTGAAATCAAAATTTGTAGTGGAGTTTTGTCACGTTCCAGAATCGCTATTTTACAAATACGGATTACAATATTTATGTAAAAATATATAATTTATTTGAATTGTATCCAAATTTTGTTACTATTTTGAAAACTATATTAACTTTATCAAATCAATTATTATCAGTGTATCATAAAATAGAATATTGTGCAATAAGTGCGGGAAATTGTCGATGGTCCATGAAAGCGAAGTTGAGTGGGGCAATCGCTTGAGTGAGGCAATCGACAATCCCGCACGAGTTGCACATACTATTTTTTATTACGAACTTCACATACTTTCTTCTATTATTATCACTATTTTTGACATTTTTTTACTTTTTAAAATAATATTTTTAAGTGTTCGTCTTTTTTTCTCAAATTATTATCGTTTAAATTACTTTGTTGGTGGCTTCTATAGAAATAATTATGAAATATTTATTAAATGAAAAATTAAGAGGCAGCTTTGCGTGTTTTGATTAAATTTTGCGTGTTTTGTTGTCAATTTGCGTGTGGAAAGTTACTTTCCACACGCAAAAAAGTATGCGGGAAGAGTACATTGGGCAAACAGCTATTTTGCTTACAGAAATGTGTGCGCCTAGTTAGAGTACTTCTCCCGCATGAGTAATAAAAAATATATTTCTTAAGACTAGAAATAATAAAATATTACTTCGAACCTATCGTTAGTCAAGGTCGATTTACCTCTTCAGTAATTTTGTTCATCAAATTTCTATACCAAAAGTAGTAAGGTTACATACCAAAATTCGCAAGATGGCAACGGTTGTCTACCAAAAGTCGTAAGGTCACAACGGTTTTATACCAAAAGTAGTAAGGTTACAGTGATTCTATACCAAAAGTTGTAAGGTTACTACTACTCTATACCAAAAGTAGTAAGGTTACAGTGATTCTATACCACAAGCAGTAAGGTTACAACTGATCTATACCAAAAGTAGTAAGGTTATAGCAGTTCTATACCAAAAGTAGTAAGGTTACAGTGATTTTATACCAAAAGTTCCAAGGTTACTATTGTTCTATACCAAAAGTAGTAAGGTTACAGTGATTTTATACCAAAAGTTCCAGGTTACTATTGTTCTATACCAAAAGTAGTAAGGTTACAGTGGTTCTATACCAAAAGTAGTAAGATTACAGTGATTCTATACCAAAAGTTCTAAGGTTACAACTGATCTATACCAAAAGTAGTAAGGTTACAGTAATTCTATACCAAAAGTTGTAAGGTTACTACATCATGTTATTCCAGAATACTTCAAAAACTATTCGGATTTATCTAACCTTTTAACGATTTCGAAGTAACGTTGCAGTGAATACAAGTTTGTATACACATTTTTGCAATGAACTGTACATAAAAAACTAATAATGTTATATTAATAATCGTTTTAATTATGTATATTTGTAGAACACAAATATATCAAAATGGGTTCATTAAGTACATGTTAATTATGCATAGTTACAATCAACTACCAAAAGCGGTGCGTCTCTTTCTCCAGCGATGCAAATATGCAAAACGTGTTACACTGGCAATTTAACATTTTTGTTGATTGACTGTAGATACTCATAATGTATACATGCATAGTAAATGATACGTATATTATATAATAACTTTAATAAACAAAATAAATTAAATTTTAAATGAAAAACTAATAAGCATGACATTTGAAAATAAATTTAAATATTATATTAAACGCTAAAATATATACAAGCAACGTTAAACGATGTTACTACAAGGATTAAAATTAAATTATGTACATGGGATGAACTTTGTTAACAACACCAACGAATACTTACCAAGCAACGACAACATTAAGGCAGTATTCTCATGTGATGTTACAAAATTTTCGAATTTTTTATTAACATATATTTTAAACGTAAAATACCGTAAAACCGTCTAGACGCGGACACTTTGCATCAATCTTCAAATTAAATAATTTCTACATTAACCTACAACAATAAACATTTGTTCTTGACGTCATTAGAGAGAGAAAAACATCCCCTAAACAGTTGTACCAATAAAAACTACGGATTTCAACATTTACTATCTCATTTTACAGGATTACTATCCTACAGTTTTTCAAAGAAATAAAATGTGTGTCTAACTTAGACATGTAATTTTCGTCATAATTGTCATATTGTTTTAGTTTTGATATGTATGTGTTCAAAATTTTATCGCGCATCATTTAATGATGTTTGAAGTTATATTCGATGTATATATAAATAAAAAAATACATGCTATATATGTATATCCGTTTAGACTCGGACACATCAGTTTATTACACTATGGCCGCGATTCGCACCAGTTATAACTCCCACTGTCCATACGTTAATATTCCCGGCCCCAGAATTACGCGATTTATACCTCCTTCTGGTGTCATATGGTATGTTTACAATATACGTAAAATTAACTTTCAAAACAAAAATAAAAATATCTATCTCGTTTATGACCAAAGAAAAAAAGTTTATAGCCCCCTAGTTTAAAAAATTATACATTAGCCCCGACTCTGTTGAGGATCAATTTCTCTAAAGTCTAGTAAATATATATTTTTTATGAAAATATTTTTTCCTATATATATATATATATATATATATATATATATATATATATATATATATATATATATTATGAAAAAATTACAAAAACTTTAAACGCTTTTTCCTAGAAACTAGTCAAAAATTTTTTTGACTAGTGGACAGTAGAGACGAAATTCTAATAAATCGATCGGACTATAATTTTAGCACGTTGTTCTATACACTAGTGGTTATCGTTCGAAATAGAATTATTTATTTCTAATAACAATTTCTTATTTTATTCTCGATTTTCAATGAAAAAAAAATCACAATTTTTGAAAATTTATTAATATAAACTAGCCGTATACCCGATGGGCTTTCCCATTGGCATCATTTTGGTGCTCACTTTCTGCTCACTTTCAATGTTTTCAAAAGCCTAAATACCAACTTTCACGATTTATTAAATATTGTTTATTTTAATAGCCATAGTAACATATTTTTATATAACTCTAATTTTAAAAATGACGTATTTCCATACAAATTTTCATCCCCTATTAAACCCACTTAGGGGACGAATTTTCAAAAATCCTTTCTTAGTGCTCACCTACGTTACATAGGGAACTCCTATGCAAAATTTCATCCTTCTAAACCCAACAGTTTAGGCTGTGCGTTGTCTGTCAATCAGTCAGTGTTAGAAATTTATTAAGTAGATGTTTAATTCTAGTTCGAACCACATTGACCCTAAAAAACATAAACAAAACGTAGTAAAATTGAGTAAGAAAAAATGTTTTCGTACAATCTAAAATGCAAAATAGAAACGTATAAAAAATGAAAAGATTGTATTTTATTTTGAAACAGAAACAAAATCCTGAAATAAGATTGAATAAAATTCTACACGTCATATAGACGAATACCGCCTTAAATACTCTTATAATCTCTACGTATGTGAGTGTTTGTAAAAAGAGAGAAAATCTTACATCATGTTATTCCATGTCAATTTATAATATAGAAATCAAGAGTGTTTGGCTACGATGGCAACGCAGCGTGACAACCATACGTAGGTACCGTGAAAAAATATTATTAAATTATAGTACTACTGTAAAAAAGATTCAAAATTTATTTATAACCGTAGTGAAAATTTTAAATAAAATTATATATCGAAAATTTTATACGTGAAAGCAACAAATGAGTAGAATTTTATAAATATTTTTAGTCGAATTTTTTCTTGAAAAAATTAGACTTATAGTATGATTTAGAACGGAATTTGTTGGAAACAATATACCTATGTTGTTTTAATCTAATTGCAATATTGATTAGAGAAAAAAAATTCCTTCCAAAATAAAAACTTTCTTCCTGATCACTGACATATCCCCTTAAAAATTCCTATTTCAGCATCTGATTCAAAATATTCCAAAATTCTAGTTAACGTCTTAACAATATTTTCACCATTATCACACTTAAGTCAGAAAAAGGGAAAACTTCGAACGAAATCTAACGACTCTGCTAACGCATTTTGAAAATCCGACAAACTTTGTTGGCATATGAATAAAAAGAAAATAAACTTTTGTTACGATTTATATATTAAAACAAAATTTTCTTTCTACTCCAGTGAATTTTCTCTCGTTATGAAAAAAAAACATTCGACATTTCTCTTACTTTCATTTTTTATTTTATTCTTCTCTGTATATTTGTAACATTATCACGCATACATCTATGTAGCTTGTTTATACAATATATGAAAATGTGTGTGTTTTTTTTCAGTAACATAAAAAAAATCAATTCAACGAAACCTTTTGCTTTTATAACGTATTCTGTCAGAACAAAAGAAATTTACTGAAGAATATCAAATTCTTCTTATGTACAAGTCTCCCCAACAATCTGGATATATATAAAGATAATGGGTAAGACAAGGAAAAATCTGAATGCATACCCTCTATATAGAAAACAAAAGTGAATAAAGTGATACGAAAAAACTACGAATTTTACATAAACAATATTAATTCTGTAACCCTATTCAGTAAACATAGCATAAATTAGTACTATAGACATCTTGTTCTTTGGCTTCTTAGTGTCGTATATCACCAAAACATCGAGAAAAGTTGTAGATAAAAAATGAAAATTTTAAATTATTAAACAGCCTTCAACAAGCAAGAAAAATCACGTATTACAATAATAACGAAAAAACAGGGCGGAAACGTATTCAAATTCTCTAATCACTAAACAAGAACATGCTAAACGAACGTTATTCGTACACCAAAATGTAATATAAAAGTTTACAATATGAAAAAAAAAATTACCTCAATTTAAATAAAATCATGTAGAACTTTTTAATAATATCAAAAATAACATAATACGTTTTTGTGTATGTCGTAACAAATCATTTTATTTCCAACTGAGCAAGCGCCCCGTGTATCTCGAATTTTACATCGAACGCACATAACACAACAGCTCCCCGCCTCAATGTTTCCAATTTTAGCGAATTACGAGTAATTACGTAATAAATGAATGACAATAGTACCTAACATATTGGTAAATAAAAACAAATAAAATGTTTTAACTCCCAAGAATTTTTGAGGGTACAAAAAAATTCATTAAAAAATTTTTGACTTGCCAGGTCATGTTCAAAGTCAAATTCGAGGTCATTTTCTAGTTTCTCATTTCTTCCCATGCAACTTTTGTCCGGGTTATTTTTCGATAAAGTCAATATTAACTGAGATTTTGCGAAACTTTTACGGAGCTGTTCCGGAACTTTACGAACGCTCTGTACATACATGTATATATGCATATATATATATATATATATATATATATATATATATATATATATATATATATATATATATATATATATATATATATATACATATATGTCCGCACGACAACTTTCAAACGAAGTGTCTTACTTTTACGAAATATGGTGAAAATGTTGTAAGTACCAAACCGTTGAACGAGTTCGTTAGGCAGACACTTCCGATGCCAGAAACATGGTTTTTGTTCTTGAAAAAAATTAGTTTTTTGCCAAAATTTCCACTTATTCAAAAATTTTTGTGAAATTTTTTTACACCATTCAAAAGAGGAGAAAAAATTACATAAAAAAGGTCTTTAAACTATTGTCCTATGTCAACTAGTTTCCGAGAAAAATTAATTTTTATAAGCGGAAATTCGCTATGTTATGCAGGATGCTGTGATAGGGGTATTTTTTTTAAAGAATTTACGAGTCAGGAGATTTTAACTCAACTTTATGAGATAATTTCTTCAAGAAATATTAGCCTGGCGGAAAATAAGTCCAAAACACAGATCAAAGAACGTATATTCTAAAGACTTACTGTATCAATGTATAAATGAAGCACCCAGATACATCCAGGATACGACCTAATAGTATTCTGTAATCAATACAATAACCGATGGTATCCGTAGTAACGCTTTCCAATAATTATTGTCAAAATATAATATTGATATAAAATAAAACCTTTCATTTCATCAAGTGTTCATTGGTCTGTGGTCTAAAACACATACTACATATTCCAACTATGTATCTCTATACTAGCAATATCACTGTGGCAGAAAAGTGGCGTAAAATTTTTCTCCCACTTCAAACGCACAACAAGTTACTACATAAATCTCGTATTTATGTATATGTAATATGCGTTTGTGTGTGTGTCATGCGTCACATTCTATCTATCTGTAGAAAGAGGGGACTACACCGGCTACACAGTATGGGTACCGTTCCTGCATATGTTATATATGTATTCGCTTATATTGTTGGGAAGTGGTTGATAACAATACAAACAATCGATCTTCACAAGGCTACAGTTGCTGGTTGACTAATCAGCTTAAGCAGTATCAACCACACACAGGCACACTGATATCCACAATTTTTTACATACACGCTTAGGGCTTGGTCTAGAACCATTTTTGTAGACAATATTAAAGCTTTAATTCTATACTTAACAATATCTCCCTAAAATTAAAAAAAAAAAATTTTGGCCCTTTCTTCCTGAAGCGAGATACGTGATGGTCACTTCCAAAGACAAAGCTCCAAAGAGGGGAAACTTCAGAATTCATTAAGGACACTTGAAACCATTTTATGAAAATTTATTTGGATTTTTTTCCACTTCAAAAATGTTTGGCCACTGCTTTCATGTACATTCGTACTGATGGGACACAAAATTTTTTTACCCTTAACTACCAAAATAATAAAACACTTACCTGTAACGGGCGCTTCGATATCGATCATAGTCTTCTCGGAGCGCAACAGTGCTGCACCTTCCTGTATGATACGAAGAGCCGCGGCCTCGTCAATACGTCCCTCCAGGATAAAATGTTGTTTGAGTACATCAGGTCGCGGTTTACCCGTACGCGAATCGAACACCTCACCCACAGTTAATTTGTGGCTCGGTGGAAAAGGTACAGCTAAAAACCAAAAAAAAAGACTGAAATTAATATAAACGTACAATAATTTATACTGATATAGGGTAAAAGCCCCTATACCGGAACGCGACCCAATACAGGAACAGTTTTGACATTTATATATTAATGAAGTTAATTCTGAAAGAAACCTCTGATAACAAAAATTATTATTAACAGAATGATTCTTTTTCAATTTAAATTCACCTCGCATTTAATGTTTCCTTACTTAATTAAAGATATATATATATATATATATATATATATATATATATATATATATATATATATATATATATATATTAAATAATTTTTGTTGAATACAGTATTTTGATCCTTTATATACGTCTGATACTTAAACCATTCTATGTTTCCTACACTGACGTCTAGATGTTACTCTATGTGTCATATTACTCATATTACACGTGTATTTGTATATCGGTTCCCAACTCCTAGTATCATTAATATCTCTTTGTTTGGATATAGATGTCGACATTTTGTAAAAGAAAAGCATTAATAAATAAAAATTTTTTGAGTTGTATTTTTTTAAAAACATATTCATTGGATTAAAAAAACTTTTTTTTATACTTATTAAGAAAAAAAATGGGTGTTTAATTTATTTGTCAATTTTTATAAGCCAGTTTAATTACACACCTAAAAATAGTGTTCCGGTATAGGGGCTTTCACGTTATTTCAAAGAAAAACTGGAAACAATTCTGTATAGCCTACAGGTTGCTTATGTTACGATCAATTTCATATGAATAAATGTTTTAAATAAAATGTATGATGTAATGAATTAACACGATGGTAACAGTATTGCCCCTACGGGCATTACATAGTCAAACTTAAACGTCAACCATAATTATGCATGAACATAATAATAATATTACAAAAACAGTAAAACTAATAATAATAATAATAATAATAGTAGTAAAATAATAAAAATTCGATAGCTTCAAAATTTGATTTTATAATTATTTTATATAATATGTAACAACAATAGTTGGGAACATTTTAACACGTTGATGGTTATGAGGCATTACGATGCAAAGCTCAACTGATACACTGTTTTGACAATTAAGGCAGTATTCTAGTCTAAAATTTTTTAAAATTAGATTTTTTTTTATTTTCTGAAAGTACACAGCTTCAAAAACGTGTCCTCAATAGGAAATTTAAAAATTTTTAAAATTTACAAAATTATAGTCATTTTAATACGGCAAGTTTTGGTATTATTATACTTTAAAACTTTAAATACATTTTCCTCCAAAAAAACTACATTTTTCAAACTGATCAACATGATATCTCGAGTCCCGTTTATCCAATCGACTTCAAATTCGGCGTGTACCTTCAATACATATTGTTTTATGGTAGAAATTACGGATATTGTCAAATTTTAATTTTTATTATTTTTTTTTTTTAAATAAAAAACTTAAAACTTTTTTTTTAAACAGCCGCTATTTTTAGATTTTTTAAATTTTTTTCCCATTAAAGTTTTTTTTATTCCAGAATCATTTTAATTTTTTGTTTCAGATAAATCCAAATCTCAAATGTAAATTAAAAATCACAAAGTGATTGAAAAAATTATCCGGATCGGCCGGAAATCGAACACAGGATCTCCCGGTAACTAGCCAGGTGTGCTTGCCATTGCACCATCGATCCTTTGCTCGATAGGCGCCCGATACACACAACAATCAATCACCTGTGTGTATGTACTCTCTATAATGCGAGAAGCAGTTACAATATTTCAATTTCAAATATTATCGAGTGCTTGTAAAACACTACTACGTATGACAGACTTTTGTCTGCATTTAAATCAGCTAAACTGAAACTTTAAGCACTCGACTTCCTTGGTTAACATGACCAAAAACCACACTTTGTGATTTTTAATTTACATATGTGGTTTTTGGTCACGTTAACCAAGGAAGTCGAGTGCTTAAAGTTTCAGTTTAGCTGAACGATAAGTGGACATATGAATACAAAAAGTGTTTAAATGCAGACAAAAGTCTGTCTGTAGTGTTTCACAAGTCTGTCTGTAGTGTTTCAATTTCTTTTTATGTGTTCTTAAAATATCAAGGAATTGACGGTAAAAAAATGGACACTAAAAATTTGAATAGCTTTTTTTTAGTAAGTCTTAAAAAAACCGATATTATTGCTCTCTTGACTGGAATACCCCTTTAAATACAATATACAATACAAATGTGCTACAACCAAAATGATTCGATGACATTCTACCTGTCCTCTAGTGATAACAAAATGAAAAAATTTTTAATGTTAAATTCGTAATATTAATAATCGAAACATTAAACCCATAAGCTATAGCTATTGTACAAAACTCAACAAAGTTTTCCCCAAATTTTATAAAGATCAATAATAAACATTAGGTGTAATAGGTTCGAATTATTAAAGTTCAAACAAAATTTTAGAGATAACAAAAAAAAAAAGTTCATAAAATTATAAATTACATGTTGTCAAAAAAGATGGATATGAACTTTTAACAACTTTTTTACAAGTTCAAACTAAACTTGTAGTACATGTCGCCACGGGAAATGGAAAGCTCTTAACCTCCACTTTATATACTCTCATAACGTACACAAGCCATTATAAAACGTATACCTAAGTAGTAACTAGCGAACTGAAAATCGAAAATTATATAATAAAAATTCATTTATTATTCGAAACAGGTTAATGCAAAACGAAATCAAAACATCGAGACGACCGAGCGACGTATTATTCGAATTTCTTTTCGACAAAAGCTCATTTTTTCGTGACTGTGTGTGCATGACATTGTAATAATAGCACGGCAATGTTTTCTTATAAAGCTCCACTAAAATATGTATATATCTGTATTGTATGGACGATACGAAGGTTAGATTATATTGTGCTGCCACAATATACATTAGCTTTATTCATTGCTCGTCGCTATGTCCAGTTACTGGTCATTAAATTAGTAACACAAGTGCATTTATAAAGAAAGTAAAATAACACAGTTACTATAATACACCGACTTCTCTTTAACCGAACGACACTACACAGACGTCGTCCGCTTAGACAATTCATATATGAAGGGTACAGGGGAAAAACGATCAGAGTCACAAAAAGTAAAAAATGCCAAAATCCTTGCAGTTATGTTGGCAGTATGCAGAAAATTTACCCCGTGCTAACATTACACGTGAAAATCGAACATAGTCCGTGATATGCCGGGGAAGAACCAATTTTTTTTTGCTGAAAAATGCTCATATAATACATAATTCGATGTCAAATTTCGCGAAAACGGCTAGCCGTCTATTTTCTGCTTGCATGGCGTTTTCTAGCTTACTATATTAGCAATAACCACCAAAAGTTTGAATCAGATCCTATGCGTGGTTTTCAGGCAAAAAGTTTTATGTTGAAAAATACGCCTATAATACACGATTCACACTTTAAAGTTTAAAAATGCTCCTCTGAAAAATTTACTTTTTGTGACTCTGATCGTTTTTCCCCTGTATCCTTCATACGTTTCTCTACACAATTTATTTTTATATAAAAGTTAAAGTAGTTTTGTTAAAATAACTTTCTAAAGAATATTTTCTATCTACAATATTTACATCTAATTTTAAGCTTGGAAATTATACATTCATATGTGTATTAATAATTTTTATTATTGTTATTATCATATACTTATGTTAACTTCCAAAATAATCGCCTGTATATGTTAAATATTGAAAATTTGTTTACATAAAAATATTGTTTATTTTAAAAATATTCTCATGAACACTGTATATGTGAACACAAACACATAAACACCGTCCCCTTAAAGAATGTCCGCTTAAAGGAGAAGTCGTGTATGGTGACGTGTTTCCAAATACATCCTCACATTTTGTAACAATACCGTTGCAAACGCACAGTAATGAAGTTATTTCTTTAAAATGAATACAGAATTTTTTGAAGAATGTTATTGCGCATATAAGAATTTAGCTAATAAGAATTTCCACAGCGTAGTGATGTGACAAACCCAACAAAACGAAGTGATATCTTTAAGTCATCATTATATACTTTAAGAAAAAGAATTTTAGTTTTTTTCTAAATTTTCAAAGCTAAAAGTAGCTAGTTTTTTTTAACCTTGTTAATTTTTAACCTGTTCTCAAAAAAGATACGTTGCCAATTATTTAGGATTCCGTAGCAAATAAAAAAAATCCTTTTAGTTTCGTCATGCCTCTCTGCCTGTCCATCTCTATATCCCACCGCAAATACTTTCTAATTGTTGCACCTATACTGAGACGAAATTAAATACGAAGACAGATATTGATCCGCCAAAAACAGAACCGAGGCCAGTTCCCAAAATGGATTGGCAAAACAAAACAAATAATACAAACTCGATTTGTATGTGAGTTCGTTAGAAAAGCCTTTTAAACGGAAACTGAACTTTCTTTTACGATTTTTCATTTCTAAATTGGTTTATAAAATATTGAGCTTCAAAGTGGCATGCTATCTACGTCTCTAACTTTTCGATTATGGATTCAAAAATTACACATAGCACTTAATAAGAATTTTCTATTAATTTGAGTCATCTTAAGTGAAGCCTAAGTATCTCCGACATGACAATACATGCAATACAATAAAGTGTACACCAATAAGGTACATATAAAAACATAGCTCGCTCTCTATTTAGGTACAATAGGTATCACAGTGGTACGGTGTACTTTATAATATATTACATAATACCTACTGTGCCTAAACTGAGAGTGTGTTACGTTTATTTATATACTTATCTTAATAAATAGTAAAATATTTTCTTTGTAATTCTCAAATAACCTTACGTAAAATTTAATGTCTTGAAATAGTTGGAATCTCTGTAGTAAAGTTTCGAATTTAATGACCAGGAACTGTGTAAATACGTATACTACATAAATACAATGTACATTGAATTTATAGTTCAATAGACAGATATATATTCATACATCCTAGGATAGACGGATGGAGATTGTTGATATAGCTCGCATTAACCACTACCTAGTCTACACTACATACCTAGTTAGTCTTGAGCTATATTGTTCTATTTTACCTTACAGTAAGTACAAATTATACAATATAGTTAGATATCATGATCAATATCGTAAACACAGGTTTATTATGGACACGCCTTTTTAAACTTGGAATTCCAATCAATTTATTCATGAACAAAATAAAAACCAATTTATTATATTTGCAAAAGCACACTGAGTAGATACACCTCTGTTTCCTTCGTTGTGACTAATTGTGAGACACAGACGATGTGACTTATCAACAAATCGGTGACTCTAATAATTGTATAGTTTTCTTAATTTATTCATAGTGGTGCATTTGTTACCTACTGATAATTCAAGACATGTTTCTTTCGATGGATAGAACGTTACATGACTGCACATTTTTTTAACAATTTCAGCAATAAATCCACTGAACTGGCTCTAATAATCTGCATTCTCTGCATCAATCCAATTTCAAATCACACCTGGGTAGGGGAGACTGGGGTAAAGTGGCCAGTGGAGGTAAAGTGACCATTGGCCTTTACTCATCGGAAACCACTCCAATCTTGTAGCGAAGTTGAATACTAGCTTGTAGACAACCCATTAGTATTCTATTAAAACGTCAATGATCAGTTTCCTAGATTGTATGAATTATAACGAATTTTCTGAATTTTCGAGTGTTGATGTAAAGTAAGTTTGAAGTTGTATTCTCATTATTTTTTTATTAATTACGAATACAATTTTTTAATTGGGTTAGCTAAAAACCCTGTCTAATTACTTTTAAAATAATATAGATATCGATGAATCAGAAAATTCTTTCTTGAAATTAGTTGTGGTTTGCCGAAATGGCGTCTAGCGGGGTAAAGTGGCCAAGCTTATGATGGGCCAAAGTGACCAATGTCTCCGATCGCTGCTCAAATTGAATTCTGAGAATATTTTAACATATTATAATAAATTCAGAACTTTTGTTTAGTTCTTTATATTTTATAAACAATAGGATTGCCTAAAATCAGTTTTTAGGGTTCCGAGAAACAATGTGAAAAAGAAACCCTTATGATGAGATTTCAATGTTCGACCGTCTGTCCGTCCATTGATATATAATAATTAATGATACAAACATAGTTTGATTTTGTATATAAACAGCCAAAGTCATTTAAACGGATTTCGACAAATAAAATGTTTTTAAAATAGAGAATTGGATGATCAGACAAATCTCGAATTTTGTAATTTGATTTCGCCCCTGAGTTACGAGACTCTACACCCGTTCCGCACTATAGTGTCGCTCTCGATACGTTCTCGGTTCAATAAAATCTGCCCTTAGTGGCAACGGAGTGGCGTGAAGTCGAAAAAGTATTCACACTATCGGTATAAATCATTACAATCACTAATCTCCTTCCGATAAAATATTCTCTGAGATACCTATATCGGTATTAAATTGCGATCGAAACCGTGCTTAGATCAGTGGGATGATATGAACACACTCGCTGTTTCTCCTGTAAGTATAGCAAGTGTTGCTAGCTGTTTCTCCTGTAAGTATAGCAAGTTGTGGGTATCCCAAACATATTGGGACTGTCAAAACCTACTTTTCGTTATCGGAAATTATTGATACCGCTTAACTTATCATAGATTGGCTATAACTGGTTAATTTAGGCTCTGTTAGTCCCACTGATTTAGTCACCATTAGAATATTTTCGAAAAAATTAGTTTTCGATACTTTGCGTAAACGTAAACTTTTGATCGTACATATCTCGTAAACGGTGCGTCAAAGCGAAAAAATAACGAAATTTTTGAAGGCTTAAGCGATGCAAGTTGTGGGTATTCCGAACATATTGGGACTATTATCGAAAATTATCGATATCGAATTACTTATCATAAATTGATTACAGTTGATTAATTTAGGCTCTGTTAGGCCTCAGATTAACAAAATAAACAATCTATTTGCCAACCCTACCTTAATTTACTCTCTAACCTAACTGTTTCACTATCGAAATAACTTTAATTTAGATTGCAGTTTTATTCATATTTATAGGTATCTTAAGCAAAATTAATCGTAATTATGTAGTTAAATAATATATTTTGTAATTCAAAAACGATTACAAATTACGATTATAAAATGTAATTTAATCGAAAATTACATTATATTACAAATTAGATTTTCTAAATGTAGTCTGTAATCATGATTACCAATTATTGATATTTGTTAAAAAGTATTTAAAAATGTTCTTTTATAATTCTGTTTTGATTTAAATTTAAATTTATAATATATAGTTAGAAAGGCGATACTTAAAAGTACTTAATGAAATAATCAAAATACGCGTAATTTCAAAATTCAAAATTCTGCACGTCATTAATTTTTTAAGTGGCCGACTTTTAGCACTCCCACCCTATATGTGCGATTGTGTGTTAAAATAACACAAGAAATTGAGTGCACCGTTCTGGACATGTGAAATGTGTTAATTTTAACACAAGTTTTCTCACTGTGTAATTTCGTATATAAATAATAAATTATTTGATTATCGGTACAAAAACCCTTGTAATGGCACCACAAAAATACGTAAATACGAATTTCGTACTTACTTCACCTACATATTAGTACCCGAACTGCATTCTATGTTATTATTTTTGTCATAATAATATTAATAGAAGCTCTTTCTACGTTAAAACAATAACAGAAGCAGAGGAGTTAACTTTTGAAATTTCATTATTTTTAATGGTAGCAATTTCATAAGCGCTATACATGTAAGTATAACAGTATTACTGTATTATCAACACCGAAAATAAGAAAAATGCAATTTACAGTGCCAACAATTTTACCGACAGAAAATAAAATAATGTGAAAATTTAGTGTTAACGACGGCTTTTCGTGCACAAGTAACCGAATATATAAGATTACATTCACAGATAAAACAGTCCGTTCTAATCTAAAAATCTATTTGATAAAAATATATTATGAGGCTTGAAGAAAAATTTCTAAAACCGTTATTCCCAAAACGAATACTTCAGCGAACGAAAAACACAAAAGAGTAATGTAATTCTGCTCAAGTAAACCCACATTTAAAATAACCACGTTAGGATTACTATACACAGTTTTTAGATCGGTAATGTTCCAACTAATGATGACGGATAATAATTAATCGATTAGTCGATTTAGTCGGCTAATACTGTTTACACTTACAAGGAAAGGGCAAGAAGTCGAAAATTCAAAAAAATCTGAAACTTTGTCAGTATATAGAGGGTGGCTACCTAATAACATAAAAAATATCAGTTGCTGCTAAAAAACGTTTTTAAGGGGTGAACCACCCCCTCAAAGTTGGAACACAAAAAATTAAAAATCAATGAAATTTTATTTATACGTACCTTAAAAAGTTCTAGTAACAAATATAACATTATTTTTTGCATCTACAAATTTTTAGCGGTTGAAACCACCCCTTCATATGTGTACTTAAAAATTTAAAAATTGATGATGTACAATACGTAAGATAGTTAACAAATTTTTATAAGATATAATTTTATGTCCAAAAAAATTCCTCATTTAAGATTTTAATTAGGTAATATTTTAAAAATAATCATCACCGTATACATTTTTCATATTTTTAATCTGTCAACAACACTTTGTATTTTTAGTAATAAATTTTCTGAAAATAAAAAAAAAAGAAGAAAATATGCGTTTTTCATAATTAATTAACTACACAACTTTTTTAAAACATTAAAAAATAATATCCGTGCTTTATCACATTAATTTTTCAAAAATTAATAAAAACAAAACGACTAATCACACCTAAGATGTTAAAAAAAAAAAAATAATTAAAAAGTTGCCAACTTTTTGAAATATACCAAGTCTATTGTACGAGATTACTTGTAAATTATTTATTGAAGGTATTAAGACTAATGAAAAATTCGAAAATTGGCACAAATATTTGAAACATGTAAAGAATTATGTAAAGAAAACAATATATGTGAATTAAACTAAAAACATGAAAAAATTTACCCAGGTGTAAAAATAATAATTTTCTTCTTTTTTTTCTTTCAAAATATTTTTTTTAGTACCTCCAACATTAAAATAATGATTTTTTTTAATTTTCTAGAAAATTTAATGAGTAAAAAATTAATTAGAAACAAAGTTTTCATATTTTAATTTCACGACCTTCCAAAATTTTAAATGGATTATCCTCATTAAAAAAATATATTTTCCATACCATTAACAATATAAGAGATTATTTATAACAGAACTGTTAATTTTAAAATTTAATTTTCGTAACTAAGAAGTTAATTAAAAAGTCTAGGCTATAGTCCAAAAATTTAATTTCAATTGTATTCATTAATTTTTAAAACTGTCTTATTTACAATGGAAAAATTATTTCTAAAATTACAAAAACAAAATCATATTCATTGGTTCTGTAGTAGATTCAAAATTATAACTAATTTGAAATAACGAAAAAAAAGACGAACACTTAAAAATATTATTTTAAAAAGTAATAAAAATGTCAAAAATAGTAAGAAAGTATGTGAAATTAGTAATAAAAAAAATAGTATGTGCAACTCGTGCGGGATTGTCGATTGCCCACTCAAGCGAATGAGCGCACTCACTACGTTCGTGCGCTCAACTTCGCTTTAGTGGGCAATCGACAATTTCCCGCACTTATTGCACAATATACTATACTTTGATAAAAAAAAAAAATACCCCTGTCGCAGCACCTGCATAACATAGCGAATTTCCAAATTTTGGGGACTGGCGGATCTCATCTAAGAACTGTACCTATTTAAAATAGTTTAGCTTTCTAAGAATAAAAGATTTTTTAAAATCGGCTGGGTAATTAGTTTTGATATTTTTGGGACCCAAGAACCCGAACGGACTTTGTGCAGCATAGTTGTATCCATCTAAAATAATTTAGTTCTCTAACAGTGAAAAAATTTTCAAAATCGGTCGGTTAGTTTATTTTTTACAATAATGGAAACAGTAAACCCTAGCGGAAATCATACAACATAACCTTTATTCATCTAAAATAATTTTAGTAAAAAGTTTATCCTAACAGTAAAAAACGGGTCCTAGGGATCTCATATAACTTATGGTAGTCCGTAAGGTTCTTGTGGACATCATTTAATTACTTAATGAATTCAAATACTTTAACTTACTAACGGTGAAAAAATTTTCAAAATTTTCGACATTCGCTAAAAAAATCATTGAAAAATATTTGATATGTTTCGATCAATTAATGGTCAACATCAGCAAATAAAAGTTACTCAAATCGAAGAAAAGAATGAGTTATTTGTCCGTAGAAATTAAAATACAAATTCTGAAAACGAGCAAAGAAATATTGAAAAAACTAGATCGGCAAAACATTCTGACAAATAACACTACCCAACTAATACTTGCCAATTTGAATGAAACTTAACATACTTATTAAACAGCGAAAAATATTAAATACGTGTTTTTTTAATTTCGGCTAAATACGCTTTTTAGGGGTAGAAAACACCATTCAACCTCTGTAGATGAAAACAGTTATAGCTAAATATTTTTGAAACGACATATTTTCTGAAAAAAGGGCTGAGTACCAAATTTGTAGAATTTAAAGCGATGCACTTGATAGTGACCCTGAAATCGATTTTCAAGGTCAGTTGAAAATGATTAGCCATTGCCGAATTTTGACCATATCCTGTACCTATAAGCAGTAATTTCATGTATTGACTCAATCTATCTTCAAAATTGATTTGTTGCGTTATTTTTCTAAAATAAAAAAAATAAAAACCTGGCGAAATGGAAAAATAGACGCAAATTTATAGAAAAAATTAGAAGAAAACATTTTTGTAAGTAATTTTAGAAGTAAAGTTAAGGAAAGATTTAATATCACTCCAATTGTAAGTTAAACATTAACTTTATCTTATATTAGAAATTTTCAAAATTTTTTAAAATTTTTATTGCTACTCTATAGTTATCATATTAGGAATTCAATTGAACATATGATTAACTATTATTTTTCCGATTGCGATTGAGCAAGTATTTTTCAAAATTACTTCTTGATCACTTATTTTCTATCTTGCATGTGAAATTCGTTCGAATATACTTTGAACCATTTAGGGATGAAAAGTAAACTACTCCTTTTGAAAAATATTAAATGATTTTCAAATGACTTTGGAAACTGACCTCAAGGTCAACTTCAAAGTCATCATCAAGTGCATCACTTTGAACTCTATAACTTTGGTCCTAAGCACTTTTTTCAGAAAATATATCGTAACATAATCCACTTCTATGTTGATTCCTGGTCTCTTTTCCTGCGTTTCTAATATTTATGTCAATAAAAAATGTGCTAGCACCGTAGACAAGGATGAATAGGTACGCATTCAGACTTCACACCGTATTTTTTTGTATTTATTTTATGAGTACCTAATCTTTAATATATTAAAAATTTACGCGAAGATGGTCACTTTATCAGCAGTATCCAAAAAAATTTAAAAATATCGGTGGCTTTTGAAAAATTAACAAAAATCGTATAATTTCTTCTCTATGAAAAATTGGGGTCAAAAGAGACGAGAAAAGAGTAAATGGGGACAACCCGTAGGGTCGACCAAAATTGAAATTCTAATATAAAATAATTTCGAACTTTTTGTATTTATACATTCAAAAAAGAAATAATAGGTACTTGATGATTTTCTTTAAAAATAAACGTAGAATCTAAAATAAAGTTTATATACCCCTGTCGTTTACCCCTAAGTTTATATTCCTCCTATTCTTATTTTAGTTCAAAAAATAATTTTTCAAGACTAAGACATAATAATTAATAACAGTGAGATTCTACGTCCATTTTCAGACTTTTGTCTAATACAGACGTTACCTAGAATTTTTTTTTATCTACAAAAACATCAGTCTACAGAATTCAATTTATTAGTTAGCAAAATAATTCAAATATGTCTCACTAACAATAAATGTCTTAAATGAGTTTAAAAAATCAAAACGATACTGTTTATTAAATTGCGTAAAAGCTAGTAAATGCAATAACAGATATGATGAATTTATAAGGATTTTCTTGTACTACAAAATCTTAAAAATATGGGAACGCGTACTTTTTTTCGTTAATTGTGTTTTATTTTTTTGCACAAAATTTTAAAAATACTTTATTTTCTTAAGAAAGGGAGGCAACTTTAGTCACAGATATGCCTATGAAAAGTTTTTGGTAATCCGGGAAAAACGAAAACACTTTTTAAAATTTTTTTATTGTTAAAATCGAAATGTTCTTTTAAAGAGGGTTAAAATTATCATATTTTACATTAAAATTTTGACACAATCACTCCCTAACTAACGAGCCTTACTTAATATTAGGAAATTGTGAAAAAACACGTCAATTAGATTTTTTTACACAGATTTTATTTGTTATATAATTCAAAAGGATATTTTAAAAATGTGTATGAATGGCTTTCATTAAATAAATTTCAATATATTTTCCATTTATTTTAACAGTGGAATGTCCTTATTAGTGGCTATACTTTCGGCTTGCAGCGAATTAGACGAAGATTTTCTTCTAAAACCAAATTTAATAATTAATTAAAGTAATAAAAAAAAATTGTGGATTTCCTACCGTTCAAATATAATCTTTATTGTATGTAAAAAGGTTATTACATTTTTTCAAAAAACTGTAAGTAAACTGTAAAATTTTCTTTACAAATATGTTAAAATAGAGAAATGTTTCCTTTTTAATTTATTTTTAACTCTTTTTAAATGATTCACTTTAAAATTTTTTAATATTTCTTAATCGAAATTTCATAAAAGAATGTGTCAAAATTTAAAAAAATTTTTCTTTGTTAAAAATAAAAATTGAATGTGCAAAATTATTTAATATTAGAATACTCTGATTATACAATTCTAATCATAACTGTATTGTCAATTGGATAGAAAATTACGTAAAAATATTATTGTTTGAATATGATTTAACGTAATTTTTATACGATTGAAGCAAACTCTTATTAATTTTAGGAAGGTGTAAATATAATCTAAATTCTGATCATATCACATAACAGATATCGTCGGGATTTTTTTTGTAAAAAAAAATGGAACAGAGATACATTATAAAAACATTTAACTGACAGAGAAATAGAATATAGCCGAATCGTTAAATTGGATTAAAAAAATCATGACACGCTACTTATAAAGCGGTTTTTTTCGAATTTAGCTCGCAAAAAATGAGACAGAAAAAAAAAGAATGCGAGTGCGAGTGAAATGGAGAACGACATATTTCCTAGTTTTTCTCGAAAAGTAAATAATTTAGAGCAACGCTATAAAAACATTTTTTATGCATTTTACCTTTTACTAGGGCTTGGTGTAAAAAAAAATTTGAAAAATTGCTTAATTCTGGCAAAAAACTCATTTTGTTGACAAAAAACGCCCGGAAAACCTACTTCTGGGCATCCGACGTGTCTGGCTAACGAACTCATCCAACGATTTGGAAAATCGAATTCGCACACAAAATTTCATAAGCATTAAACGTTTCGTTCGAGAGTTATCGCGCGGATACATATATATATATATATATATATATATATATATATATATATATATATATATATATATATATATATATATATATATATATATAAAAATTTTAGTGAATATCATTTTCGTATTCTAGGGACCTCAAAACATATTTCTGATATGGTCTCGGGCTTAGGTCGCACCATGACACCTGGCGTAAAAGCTGAATTTCCAGTTTTGGAAATTCGCTAAAAGATAAAATAAACTTCAATAGGAAAAAGTGAAAACAACGGTGTTGAGGAAACATAAATCTCCCAAGAAAGTATCTCAACGCATAAGGATTTATGGAATATTTTTAAAAAATTTGCCCTCGCGCCCATTCAGGGCGCAATTTATATTTCATCCACCCTCATCCACTCTAAGACTGTGACGCCATTCTGAACAAAAAATCGAATGTGGATTGAAAATAAGCTACAACTCTTACCTTGTTCTTACAAATCTTACCTAATAAGAAGGATAACAATTAAGAAGAACTTTTGCAAAAAAAAAAAAATTGTCACAAAAGTTGTGAAAAGACTTTTGCCCTTAAAATAATTGGGACCTTTTGTTATACCTTTCGTTTAAGTTTCATCAATCTTCAGAAACAAGGTCCGAAAAAAATCGAAAAAAAAATCAAAATTTTTCGATTCTTCCAAAAAATTAAAAATTGCGATAACACTAAAACCACTGATCAAAATATATCAAAATTCCGTTCCTTTTAATGCCCCATACATAGAATCATTTTTAGCATGGTTTAATTTCTCTAGCACCAGTAGATCTGGAAACATTCATTGATTTAGATGCCAACATACAACTTTTCGATAAAAAGTCCAAAATCGGATTCCTGACGTCCCAAAACGTCAAAATCAGCATTTGATTATCGTACTTTCCTTCTTATAATTGTAACTTCGCTATTATAGCCTACATACAGAGTCGGATTTACCGGCGATCGAATGCCGCCCTGGGGCTCCGTGAAAAATACCACCCCATTACCTAAAGCCAGGGCCGAGAAAAATGTCAGGCCTCTAGGAAAAAAACATATTTTTTAAAAACTTTTCCTTTAAAAAAAATAAGTGACGAGGAAAAAACCGCTTTTTTAAAAGCTTTTATTTAACTTGCTATGTTAGTATGTTGGTTTAGATCAAATTTTGGAATCAAAAATTAGACAGGTTCTAATTGAGCTAGAGGTTTCAAATTTTGCATACGTGTCTAACCTTGATGACAAAGCAATATTGTATAATTAGTTTTTCCCTAATTCTCCCCAAACCAAAATTGTTGATTTTTAGTCCTATTCAACTTTTTGACATTTCGAATTGTCAAATATTGTCCATTAATTTTACATTGCAATTTTTTGTTTTCATAGTTGTGTTTGATTAGGGTAAATTAACCGATTAAAATACAGGTAAAAAAATTACTTCTTTAATTTTTTTTTAAATTAAGTGTAATCAGACTAAAAAGTAGAAAATAAAATAAAGTAAAAAAAAGGTTTCTTAAGAAACAGCTTTTATTTATAAATGGGCTAAAAAAATAAAATAACTTTTGAGTGAAGTTTGAAGCAATATGCAACATAATTTCTAAAAGCTTGAGGCGTTTAATTAAATTTGGTAACTACTGAAAAGTAAAATAGCTACACTTATATCCAAAACATAAATAATTAATGATAACGCCTCAAGCTTTTATAAATTATGTTGCATATTGCTTCAAACTTCACTCAAAAGTTATTTCATTTTTTTTAGCCCATTTATAAATAAAAGCTTTTTCTTAAAAAACATTTTTTTTACTTTATTTTTTTAACTTATTTTTTTAGGCTCAATCTCATTTTTTAAAAACATTTCCCAAAAAAATAAATGACGTGCCAAAAAAAGAACTTTCTATCCCCTCTGTGTTTTCACGTTCTAAATTTTGCCGCCCTGGACACTAATCCCTAGTGCCGTTAGTGTAAATTCAATGCTGCCTACACGGACGAAAACATAAAAATTTATTGAAACTAATCAAGCCAGAGATGAAGAAACAAACTACTGGGATAAAATGGGTAAATGTACATGTCATATAATGATGATTTATAGTCGAAATAACCTTAACATTTCTAACAAAATCATCAAATATGTAGTAATGTAGCTCACAAAAATGATACTACAATAACTAATAAATAATAAAATATAACAAAAGTTAACTAAAATAAATTTGACGATAATAAATGTGTAGGATTAATTTAATGGAATTTGTTTTATAACAACTACATAATACGAAATTTATAAATTTGACATTATTTCCTCGACTGGCAAAAACCAGGAAATTGTGGTCAAAAGGTCAACACAGAAAATAAACGAGTGATAAGGCGGATTGTTAGTTCGTTTGTTCGTTTACTAAATACAGTCGACTCCCGTTAATTCGAAACTCGAGGGACTCTCAAAATACCGTAATTGCGGGTTACTTGAGCCCTGTGGTGTAACTTGAGCCCAAAACGTAAAAAGTATTATTTTCCGTTTTGTGCTTATATTAGTCAGTAGTAGAAGTAAGTTAGATGTTTAGCTAATAGGTAACAGCAGTAGGTTTACGGTGTTTAAGTTTAGGTAGTTCTGAAAATCGACACTAGAGGTGAAGCAAGTGTTGTTTACTCTCTGTTTGAAATTGATGTTTTGTTACGTTGCTAACTTTCGACTGTAAAAATAATTGTGGTAGTCTACAAAGGAAGGTAAGTGTATAATTTTAATACTTTGTTCATTACTAAACTAAATTCAGATCTGTTGCCAACCATTTCGTTAATTTTTTAAATTAAGATTTCGATAAATCAGTAAAATAACCTTAAAATTAGGGTAACTTGAGCCCATTATAACTTTGGTATAAAATGATGCAAGACTATAGCCGAAATTCCTAATAATCCTAAACCGTTGGCCAAGTTCGTTAATCGGGCACGTCCGATGCCCAAAACATGTTATTTTTGGCAATTTTCATGAAAAAAATTAACTTTTTTCCAAAATTTCTCCTTATTCAAAAATTTTTACACTCTTAGAACGAGGAGAAAAGATCACACAAAAAAGGTCTTTAAACTATTATTCTATGTCAATTAGTTGCCGAGAAAAACTAATTTTTGTAAACGGAAATTCGTTACGTTATGCAGGATGCTGCGATAAGAGAATTGAATAAGTAAAGTTCCTTATATCTTTGTACAATGTTTTAATTAGTAACCAACATCCTACATGGTCTCAAACTGTTTTCAAATGAAAATCACCTGGAAATTTAGGTTTGAGCTCAAGTAACCCGATCTTGAGGTTAACTTGAGCCCAAAATCTAAAAAGCTATAAAATTTATGAGTCATAAGAAAAAGATCCATATTATATAATAAACTAACCGTAGTCATATATAGCTTAATATACTGAATTTCCTATCCCAAATAAGTATAACAGTTACGCTCAATTTTTGAAATTATCAGATGATTTGCAAATCTGGGCTCAAGTGACCCGCAATTACGGTATTACAAATTATAGAGAGCTTCGAATTATCACAGGTAACAATTTTAATTTTTTAAGCATTTGCGATGAATGAACTTGAACTTGTCTCAAAATGTACTTACAATCTTTCTGTCTCTTTCTCTCGGCAACTTTGAATTGTCGAGTGTTTGACGCCGATGAGTTCGAATTAACGCGTCGTTTTGTTACGTAGCAATGACTTTTTCGTTCGAATTACCAAGTGTATAAAAATGTATTGTTTTAGTTCGAAATATAAAGAGATTTTGTAGGGAACTCGTGATACCATTGAATTATAGAGTTTCGAATTATCGCAGGTTTGAATTAGCGAGAGCTTACTGTACATAATTTATTGCATATGAACGAGAAATTACCAAATAAATATTGGGAGCCGCAACATATCAAACATTGAAACTTTTTATATAGACATTAGTGGGATTAATGTTAAAATTCAATTAAGTATCTTAAATTATATTTTCACCAACACATTCTTCAGTATACACAATATAAAACTTTCTATTTAATTAAATTAACCCAAATTTGAAATTTTCTTTTTGTGTTTTCAATTATAAATATAATTTTCAGTAAGAATACAAAATGAAATTTTCATTAAAATAAGTTTAAATATTGTGATTAAGTATTCTCGCATAAAACTGATTTATACAGGATGAGTCATTTTTTCTCCAGCTAAACTGTTGGCTTATCAAATAAACTGTTCGAATCACGGATCAATGGATTCAGTCTAAATACAAAATTCTGTGGATCGATTGGCGCCTCTTGGTGGGATGCTATACTACTTTACATTCAGTCGTTTTACAACCAGTGAACGTATATAAGATGAATTGTTGTTACACTGTTGTTGATTATTGGACAGTGTTATGTGTGTGTACCCGAGCATGTACGCGAGACACATACACACGTACATATATTACAGATTTCAATACAGTTTTCAGACCATTACAGGTTTCAATACAGTTAAAGTATTGCCATTTTCACTCTCGACCATTACAAATTTCATTTGCACTCTCATGCAAAGTTATCCTCGCTATAGAAATTTTCTCTTCATAAACTGGACAAGTCGACGGCAATCTAATATCATTTAAACAGAAATTATATTATTGTTAGAATATTCTGAAAATTCGTAGGCCTATTTCGAAACTGTTTACGATGTATCCTAGAATTATTAAACCAATTTCCGTACTAAACCAACTTGTTTCGTTTCCCCTATATTTGCTGAATTAATTTCGAACGAAATCTCTGAAGACGATGGTCATAAAATAAGCAGATATGTATACCTAAAATAATTTTTATATTTTCTAAAAATAAATAAAACTATATGTAGGTATGACAGGGTGAATGGCAACTCAAATATAATTTTGAAAAAAAATGAAGAAAATGTACCTTCCTACGATGAATATGTCATTTTATAACAAAAATGGTATGAACAATATGCTAATTCCATATCAACATAAAATATTTTTATGGTGTAATTCCGTACGGAATTTATTTTTAGCGAATTTCCATTCTGGAAATTCAGCTAGTACAGCAGCTCTTACGGTAAGACCGTAAATATATATATATATATATATATATATATATATATATATATATATATATATATATATATATATATATATATATATATATATAAGGTAACGGGCCTAGTTTCTGACCTTTTAAGAATGATGGCTGAGGTTAAACGACAGTAATAAATATAAGTTTCAACTTAAGAGACAATTAATAATTTTATCAACTAGTTTATGGCTTTCAAAATAAAGTCATACAAGTAAAATAATTATTTGAATTGAATTAATAATTTAAATTAATGTTTTAAAAATTGACAAAAAGGACCCAGTTTCTGACCTTCAAAATTTCTCATGTGACAGTTTCTGACCCTGACAGTGGCCTAGTTTCTGATCCTTAAATTTAAAAATACAGTTTTTTAAAATTTAATTTATAAATAATTTTTTATTGATAAAAATGAATGTTTAATGTTATATACGTTATGAAAAATAACAAAAACTAATCGAAGATAACTATAAATAACAAATAACTAACAAAAACTGGTTAGAATTTAACTGGGCCATACCACTTTAGAAGTGAGCCTAGTAATTGACCCTCATATTTCAATAATAAAAACCATTCTAAGGTATTTTATAAATATTTTAAAATAAATTTTAAACAAATATTAACCTGCTCATATATTTTTAATTAAGTTTTCATACTTACATGATGAATATTGCACAGATCAAAATGAGTACTTTGTAACATAAACTGTTAAGAAACTACCAAAAAAATAGTGTTTACACACATTTTAAACTTAAAAACTTTTTTTATTTAGTTAATATATTCTAAATTTTTTAAATTGCTGTTCATTAGACACAGAATAGATTACTTTAAATTAAGAATTTATTTTTTTTCTTATTTAAAATATAGTTTTTTTATTAATTTATAACAAAGTTGAAAAGTTCAGAAACTGGGCCAGGGTCAATTACCGTGTCTTTTACCTTATTTGTGTGTACACGATAACTCTCGACCAAAACGTTTAATGCTTATGAAATTTGGTATGCTACTGGAATCCGTGCTGACTCGGCTAAGTTCGTTAGCCAGACACGTCGGATGCCCAGAAGTAGGTTTTTTGGTCATTTTTCGTGGTATTTTTGCAAAATTTGGCTAGAATTCAAAAATTTTTTTAAACTTTTTTTGACACCACCCCAAAGGGCGTAAAAAACTGCATAAGAAAAGCTTTTAAAACATTGTACTAAGTGAACTAGCTTTTAAGAAAAATTAAGAAATTTGCTGAATTTCTTTACAATAAATGTTTCATCGTTTTAGCAATTCTTTTCTAGATAAAACAAGTGCTAGTTAGTTATTCAATATGTATGTATGTGTTATAATAACAATAGTTCTGTCTCATCTTTTTAAATTAAAATTTCTCAGATTTTTTAAGAGTACGTTATGGAAAGAAAATTTTTGTATGAAGTCCTCCTTTAGAGAGAAAATACAATTTATATATATTTGCATACCTAGAAAAGAAATCGAAAACTATAGTTATGTAATGTAATAATATGTTGTTAAATGGATATATGCTACACTATATGAGATTCGTTAGGGTCCTGAGGACCCAAAAGCGTCAAAAATTAACTACTGAACTGATTTTGAAAATTGTTTCACTGTTAGAATGTTAAACTATTTTAAATGGATACAGGTCTTAGATGAGATCCGTCAGTGACCAATATTTGTAAATTCGCTATGTTAAGCAGATGCTGCGACAGGGGTACTATATATATTCTATAGGTCACATACATTGTATAGAAAGTACAAACAATATCAGAATTCTTGATAGCTTTAATACAACCTTCGCGGAGGAATAGAATAAAAAGTTTCCTCTTTTTAATAAAAGCAATTTTATTAAGTATTGCATTTGGATACTAAGTACCTAAAGATATATTACAAAAAATAAAAAAAAAACCCTGTCGCAGCATCCTGCATAACATAGCGAATTTCCATTTACAAAAGTACGTTTTTGGCGGAATGAGGCGGAAAATTCACATAAAGAAGATTTTTTTTATTTACAATTACTCTATATCAACTAGTTTCCGAGAAAAACGTACTTTTGTAAATGGAAATTCGCTATGTTATGCAGGATGCTGCGACAGGGGTATTTTAGTTTCAGAATAAATCAATTTGGCACCAACAAACTCAAAAAATCATTTTATTTAAAAGCAATATTTTAAACAAATATGAGTCTCCACCCACCGCCGGAGGTTTCTAGAACCGCCCCGGTAATGGATGGTAGGTCCAGAACTTGTTTTCTTATTTCCTCAAAAACTAGCTAACCTAGAATAATAGTACAAAAACCTTTTTTATGTGATTTTTTTCCGTCTTTGCAATGGTGTAAAAAAATGTGGCGAAAACTCTTATATTATAGCAAATTTTGGCAAAAAACTAATTTTTTGCAAGAACAAAAACCATGTTCCTGGCATCCGACGTGCTTGGCTGAAGAACTCATCCAAGATTTTTGGACTTTCAACGTTGTCACCAAATTTCGTAAAGCTAGCAGTTTTTCCTGAAGAGCTATCGTGCTGATACATATATACATACATAAACCGATACATACATACATATATATATATATATATATATATATATATATATATATATATATATATATATATATATATATATATAAATTTTAGTGAATATTATTTTTGGGTTCTAGGGGCCTCAAAACAAATTTCTGCCATAGTCGCGGGCTGAACTTCCACCATGAGCAAGGCTGGAATAGCGAGTTTCCATTCTGGAAATTCGCTAAAATCTTAAAAGTTATATTCACGATAATAAATCGTAACGTACCTATATTAAATTGAAAATTTTTTTTTAATATATGACTCAAAATCTTCAATCTATGCAAAGAGGTAATATGTAAGTTTACACTCTAGTACAGTAACTGAAGCATTTGGCTACCAATTTTTTCGGATGGGATGGATTGGCTTGAAATTTGAACTGTAGCTAGGGAGTAGCCCAAGAAACAAAAGTTATATAATGCCGATGTGTGCTTTCACCCTAGGGGTGGAAGGCACCCCTTCTAGGGGTTGGAAATTTTTTTATGAAAAATAACCTCACCGTTTGATAGAGGGGCAAATTCTAAGCAAAAAATATTCTATAAGAATTTTTTGTACAATCAATACTTTTTGAGATATTGGCGCCTAAATGTGGTCGTTTTTAGCCCAAAAAATGCATGTTTTTGAGGGATATTTCGCAAATATCTCAAAAACTACAAGTTTTACATAAAAAATGCTTATGAGCAAAAATAAAGAAAATCAAGTAACAAAAAGATTGCATTCTTTTTTATTTTTGTCGGTAGAACACAACCTAAGTTATGACTCCTTGAAATTAAAATCGATTTTGACGATAGCTAAAATCAAAACTTTCAATGTCATTTGGAGGAAAAATGAGAGGTTTTTCGAAAAAAACTCATATTACACCTTTTAAAGTACTTGAATAGACCTTTATTTTGAGCTATGGTAAAAGCCATTAGTATAAAAATTAACGGAGTTACATTCAAAGCAAAATGGTTGTCTTGATTTTTGAGAAAAAAAATTGGTATCAAAATTAATTACTTGACGGCAAACATTGAAACTAAGCGTAATCCGTCGCCAGTTTACTTTATTCATATATAAACAATGGGTTCTGGGAGTTTGAACGGATTTAGAAGTTTAAATTCGAAAAAATGACTGATATACTCTTGAAAAAAAAAATTTAATTTTTAAAAAAATCATAGTTTTTTTTCAAAATATTTAAAAAACTAACAAATTTATGAAAAAAAATTATAGAATGAAAATTGTAGGTCTTTTCTTGCTGAAAAATTTGCTTTTTTGTTCATTTTTGTACGTCCAAATTTGACTGAGTTATGATCGTTAGAAGCTCAAAACAGAACGCGAAGACTACCTTTCCTAAGCCCTTTAAACTTACAAATCTAAAAATTGAAGGACTCAAAAAAATTGTAAATCATAAGACTTATAGTGCTTAAAATTTCCTACCAAATGGTTTTTTAAGCGAATTGATAACTTAAAAATTAAAAAAGTTATAGTAAGAAAAGTTATAGTAAGAAATTGTATTTTTTCGGTAAAATTTTTGGAGCATGTAAATTACCATCATCTTTGTGTATTTTTTGTATTTTTTTAATAATTTAGTTAAAAAATTTTAAAAATAAATTCAAAAGAATGAAAAAAACAATTAATTATATCAACATGTAATGTATAATTCACATGCTATTTTTCCATAGATATAATTTTTTTTGCAATTTTTCCATAAAGGGTAGGATTTTTTATAAGGGGTAGTTCTTCTATCAGGGTTTTTGGGAGATTAAAAAGTTACAATATAATCATACGTTTGAAAACTTTTAAAAAGTTACAATTCATCATATGTACACCAGTATATAATATCTCAAGCCGTTAATAATCGTTTTCTTCTTTATTTTATTATAAGGGGTGGTTTATTTTTTAACGGTTGCAGCTTTTCAATGAGTGATAAGTTTTCTAATGAAAAATAAAAGAGATATAATACATTGTGAATGCACCAAAAGGTTACTTTAGGCTGCTAAAACTTTTTTCCTATTTTTTCGGAAACAAAGGGGTAGTTTTTAAGAATTTTTTGGGTAGAAAAGTAACTGAATTTCATAAATTATATTAAAAAACTTGAAAGGAATTTTATCCAACATATTTGAACATAAATTGAATCTTTAAAATACGTAAATCTGGACTTTTCGTATTTTTGTCATACAAGGGTAGTTTTTACCCCTAATTATCAAAAAGCACACATCAAGACAATATAACTTTTGAAGTGTAGGGTCAGATGAGCTGATATACAAATTTTCAGGAAAATCCATTCAATCCGAAAAAATTGGGAGCTTTTACATTATTTTATCTTTCAGTGACTGTACTACTCGTATAAATTACTAGTTTATTATTAGTAAATAATTAGTAAATAGTCTGCTAGAACTATAGGTATATAACGATGACTTCATCTATTTCCCTGCTTGCTTCTCTGCGATATTTAAACGTGAACCAATAAGAAAGTCGTAGTTCTCACGTGAACACCCGTTTACCACCAATAATAGTAGACGGAAGTAGTGGTAACCGCATTGGAGCCATCTATAGATTCATGCCAACAACACCAACAACACATATCGTGTGAAGCCAACCTAGCAGAAGTGTGATCATAACACCCAACACAGCAGCTCACTTGGAACGTAGCAACGGAACAAGCGTCGTGTGGCGCTAGCTTTACTTTACAAAAATACCACTTTTATTGTTTAAACTCTTATGACATGTTTCGATCAATTGGGCCATTATCAAACCAGCAAAGATTACATTCGAATATATGCCTATTTAATCTAAAATGTAACCTATAAATTAGGTTACCCTTGTTTAATAATGGTCTTACAGGAGTCTGAGAAATAAAAGTGGTATTTTTGCTAATAATAAATATGGAATACCATAAAATACGCTCAAATCCATTAAATTTACTAATTTACTATGTACACAGAGCTATGTATGTATGCAGTGCTTTTTGCAATGATCAAAGCAAAATATCTTGACTATCTGAAATTCAAATCACTAACGAATTATTTGAAAGATGGTAGTACTATCACCATCGATAAACTTTATTTACTTTTTACACAATGTCAGTCTTAAAAAAGTCAGTCTTAAAAGATTCTCTGGAATTGAACTAAAAATAACCAAAACATTAAAAAGAACTTTCACAAACAGAGCTTGAAATTAAAAAATGGTAAAGAAACCTCAACTTTTCTCAGGTTTCTAGCGATGCACAATAGACGGAGCAAAAACTAACATTCCCACTTTTTAATATGAATAAGCATTGCAGAAAAGCAAAAAAATTTCCCGCTGATAGATTCGTGACAGACAGACAGACAAGCAGACAGATAAGAGTTCCATGATTCTGACTATGAAGTCTGAAAAAGGTCAAAGGTATAACGTTTCTATGATACTAGATAGAAATTCTCAAAGAACATAGGAAAGCTCACAACTATTTTCTTGGTAATATGAATACTAGATTTTTGTTCCATTTATTTTACTTATTTCCTTCGTCAATGAATAAATTAAAACTGTATTTTAATAATAATTAAGTTTAAAGTTAAATGAGAAATGACAAGTCAACTAATATGTTTTACATGTTTTACAGATTAATATACATAGCAGGCAGCACAAAATTGTGGGAAGCTAAACTAAACTAATTATATTTTTTTTATAAAATAATAAATAGAATAATGTAATCGACAGCTTGAGTTCTTCTAATAAGAAGTACATAATTAATTCAATTTTATTTTCTACTAGTTTTCACCCGCAGCTTCGCCTCGCACCCCCGCGCCTCTAAGAGAATGACATGAAATTGACATCCTTTCTACTAACAATATGCAAATTTCAAACGAAGTCAATAATGCATTTTTTTTAATAGAGTCAACTGTCGTAATTTCGTTATTTCTCCTTAAATGTATTTCCCCATGGAAATCAGATATTTTCTCGAAGTAAAAAGTGGTTGTGACCTTTTTCGTCCCACTCTCTTGACAATAAAACTACCACTTCGATGTGAACGAGCTAGACTTGAAAATTCTCTTAAAAGGGTTCTCCCCTGTGACGTAAAAAACCAAAACTGAAATAAAAGCGGAGCAATCCACTTTGAAAGACTTCCAAGAGAAAGAGGAAGGACTACTCTAATAGAGCATTGCAGATGGATGATAAGCTAAGATTTTCATAGTTTTAACCGTTGAAACTTTAAACGCGTTTTTCTAAAAAAATCTTGATCATATCTGGAGAACGGTTTGACCGATTCACTTGAAGTTTATAGGGTAGACTCAGCACATGTAGATGCACGGGGTGAACTAGGATCATTTAAAAATTCCGAGTATTTCAATTTTTTCGTAACAAAAATTTAAACAAATTTGAAATTTTTTTTCAGAAGTCTGCCAAAAACCCAATTTTCAGTATTTTCAAGTGATTATTTCTAATTCATTCGATGCATTTAGACTTACGGATTAAAATGCGAAATTTTTTTTCTTTCAGATAAGCCAATCAGCCGGAATCGTGGAGGAAGTAAGCGTCTTTTTCAAGGCGGGTATTTTTAGAGTGGAACAACTTACGTTCTAATGAAGATTTTTACTTGAAATTTGTTTTACACATACTCTTGAAATAGTAATAAATAAGTTATAAAAAAAGGTCAAAGTTGTATCTTTTCACTGGTCGCCAAAAAAAATTCCAAAAAATGCTCAAAAAACAAGCCGCCACAGGGGGGAACCAAGCCTAAACTACTGAACAAGACGTGACTCTCCCCTAAATACTACCCTTTACTCCCCTTTTACACATTCATACTTCAACTTGATGTATAAATACATATAAAAAAAAATACATATACACATTCATTTATATACATCATAATATTATCTATACATATAATAAAATTGTAACGAGACCATTTCTGTACATGGAATATTTTTTGAAAATTGTACTGGTACTGTAAATAGTTATCTATGTAGATACCAAAACAGCGATTTTTAGAATTTCTGTCTGTCTATCTTCTGTCTGTCTGTCTGTTCACGCATCACGCAAAAACTATTGGACGGATTTTAATGAAATTTGGTGTGATGATAACTTATTACCCGGGTCAACATCTAAAATACTTTTTACTCCAGGAAAATTTCTCATTCCCACGGGAAAATGGACAAACCATTTTGAACATATGCACACTTTAGGCAAAAATTATTGGACCGATTTTAATAAAATTTGGTGTGGTGATAACTTATTACCTAGGGCAACATTTAAGATATTTTTTCCGGGAAAATGTCTCATTCCCACGGGAAAATAGAAAAACCATTTTGTGCATGTGCACGCATTACGTAAAAACTATCGGACAGATTTTGATGAAATTTGGTGTGGTGATAACTTATTACTTGGGTCAACATTTAAGATGCCTTTTGCTCCGGGAAAATACTCCATTCCCAGGAGAAAATAGAAAAACCATTTTGCAAAAATTATTATTCTTTGCAAGTTCTGTATAATTATTACACTTATATACTTCTCAGTGAGTTTATAACAATGCTTTACGCGAACGACGTCGCGGGTAGGGCTAGTACATAATAAATATAGTTCATTTCAGTTAAATTTAACCATGCTTCGTCACTTTGAATTTAAATAATTTCCGTTTTTTTGGCTTTATCTCTTCCATTATTGCATTTACGTAAATTTTAAATTTGCAGTTTATTTTTAGAAAAGAATAGAAGACCGATTTGTTTCGAATATAAGAATTATTTAATTTTTTAACGAAAACTCATGATTAATTGTATCTGAAATGAGGTATAATTTGTGCCATATATTATTGGAGTGTTACTAAATTGCCGTAATAATTACAAGTACCATTTTGAAATGCTTAGCAAGTTGTCATGCCATTAACCGCAACCGGAGTGCACTTGTCACATGAAAACTTACCTACGAGATACGCAGCTCAGCTAACATAAGCTACAAACATTATTTTGTACGTGCAAGTGACATTCTAACTATTTAGTACATAATACGCTCGGCTTTGTATTTAGGTTTTACAAACACTACATTACTGCAGCAACTGTTATAGGATTTAGAAATGTATAGTATTAAACTGTCTGTCACTATTATATACAAATTAATGATACCCAAAATGTAATTCCGAAAATAATTCAAATTTTAGTTTGATTATATTTGAAACTGTATTATGTTCCAGTTAAAAATTCACAAATATCAAAAAGATGGATTAGGGTGCTTTCACCCGAGAAAGAATCTCCTAAACATTCTAGGATCTACTCTGTTAAGGGTGAGTTCTTATTTTTTAGTTTTCAAAAAATCGATTTTTCTTTTTACCATATTTATAATCGAAACTGTGAAAATTAAATTGTATACTCCGTTGCAAATACAATTGATCGTGGGTCACCATTAAAAAATTAAATAATTCTTATATTCGAAACAAATCAATCTTCTATTCTTTTTTAAAAACAAACTGCAAATTTAAAACTTACGTAAGTGCAATAATGAAAGAGATAAAGCCAAATACCCCTGTCGCAACACCTGCACAACATAGCGAATTTCCGTTTCTAAAAATTAGTTTTTCTCGGAAACTAGCTGACACAGAAGAATACTTTAAAGACTTTTTTATGTAATTTTTTCTCCTCTTTTAAATGGTCTAAAAAAATTTCGCAAAAATGTTTGAATAAGTGGCAATTTTAGCAAAAAACTAATTTTTTGCAAGAACAAAAACCATGTTCCTGGCTGAAGAACTCATCCCAGAGCTAAAACGTACGTATTTACTAAGATTTTTTGTTATTGAAATACAAATTTTTAACAAGCTACTATACTTCTATCTCTCAAAATTGAAAACAATAAAAAAAGATGAATTTATTTAATTTAAATGATATGTCATATAAATCACATACATAATATAAACAAAAATACTTTTGATAGTCAATTAAAATTACAGTGGCACTTTTCAATTGTGCAGGTAATAAATAAAAGAAAAAAAGGATATTTACATAACATACGTATAAATAATATTTTGATATACATATGTGTGTGTGTGTGTGTATGTAACTTGTGTACGTTGTTTTTATGAAAATATTTTGAACTTTTAGTCACATTGAGTGCAATATGTATACCTGCATATGCTAAAGACGAAACTGTCTGATCCGAAAGAAATCCGATACCTGGTTATAAGTAAATGATTTATTGTGTATCAATTGTCTTTTTTCTTCCAGTAAAATGTGAGAGACAACACATTATTTTTTTTCCTAAAAATCCTTTTTTAAATGCAACTTATTTTTTTATTAACAAGTTTTAAGTTACAGTCAGTCAGTCAAATTTTCAACAATTTTAATTTAAAAAAAGTTAAAATTTTTGTACTTTTTTAAAATAACGCTTTTTGTGTAACTTGAAACTAATTTTTATTAACAGCTGATGGTTAATAGAGAATATACCGATACAATTTTTTTTTTTAAATGTATTTAACCCGATTTTTTAACGTTTTAAGTTTTGAAAATATAAGTACGGTCCTGTCAACACCGCAAGATTTCGAACATTAATGATAAAGCACTACCGATGTATCTACTGCGTGTGCATTCAAGTATGACGTGAAGAAACTGAAATTGTTTATCAAGTTTTGTTTTAAAAGTAAACAGTTAAATTACGAACAATGTTCAAGAAGTTCAAATATTTGACATTTTACATATAATTAACTGAACAAA
Source organism: Brachynemurus nebulosus (assembly GCA_035578155.1). Classification (NCBI taxonomy): domain Eukaryota; kingdom Metazoa; phylum Arthropoda; class Insecta; order Neuroptera; family Myrmeleontidae; genus Brachynemurus; species Brachynemurus nebulosus. The sequence goes on from JAPWDM010000002.1 coordinate 62,356,691, forward strand.
TTCTAGCGTTCAAAAAACTGAATAAATAGCCGAAATATTCAACACACAAATTCTCTTGTATATATTTCGGTGTTACTGTAAGCGTATAAAAGAAAATTTTGTTTACTAAAACTTTTAATCAACATCATATAAAGTAATCAACAACATAAACTCTACTTAACCTTAGGGTAATAAACTGTTGTTGAAAAACTCATTATAAATAAAAGAATAAAAATACCCTACTAATGTGAGTACGGGGTGTGGTGGCACATAGCTTCCTTGTACTCGTAAAATACTTTTATCCAATTTTCAAAATGATTTTGTGCTTAAATGGCATTGTATCTTAAATTTCGTATTTTATCATGTTTGAAATAAGACTGCGTAGCTTTTTTATTAATGACAAATCAATCTGTAGAAAAAATTAAAAAAACCAAAAGACATTGTCGGACTTTTCAAATTGTCAGTTATTTTTTGTTTTTATAACAACAAGAAAGGCAACGACAAATACATTCTATGCACCCAGCGTTAACATATTTTAGCGTTTCCGCATTCGCAATAACTATGTCGTTACTCTGATAACACTGAAATTTATAGGGGAGCGTATATACCTACCTATTCGCCAAATACTCTAAATATTTGAGCGAAATGGAAATAGTGATAAGTAAAATATCAACATTTAATGGAATTCTACGGTAGAGCCGTGGCTATCATTACTCCGATTGCGATGAAATTCCTAAGGGACCATCTAGGAACCAAAGCGGACAAAAACAATCGAACAGTTCGCAAGTTATGAGATTTTCAGAAACAAACTGATAAACACGAAACTAAAATTGTTAAGGAAGCTTTGAAATATCAAATGTGCCTAAAAATGTTCATTTTGAAGGGAAAAAATTTTCATATTTCAAAACTGTAGAACTTAAGAAGTAGTTCTAGAAGCAATAATTATGTATTAAAATTAAATACCGTAGAATGGGAATCAATCGAGACAGGTGGGTGAATAGGGGCAAAACGAAAAATGTTATTCATGAGCTTAGTTTAAAAAAACTAGACGTAAATGCGAACATATATCTCCCTTAAACTATAGTAAAATAATTATTCTTTCAGGTAACAATAGTGACTAAGCTTTAAAGTTGGATAAAAATTATTAAAAAGTCAGTTTTAGATTGACGTCTTCAAACAGTACTATTTTTTGTAGTATTAGAGGCGGATAATGTATTGGAGCATAGAACAGAGCACTTTCAAGGTCATCAAGTCTTTCTATATTTTTATATAACTACATTCACCATAACATTTATATAAGACTTTAAAACTTTTACGTATATTTCTACAGAAAATCATGAAGTATTATTTCTTTCTTGGATGTATAAATACAAAAAATTCAAAATTATATAATTCAATTATACATTATATTAGAATTTCAATTTTGGTCAGCCCTACGGGTCGTCCCCATTCACCCTTTTATCGTCTCTTTTGACCCCAATTTACCAGAGAGAAAAAATTATATGATTTTTTTCACATGATTTTTCACAGGATCATATGATTTTTACACATTTTTTTCAAAACCACCGACATTTTCAAAATTTTTTGGATACTGTGATAAAGTTACCATCCTCCCGTAAATCTTTAATATGTTAAGGATTAGGTACTCATAAAATAAATACAAAAAAAAAATACGGTGTGAAGTCTGAATTCGTGTCTATTCACCCCTGTCGACGGTATTCTGTAGTGATTTTAAAAACAGTAATTTTCCCAATTAACCTTAACTATAATCAGAATCAAAAAAAAAAAATGTTTGTACTTTATCAAAGCCTAAAGAATTATATAACACATAAACGTCAACCAATATTTAAAAAAAAAAAAAAAAAAAAAAAAACGAATAAATTGATCAATAAATAAAATTCAAACATTTATAAGTCAAATAATTACTGAAATAAAAAAAAAATATATTACAAACATTATCGTAAAAATGCTTTTATTTCATATAATCAAAAAGATAATAGGATTAATGGGGATTACATGTGCAAATTCTTACAGCTTTATTTTCCGATTGTTTTTAAGAGATTAATCTGACACATAATGGATCATTCGGTGTGCCCTCCGCATTTGAATGTTTATTTAAAATTTAATTACAATTTATCTACGTTTTTGTTCTTCTTTTAAACGTTCAAAAATCAATAAAAATAGGTTATTATAGCAAATAAACCGAATAAATTTTATGTCTTAATCAATTATTTTAAAAAATATTTGTGATCAAAAAATGTAATTAGATGAAATTTCATTTAATGATGAGTAATTTATTTCGTTGACTAGTTAAAAAACTAATTGGCATTAATAAATAAAATAGTTTACTTTGCCAAAGTGTCACTTTTATTGTTAAAACTCTTATGACATGTTTCGGTCAATATAACCGTTATCAAACAAGATCATAACTGTAAAGTGTTTAATTATATTAATGTCAATTAGTTACTGTCAATGTTAATGTCAGTCGATCACTCTTATTAGACTGTCGTCGAGTTAGGCCCGATTCACACTATCGCTCGGCTTTTGGTACAATATCGCTACGCTCCCGATTCGATAAAATATTCTTACACAATAGAAACAATGAGTGTATTCACATCATCGCTCCCATACCGCTCTGATATCAGTTGCGGTACGCTCCCACTCCAATACCAATACCACTCAAGTAATATTTTATCGGAGCGATATCAGACCTATCTATGTATATCGATAGTGTGAACACTTTTTTGATTCCACTCCGCTCCGCTTGCATTCAGTTGTTATGAAAAGATATTTGTATCGAATTGAGACCGAACTAGGAGCGTACCAAGACCGGAATTATAATGTGAATGGAGAACGAATAGGTACCAGCATGGTATCAGCACTGTAATGTAAAATGTTCTTTATGATATCGGCACTATAGTGTGGATCGGGCCTTACTCTCGTCTATCATTCTAGTGATGCATTACTTTCTATTAGAATGTTTTCTCAAATTTCAGCACGTGCAAACGTATTATTCTGAAAGATATCTATACTTCAATAGTTCTACATACGTATATACAGGGTGCGTACGGTATTTGAGGACAGATTGACAAATAAAACAAATTTATTCTCATTTCTTGCAAAGTTTATTATATTTACATAATTTTTTTACACAATGTTAACTGACTGCGATTGTACAATTATTCAATAAAATCCCCATTAGCGGCAATAACTAACTCAATACGGTGTCGAAAACGACTGCATGCGCGAATCAAATGTTGCTTGTTCATATTCATCATTGTAGACGATATGGCATCTTTCAACGATGAAATAGTGTTATGGGGATGTTTATCGTTCTCTCGCTCAACTACGCCCCATACATAGTAATCCAGGGGATTCAGGTCCGGCGAGCTATGTGGCCATAAATTTAGTGTGATATGGTCGTGAAAATTGACACCCATACAATATTGAGTTGTCATGACTTTATGTGCTTTATGGCTTTATGTTCCTGATGTTTTTTTTGCGTTTCGCAACACTTCCAACATCGCCATCCGAAGCTTCCAATTCGCGTCGGATCTTATGTACGAATGATCGGGCGCAGTTGAGAAATTTCGAGATTTCTAAATCGGTGTGTTTCGCACATATAGCGACGATAGCAGCATGTCTTTTCATTTCTTGTGTTACTTTATAATCTAATTGATGATCAGAAAAGAAAACGAAGGAAAATACTTAACCTCCAGAAATTACAACCACATATGTGCGTGTCTTCAAATACTTTACGCACCCTGTACACGTATTATGTAGGAAATATTTGCTGTTCCACGAAACAATGGTTTCATCAACTCAAATATCGGAAATCATTCAGGTAAACATATATCTATTGAGAAAGTTCATTTACGGTATTGCATTCTATATGACGAAACAAAACAGAAATGTTATAGATAATCGTAGAAATTTGATGAACATACTATTCGATCCCTGCCTCATTCCAATATTATTTGTTTCTACATATCTGAAACGGTTAGATATCACCAAGCACGGCTTGAGTTTTTCCACATACTTTGATGGTGAATAAAAATTGAATTAAGGGAGTTCTCCCGTGTGACTTTGTAAAAAAAAAAAAAAAAAAAACCAGAACTGAAATAAGAATGGAGCAAACCACTGTAAAAAACTTCCAAAAGGACGAGGAAGGAGTACTCTATGGATCCGGCATTGCAGATTGATTGTAAGTTACGATTTTCATAGTTTTAACCGTAGATACTTGAAAATTAAACGCGTTTTTCTCAAAACTGTGTTTTTCAAACTTTCAATCATATCTGGACAATGGTTTGACCGATTCACTTGAAGACTCAGCAAATGTAGACGTAAGGAGTGAATTAGAATCATTCAAAAATTCCGAGTACAGTTGATCCTTTTTTGTGCGGTGGACAGGGACCGCATAAAAAAAACGCACAAAAAAAAATATATTCAAAAATATCATCATAAATAGCTATAAAAAGTATAGTTCGATCCAGATTGTACAAAAAACTTTTTTTGTCAGGTTGGTCGGGACCGCATAAAAAAAGTTTTATCGAAAAAAACATAACCCAAAACGCTGAAAACTTAGAAATTTCCTTAGAAGTTGCTTCTATAAACAAGATAAAGCATCAATTTACACGTAGAAACATTTTATTTCAATTTTATAATATTATGAAAATTTTGAAAAATACATCTGTAACAAAATTAAATGATGCAATAACTTATGTTCTTATGCAATGTATTGATTAAATGCTTAAAAGCCGTTAAAAAGTATTTTTATCAAAGAGTTATTATAGTAATTGTTTAAGTTTCTTACTGTCTCGTGATTTTGATTGAATAGCCATTTCTTACGAACTGCATAAAAAAAAATCGCACAAAAAAGGACCGCATAAAAAAGAGTTCAGCTGTATTTCTATTTTTTTCTTAATGAAAAATTTAAAAAAAAAAAAATAATGAAATCTGAAGCTTTTTTCTCAGAACCCTGCCACAAATCAAATTTTCAATATTTTCAAATGATTCTAGTTCGCTCGATACATTTAGGCCTACAGATTAAAACTCCCTTTTGGTTCTTTTCTTTCAGATAAGCCAATCAACCGAAATCGTGAAGAAAGTGAGCGTCCTTTTTTTCAAGACGGGTGTCTTCGGAGTGGTACAACTTACGTTATAATGAAGATTTTTACTTGAAATTTTTTTTACTTGCTCTTGAAATAGCAATAAATAAACGACAAAAAACTCAAAGTTCTATCTTTTCACTGATCGACAAATAAAATTTCCAAACATGCTTAAAAAAACAAGCCGTCACGCGGGGGGAACCACCTTAACAAATCAACAAATTACGCCGGAAAGGGATTAATACTAACAATTTAAAAATTAACAAAAATTTCTAACAAATTCTATATTACTGTTATAAATTTAATACACGTTAGTGTACATGCAAAAATAAATCAATTAAAAAAAAATTACGAAAATTAAAGTATAATTATAAATTATACAGACACAGAGAGAGGCATAAAACATTGGTGCCGATATTTAATTAACTAAATAAATTTTAAACGTTTGCATACTTGAATATTTAATTAAAATTTTTAAAAATCATTTAATTAAATACCTGTGTATTTTACAATATATTTGTGTGTGGTCAATATTTAACTCAAACTCGGACAAATTCAATCGGGTAGCTCTTTGATTGCACACATTTAATAACATAGTTTCAGAGAATGTCAGAGAAAAATTTATACATACATAAAATAAATAATGTATGTATGTAAACATAAATAATACTGTGAACAATTTAACTTATGTGTATCAACTACCAACTACCATTCAGCTTCGCTGTCGCGTTTTTGTTAATTGACAGTTCTTCTCGTTAAATTGCTAGGCAACAAATTTTCGTTAGACAAACCCAAATTTATTCGAAAAAATGCAAACCTCTCGTGTAACTGATAATAAGTGATAAATTGAATAATATAATATTTTGACCTTTATTCATTCTACTAACTTTTCAATCGTCTAAATCGTCTAACATTCTACTAAATTTTCAATCGTCTCGTAGCATTTTGAAATTCCTCCGAAAAATCCTCAGTATGTACTCAGCTCTTGTAGTCAGCTGAGAGCTATAGTTTGATGTATTGTACAATCAGTTGTAGTGATAGCTATTATTTAACAAAGATAACTATTTATTTACCTCATAGTTTGTTATACAACGCAATTATTCACGAATTTCTAATTTCATGTACTTTTATCTCCGATGGTACCTCCCAAACATCCTTAAATTAGTAATTCATTACCTAGCAAAGTTACCAGGTACATAGTTCAATTTTTATAATTTTTTTAATTTAAATATTTGTTGATGGTTTTGTGGACATTATCAATGTATTTTTCTTATAGTACAATTTTTTTAATACCAATTTTATATAGGCCAAATCAATTCTAAATGGTCTGACGTCATTAACAAATGAAGCAAAATTAGACGTACAATTTTAAGATACTAATTATATAAAAATAACAAAAAGAAAGAGAGATAATACGAAACTATAGACCAACCAAATTTTAATTCGTTTGTTGCATTTGTTTTATGATACCAGACCACTTTTTAGTGGACCTAACCTATAGACATGAATTTTTTTAATTGTATCCCAACCATGTTAAAACATGTAAAAAACATAGTCATGCTAAAACTTTGCCTAATAGAAAAAAAGCTTGTAAAAAAAATATGGAAAATGAATATTTATTTTAATTTATTGAGACACGGTTTTACAGCGAACCGATATCGTTTTAACTAAAACACTGATTTGGGTAAACATGACCGGCAACTGAAACGAACGTCGACTAACAACTACACTCTCTACATGTACAGTCCGTTGTCAAAAACAGTAAATCACTCTCACGAATTTCTTTTATCGCTTGTTTCAGAGCTATATACAGCTTGGGAAACGTAGAATCAGACTCAGATGCGTACAAAATTTTAGAGTCTTTAGAAACAATTGTACTATAGTTTGTACTTTTTTAAAGAAATAAGTACACAAAATGTCAACAAAAGTGGTCTTTTTAACCAACTTTTATAATTTATAAATTTTATTTCTTTATTTTTCTTACTATTTTTAATGTAGGAAATAATGTTATAATCGAAAAGATTTTCTTGTTAGTGCTGTACCTTTTTTTTAAATTCACATGTCATTTTGTGCTCAATTCACGTGTTCACGAGTATATGTATGACAACTATTATACGTGACTTATACAATACAAACGAATAACGTACGATTTGTATTTCACTACTAAAAATTTGATGGTTAACAAATTTAAATTTTCAATTGTTGCACATCAAAACCACAAATCTCAAGCTAGATTTCCTAACCTGTATACATAAATATTAAAATAAAGACTATACCACATTAACATGTCGCAAGCTTAGTGTTTTACTGTTCCATGTCGACTTTTTAAAATCTCGAGAAAAATGAGTATGAAGTTTTGACAAACAATAACAAATTGAACCAAAAAATAATTTAGAACATTCACATTCTATGTGAAACATAGAACTTTTAATAAAATTATTTATACTTTTAGGAGTTGGAACTTTGATGTTTTGGTCTTTAAGGAATTTTGATTAAATTTAAATTTATATAGATAGACAATGAAATGGAGAACTCAAATACACACACCGGTAGAATTAGCGGAACATACAAAATATCTGTAAAAATCAAACAAACCATTTAATTTCAAGACAATATTAATCTTATTTAATTATTCACTTAAAATTACATGTTCACAAGTCGATATACCTTTATTTTCGATAGCAAAACAAGTAACCATATAAAATGGCAAATTTTTAGAATCTTATGTCGTCTAATAATTTAAGTTAAAGATTATTTAACAAATAGAAAATGAAACACAGCGTTTTAATACCGCCTGGTTCCTCCCGTGCTCTTATCAAAGTTTCCATTCGTTTTTCTATACTCAGAATGATGTTATCTATAGTTTCCCGGGGCAGTCTTTGCCATTCTTCAATTACGGCAGTTTGAAGCTCGACCACACTGAGAAGAAACGGCATTTGAATTCGAAAGTGACAGACCTCTTAAAAAGAATTGCATCAATAATAAATAAAAACAATTCTATAGAAAGTCAAATGATTCGTTACTTCAATATTATTTTAAGTAAAAATGAAAAAAAAACCGCCAACTTTGTTTAATAAATAGATTTTATTTTTTTTTATGTTCCGCTAATTATGCCGGTGTGTGTATGTGAAAAAGTGCAAATCTCAAAAAAGTCGACAGAACAGTATAACACTAGGGCTTGCAATGTGGAGTCACATCTGGTTCAGCATTTCTGATAACTAACAGTGTATTCTACTACTATATAGTACATAATATACGGGTCTGGTTGTTACGATATGTAAAGCAATTTGCCTGACTGTATGTACGTAACCCGTTTAATTGAATTTGTCTTCAGTTAATAGAACGATAAACACACTCATGTTCGTTACATTTTCAGTTCGCTTTTCTTTATTATCGGGCGATATCGACGAAAAACTGTTAATGTACAAAATAATGTGTATAAGATACATCTAAATCAGGGGTTCTCAAAGTTTTACGTCGGCGGTACAAGAAAATGTTGCATAAAAGGAAGAACATAAAGGAAAAATGCGTTTGTTTACTGAAACTAAATATAACAGGGCTGCGTTCAGAAATGCTTACCCGGTGACACCCGAGCGATATTTGATTACCCATAACGTTCAAAAATCACTTAGGTCAAATTAAAGACATTATCAACACTCGTTCAAAAATAACTATGATTTTAACCCAGAGTGACTTTTAATCGCTGCGGTCAGGACTAGAGTGACTTCGGGTACAATGTTAACTCATGCGCAGTAATGCTCTACTTGACATTTCAACATACCTACAACATAATTATATGTGTATTTCAAACGGTTTAACGGTTTATTATGATTGCATTATATTATTAATTTTAACTTATTAGGATTTTAAATACAAAAACGTGAATTACGTAGAAATATAAAACTGGTAATGAAAAAAACAGGTTACGTTGTATTTGTAATTCTCGGTATTGTTCAAATATTAAGACATACGGTGTGACATCCTCAGGATATTCCGACAATCACCCTATCAAAACACACTCTACCTTCATCTTTCATTCCTGAACGCAGTCCAGTGGTGTTCAAATCGGCGATCGTGACTGAATTTAGGCCAATCGCCTATTTTAACTACCATAAAAATCACATCCAGAAAGTAAGTCACATTTTCTGAACAACAAACTTGGCAATTTTTACAGAAAAAATGAAAATTTCGCACTCAAATTATCCAAATTTTTTACCAACCGAATTAATTCCTCTCATTTTTGTAGCTACTACTTTGAAATAAAAAAAAAATTGAATTTAATGACGTCATCACGTATACTAGAAAAATTTTTAAAGCTTCAAAAATTGTATTTTTGATGCTAGAAACATAAAATTTGAAACTGCTCGTAAATTTTCGATATTACTTTTTCCGCTTTTTACAAAATTACAGGCAGACGTTAAATCATATTTCCTGAACGAATTTGGTTATTTTGTGAAATAGATCGCTGAACAAATTACAACAGAAAACTAACTCGCATAGTATCCGAGAGAAAATTGATATTTTCCAATGAATAAATGTTTAACTATATCTAATATAGTCAGATTTATTGGTTTTTCTGCAGGTCACAATTCTGAAGTTCAAGAACTAAATTTAGCCTGTGGGCCACCAGGGCCGTAACTAGGCTGGGGCAGCCGGGACATTGCCCCGGAGCCCCCAAGCCAGGGGGGGCCCCAAGAGAATATAAGAAATTCCAAAATTAACTGACGTTTTTGTGACCTATAATAAATATTTTGAATTAAATCACCTAAATCATTTGAATTAAATCTACCAGTTTTCGTAACTCTATCTTTCTACGCTCACAAGATGTAGCTCTACCTTCCCACGCATGCGCATACAGCAAGGTATTTTTTGTGTTCATAAACTAAAACACATATTAAGTAGTTTATTTAGTTACTTAATTTAGAATTTAGAGTTTAAGTTGTTACTGTAATATATTTATTATTTATTTTGTTGTTATTTTTAATAAACTTTGAATGAACTATATAATAATGTTATCGGTTTCCCCTTCATCTGTAACATTCAATGACAGACAATACATAAAATACAATAACACACACACAATTACAGACCCAGGGCAAGTTTAACGGCGCTACTTCTGTAAAATATTTACAACTGACGAACAAAAAAAAAATAAAAGGTCGCCGCTATTCTTGGCGGGGGGCCCCCAATGAACTTTCAGCCCCGGGGCCCCGGAAAGCGAAGCTACGGCACTGTGGGCCACACTTTTGGAACCCCTGATCTAAATTCTAGATACACCATATCGAATTTACACATATATATGTATCTAACATGTTTTCCTTAAGTAAATAAACTATATACATAATTTTATCCTTGTTTTATACTAATTATGTAATGTTAATTAAAAACAACTACAGCTACACTGGTTCGTTTGATGATACGCTTTAAACAGATAGAAATGAAACTCTAGTTTTTTCTCCGTTGCAGATACAGGATACTAACATTGATTTACAAATTAATTTTATATACATAGAATACAAATATTATGTAAGTATTCTATGGGATTCTGGGAATTTGTTTTATTCTCCTTAAATCCTGTTCATCAATCGTTGGGTCAACGGTCAAAAAATAATTAAGATTACAAAGTGTACCCAAAAATATTCTTCATTATGTAAGTATATTTTAATAATATGTAAAATAATTAATAATAATCAGTTAAAAAGTAAAATTGTTCTTTTACTTCTATTTCCTCTATTCTTAAATATTGCTATAAAATATATTTATTACATTAATCACTCTGTATGCTAATAATTCGTGTGCTGTATTACTTTAGGCAACTAAAAAATATATTTCTTTCTTTCTCGTGCCTATCTTACCAAACGAATGGATGCTGTAAAATTTTATGTCTGTATAGTTTTCTTTTTCAATACAAACACCAAAGTAATTTGAATAAACTGGCGTATAACTTTACTGTAATACGTAACAACAGGAAAAGGATAATTTGCTCAAGAGTAATATGCGTAAAAATATAATTATGATACGATCTGAATAACATATTTTTAAGAAGTATGTTAACACGTTGCCAGTCATGTAGGTAGAGCATGGATACCGGTATTTCGGTACTACCGAAAAACCGGAATACTGAACATTTTTATACGTTTTTTAAAACCGGTATCAAAATTTCAAATACCGATATTTCGGTTTCGGTATTAGCAAAATCAGATACTTTATATAATTACTTTAAATATTTTTAGGTTAGATTTACTATTGGTATTGAATGGTTATAGAGTATTTTGTATATAGCAGTATAAGCATGGATCAAAAATTATTACAATATCTTCAATTTTGTTTAATGTTTTCCAGATGTCCAGTTGACCAAATACCTTATATTCATTCATATGTTTCTATACATAGTTTTTACAATTCTGGAATACATCTGTCGAAAAAAATACCAAATTACCTATGTTTGGGTAAAATATTTTACTATTGTTGAATACTATTGTTAATTCTAATGGTATTTAAAAAATTCCTTGCTCTGTGTAAATAAAAGGGTGAAATTTAAAAATTGATGTCCATGTATTTTTTTTAAATTATGTTAGAATTTCCATCACGTCTTTGAACTATTTAAGCTGTGATTTTTCGCCCTTGCAGTTCGTGTATATCTCTTTAAATTAAATGTGCAGTAGAACCGAAGAAAATTTAAATTTTATTATTTTTTGTTGTTATTCCGTTTACTTTGTTTTACTATTTTATATTTTGTATTTAGTTTTAGTTAGATTTTTAAAATCTAAAAACGATATAGTTTGTTATTATTACTGTTATCAATTATTTTCAGTAAAACATATTGCCTACTTATACAAAAACGATTTTCATTAACAGTATTTTTTAATATTTTTCTTTTTCTATTTTCCATTTTCATTCAATACCGAAAAAATACCGAAATACCGCAATTCCGGTATTTTAAATTTTAATACCGAATAAATACCGGTGTCTGTTTATAATACCAGTATTATAAACAGACACCAGCATTACAAGCCCTACATGTCGGATTATGACGAAACGCCCAACTAATATATTATTTTCACAACCAATACACCAATTATTTTTATAAGGTATATAAACAAACATAGCTGACTCTCTGTCTACGCACAATAAGTAGATTTATATGGAATTGTTGAGTCGATTCAACGTGGTGTCGCAACTAATCAGGTTTCACTTGACTTCGGACGAGATATACAGAACAACATACAGTACGTATTAAAAAAATAGAAAATTATTATTGCCAATTTGAATCATATACGGAAGAATTAATAGCATTTTAATTTTAATTATGGCTGCCCGATAACAATGACAGTATAACATGTAACTACCAATATACGTATAGACAAAAAAAAAAAAATTAAAGTAATATGTAAATTCAATATTGTAGTCTATTATCAACAATGGTGAACCACTTCTTCAACTTCTTCCTATTAACTGGTTATTTTGTCATTCATTTACAATGTGCACAAAAAAATACGAGTAATTCATTACTTTTGATAACTGACTGTAAATATACATACATACACACATCTGATAATCAAATTATGCACGGGATGGTAACATTCGGTTAAATAATTCGTAATCACGACTTCACAAAAAAAGGAAATTAATTATTTTTTCGATTGTACAATTAAAATTCATTTTTTTCCTCTCCAATTCAATTTTTGTTCGTTGCTCATTTCATTAACAAAAAAAAAAATTGTATGAATATAACAAACCAGTAAAAGATAAGAATAATTAGGGTTGACCGGGGTAATTGTGAATTGGAGCAATTGTGAACGGCGCCTATAATTTCTAAAAAAACATTAATATTGTTAAAAATCAACTCTTAATATGTTTTTCTGTCCTTTCTTAATATGCTATTAAAATTTTATAACAATTCTCCAAGTATTAGTATCTTTTTTTTTTTATTTTGAAAAAACCTTTGCAAAATTTTATGTTACTTGCTTCGACCACTCCTCAAAAAAAAAATTTTTTTTAAATAAATTTTCTTTTTTTAAAAGGTAAGAAATGGTTAAAAGTACTTTTAAAGAAGTGGTCTAAGCCCTGAGAGGGTTTCTTACTAATTGCTAAAGAAATTGGAAAATTTATCACCAATTCACAATTACCCCATGATTTTAAAGTTGTGGGGTAATTGTGAACATCATTCACAAATGCCCCCATTCGGTCAAAAATTTCAGTAGTGTCCTTTTCAGAGTTGAAAATGTTGATGAAGGTGCTGGTGACCTTATTGTACGTTTCCGTTGTACAAACAATACAAAAAAAAAAAATTGTTTTTTATTCATGTAAACTAAATGTATTTCCTTGAAAAAGTCTTATTTTCCTTGTTTTTGTGTGAATACATGGAATTTTTTGATTTTTTATATGAAAAAATGACAAAATATCATCAAAATATCATTTTTAGCTTGTAATAAATTTGTTCCTACAATTTTTGTTACTTTCCTTTAACCTTGATTTTTTGTAGAAATTTGAGGTATGCGTAACTTGCATTAAACAAAGAGAAATTGTGACCGCTAAAGTATGATGAAAAATTTGAAAGTGGAGTAAATGTGAAGAATTTGAGCTGGGCTTTGTGTACGTCATAGTAAACTTTGACGTACCACACTTCTCTTGTAATCCATTCTAAATAATTTTTCTGATGACATTCACTTTTACCCCGAAATTCATAAGATTTGCAAAACCGCACCGGGGAAATGTGAATGGCTTATAAAATTTTTGTTTTTCATACGAATTTGCTCAAAATTTGTGTGGTGCATCCTGAATAATGTAGAACTGAAAATAAATCAACCATAATGTGATATATAAAATAAAAAATACTTAAAACAACGCTTTTATCTCAACTCATGAAAATCCATTCACAATTACCCCGGTCAACCCTATATTTTTAAATTATTTTTTCTGAATTTGATTCTCTACTAATTGATAAAAACCTCACAGAATCAATAGACAACAACAGCATTTTCTTTTATATTACTGATATAAAGTTGATCCTTTTTTTTGTACGATGGATAGGGACCGCATAAAGAACATCGCACAAAAAAAGTATATTCAAAAATATCATCATAAATAGCTATAAAAAGTATATAGTTTGATTCTGATTGCAAAAAAAACTTTTTTTATGCGGTGCGGTAACATAACTCAAAACGCTCAAAACTTAGAAATTTCCTTAGAAGTTGCTTCTATAAACAAGATAAAGCATTAATTTACACGTAGAAACATTTTATTTGAATTTTATAATATGAAAATTTTGAAAAATACATCTATAAAAGAATTAAATGATGCAATAACTTATGTTCTTATGCAATGTATTGATTAAATGCTTAAAAGCCGTTAAAAAATATATTTAGTTATTATAGTAAATGCTTAAGTTTCTTACTGTCTCTTGATTTTGATTTAATGGCCGATTTTTTAAAAACCGCATAAAAAAATCGCACAAAAAAGGACCGAATAAAAAAGGTTCAGCTGTACAAAGTTTATCACATTAAGGACCGAACAGACCGATCCGGCCGACCGTAACACGACCGCAATATGACCGGATTATTGATCCCTTTTAAAACTGCCGTGGCCTACAAGCCATACGTGTCAAATCATACTATACAGTTCTGGGAACATAAAAGTTTTAAATTTTGGCACAGCTGTCATTTTTCTTGACCAATTGAAATCATTAAAGCAGTAAATGTTATTTTAAAGTTCCACCATATACGATTAAAAATCAAACAGAATCAAAAATTGGTAAACAAGTCATGTATCACGTTCTTTAAAAAGTCAAAATTGTCTCTAAAAATTAAACAAATTCCTACAGCATATAAAAATCATACTTAAAGGTAAATCTAATTATCAATTATTTATTTGCATAAATATCGCATTATTATTTTACACCACAAAATTTTAAACAGGTTTTTGTTTTCAAAATCAAAAACAGAAATGCTAAAAATAAGGTTGTAAATAAATCAAAATGTAATTAAGAAACTATTTGAAATTTTTTGTTTTTAATTATTATAGTCCGGATAAAATAATTTTTCACAGGACCGGCTTAACGATTTCAGTGTAATACTGTTAGACTGTTTGTATTTATGTATGAGACTGCTAGAGCAAATAATGTTCCTTTACATACATACATACATAAACTGATTAACTTAAATCGAATTAACATAATATGTTTTAGAAAATATTACTTAATTTTTCCTTAAAAAATGTTCATACAAAACTAGTATATCTTGCCAACAAACTATACACAAATAAAAGTATACATATTAAGAAAAAAAAATGTAACGTTAATAATGTGTTATCTAATAAAATATTATGTAGGTATTTATTTCATTTTTGCTAATATTTTTTTTGTATATACTTTTGAGCATTGAATAAATAGTGGGAATACACTTATATACACAATCTATATGAAAATGAAAAGTGACTAAAAGTGTTGACGAATATGGATGGTTAAACAAGAGGGGATTTAAAATTTTGCTAGATTAACTGATGTTATATTTGTTAGTATAAATATTTTTAGAACATTTATTAATAAATACTCTCCAATTACAACAAAAATCACATAAAAATTAAAAAATATTCATTATCATCGATAGTTTGTAGGTATTCTGTGTTTGTAGATTATAAAAAGGTGTTAATCAATATGACGATTTTGCTTCAAAAAAATAATATCTAAAAAACTTCTATTGTATGGTCCATACAAATATTCTAATATCAATAGTATCTGTGGTTAAATACAAATAATGCATACGTACATATTTATACGTACGACACGTACGATGTCATCAAAATGATGTTTTGTTTATGTGTTTGAATGAAATGTACAACTAGATTAAATATTGCTTGATTTACATTGCATGTGTATGTACCTATGTAGAAAACTAAAAATTTTAAAAAATTGTAAACAAGGTACATATATTAAATTTTAAAAAGTTAAAAAGAGATAAGGAGTTTGTTTGTCAATTGATACTCAAAGAAAGCTGTCGGTGAGAACGGAAGTAATAAATTTTGTTTTATATGTAACTGCGAGCTAGTTAGACAAATAAATATTGCAAAACTTTAATTCAATAAAATTTGGGGCCCCTTTATATTTTTGATATAAATCTCACATAATAAAATTTTTCTAAAAAGTTTTTGCTTCTCTATGTTGAATTTCAATAAATTTTCAGGATTCTGTTATTTCTGTTGCAGCAGACTCATACATAAATACAAACAGTCTAACAGTATTACACTGAAATCGTTAAGCCGGTCCTGTGAAAAATTATTTCATCCGGTCTATATTAATTATAAATAAAAATAATATATCAAAATTTTTTTTAATTTTACTTTAATCGGTTTTGGTGATATTTTGTCTTATTTTAATGACCTTTGCCACTATTTCATGTTAACATTGATATCTGAAAAAATACTTTTAAAAAAAAAAACACTGCCAATGCTTGTGGTACACAGCCTCGTGGACTCGTAACATGACTGATAAGAGGGTGTCTGTATCTAATTTTTGAAGTAATTTTGTCCAAAGCTGCGAAATCGAGCGAGTTTTAAAATATCGAGATTCCAGTCGAATAATCCTAGTATTATACGCGTTGAAAAATTTTATGAACACAGATGGGCAGACAGACAGACAGACACCGAACCAACACTGTTCAAGAAGCGAAGAAGAAGTTCAAAACGTAAAACAGCAGTAACAATTTGAATTTTTTGAAATTTTTGAATTTTTTTTTCCAATACCTTGGTAAATTCAAAAGCAAAAGTTAAATATGTATATGTATTTAAGGCGTCATGTAAATTCATTCAATTATTTATTAGATCCTTTAATGAAATTAATATTTGTTGTTCAATATTTTTATGAATGTCCGGTTTCTAAAGCCTACTTATTAACTTAAAGCAAAAACAAAAATAACAAAATTGGCAAGTGACCAAAAGTGACTCAAGTGATGTAGGTGACCAGGTCACAGGCCATGATATTTAATTTTAAAATTATTATACCAAATATTTATAGATAACATTTCTTTTAACTGGGAATCCATCGCCAATTGGAACATTGTACATTGAAACAAATAGGCCCGATTTACATTAATGCTCCGCTCTCGATACCATATCACCTCGCTCCCGGTTCGATAAAATATTCTTACCCAATAAACAATGAGTGTATTCACATCATCGCTCTGATATCGGTCCGATATCAGTCACGGTTCGCTCTCGCTCCAATGTCACTCCAATGTCAATACCACTCAGGTAATATTTTATCGGGGCGATATCAGACTTGTTATGACTTGTACCTCTAGTGTAAACACTTTTTTGATTCCACTCCACTCCGCTTGCAATGAAAAGATATTTGTACCGAACTGAGACCGAACTGGGAGCGTATCCAGAGCAGCATTATAATGTCAATAGAGAACGAATAGGTACCAGCATGATATCAGCACTGTAATGTGAACACAACAAGATTATATCGAATCGGGAGCGTAGTGATATCGTACCGAGAGCGGAGCGCTAATGTAAATCAGACCATAGGGTAAATGCTCCATTGTACAAAACAATAAAATAATTAATTTTCAATCATAATATAAATTAACTTCATATTTTCAATATTGAAAAATAAATATACTTATGATACTGATACTTATTTTATATCAGGGATTCAAAAAGTTCGAACCTTTCGACTCGGAACCCGACTTAGGTTCCGATACTTTTAAACGTTTTAAGCCCCGATCAAACCAAGATTTTACGGTCTGAACGGATGTTATAAAATTTTTCTGTACTACTGGACCCATACCCAAACACTCAGGTAAGTAACAATTAATTCTTGAACAATTAAAGTCAAATAGATATTGGTTTTGGACAAAGAAAATTTAAATTTTGAACAAATATACAATTTTATTACTTTATGGCTTAAAAGCGCGGCCGGATCACTCTGACGGATACTTGCAAAAATTTTTAAAGTTCAAAATAACCAGTGACACAAATCAGTTTATAACATCTTGGTAACGCGAGATCTAATGTTTACAACTATAGCATTAAAAAATAAGGTTTAGTTTCAAAATTTCAATTCACCATTCTCGACCTCAGACGACCTTCAACAAGTCTGAAAACATTTTTTGATAAAAACCAAATAATTTTAACCGTCAAATGACAATTATTAATTACTTAACTACACTGAATAAAACTTCACTTTTCCTGAGAATACAGGTTAAAATATTCCTTTATTCTATAAAAAAAAAACATAAAAGTACCACTTCATACTTTATTTTATTATATTTTGTGATAAGTAAAAGTCAATTAAGCTTACTCTTTCAAAAATGTTATCGAAGTTAGAATATTTTAACAAGATTACAAATTAGAACCAATTAAAATAGAGAAAAAAATATAATTTCACTATAATCTGGCTTTATTAGGTACATTTTTCATTAAGGAGAAGTTTATACATTTATCATTACCCGCAAAAGTTATAAAGCCATAGAGTACTTATACTACAGGGTGTCAGAGAAATAAGTGACCACCTTTTGAGGGGTTACTTATAGCACCCTGTAGACACTAAAACCGCAGGAATTTTTTCGGAATTAACAGTCGCGTCACCCCTCAAAAGGATAAGAGTTGTTTCCCTTACACCCTGTATATAATATATATACACACATACGTATGTATATATATATATATACATATATATATATATATATATATATATATATATATATATATATATAGGGTGTAAGGGAAATAACTCTTATCCCTTTGACGGGTGACGCGACTGTTAATTCCGAAAAAATTCCTGCGGTTTTAGTGTCTACAGGGTGCTATGAGACACCCTGTATAATACTTGACATTAGAGGAAAATAAATTGACCAAAACATGCCTAAAAATTTCTTCATCCAAAACCAATACCTACTTGAATGTCTGAGTATGAGTCAACTAATATACTAAAATTTTATAACATCCCATCATTTCGCAAAAAGTTCGTATTGGTCTGACCAGTACTTTAATTTCAATTGTGTTTTGCATAATTCCACTAGAATCTGAAGTGATTCGAGATCAAAATGAGTAATAAAAAGTATCTGTAATATCAACTGAAGTATCCTAACAATATTTCAACCTTTCAACATTCAAAAAAGAAATCACTTTTATATGTTTTTCCCACTTTGACGCACTTTACAGTAGTTACTTCAGGAACAACAGCTCATATATTTGACAATAACAATGTTCCTCTATGAATAGAAACATTTCACAACAAAGGACATAATATTTCAATGATATAAGTATGTGCAAAATTTGAATGCAAACATCACAAGCATAGCTCTGGCTAGCATTTAAACGTATATTATTTATAAATACTTGCAGCAAGCAGCATTATCATTGCAGCCGTATAGTAAATAAGTGGTGTGCAAACAAAATGGTTGTTGGTTCTCTTGGCGTTTATTTGTTGTCCCTTTATGTATATTGTGGAAACTCAATATTTAAGTAAAACAGAATAATATTGTGTTTTCTCGTTTCATCTGTTGATAAAATAAACCTGACTACACTGCCACCTAGGTATACATTTATTTTCATTTTAGATTGTTCAATGTTGATATAAAATGTTACATAAAATAACTTGACTTGTTTAATATTTTATTCACTTTAACAAGGAGTTACTCAGTGCTACAACTTTAAAATGGACTTTTATACAGTCCAACTCATGTATTTTCAACCTATTGGGACTAATTCGTGGCAGTCACACAACCAATCAGAGAAAACATGCGCAATTCGATGTGCAGTAGTCACATGTACATTTTTAATGATTAACCGTTAAAGTGTCAGAAACTTGTAATAAAATTATTTGTTACTTATTATAACGAAAATTTGTGGCCTAGAAATTAAACTTAGGGGCCGTCCATTAATCACGTGATGTTTTTTTTGCATTTTTTAACCCCCCCCCCCCCTTGGTGATACATGGTGAGGTTTAAGGCTACCCCCCTATATCACGTGTATTTTTTCGTACCTGCAAAGAATCTAATTTTTTTTTAATATTTATAAAATACTAGTATAAGTATCATCTAATTTTATTATAGAAAATTAAACACTACTATAACAACGTTCAGAAGTAGACAGAAAGGTTGCAATTTTTTTTTTTTTTTTTGTTTGACAAAAATAATAGAAATGCGAAAAACTTTTTTGTACTAATACATGAACATTACTTAATATACAGTATTTTCGGACCACGGATTAGCCAGACTTTCTTCAACACCAATAACTGGATAAGCATCTTGCAAATCAGTTGTTGGCACAGTGCTTTGTTGAAGATCAACATCGGTTTCATCAAGCCACTCGGCGTCATCATTTTCGCGCACCACGCAGAGAATCTTTCTCGATCTACCGTTCGATCGTCGCGTGAGGATGCGGGAAGGACGAACATTGTGCATCTCTGGACTATTATATTGATAGCGAATCAAGATCACACTACAAGCCGTTTTCGATTTTTTACGCGTTTGACGAAAAAATAAATACATGTAACGCCGCTTTTCGGTTGAGTATCGCGCACTTGCCGAAAAAATAAATACACGTGATATATTACTTTACCCCCCCCCCTCCCCCTTGTGATATTTCGTGATTTTTTATGGGACCCCTCCCCCCTTTCAAGCCTCACGTGATTAATGGACAGCCCCTTACCAATATGTAAAATTTTTGTTTCACTTTTAGGCGAGCAACTTAACCCTAATTTTCAACAAAAAGTGACCACGAGCGTTCTAACACCACTGATACAGAAAAAAATTATTTAATTAGAAAGACGGAAAACTATTGACAATATGATATTTTAGAATGTATACGTAGACTTAAATCAAATTCAACATGGATTAAAAGAAAAACCAGTCACTAAAACGGTTGTGGTCATTTTTTCAGTTTCTAAGCATCTTTTTAAGGTTAAGTCGCTCGCCTATTTAATCGTACTTACAAGGAAATGACATAGTTTTGTTATCTTTATGCAGTTATTGTAGACAATATATCTGAACATATCAGTGATGGTGGAAGCGATGGAGATTCAAAATCTTCTCACGGTGATCATGATATTCCTTTATTTTTGATTATACAGAACTAAATGTATCCTAATTTATAATAATTTACACTGAGAAAAAAGTTTTTTGTTTAAAATGTTTTTTTGAAGTAAAGAAATATTTTGTGATACTATTGAAAGAAATCATTTCTTTGAGTCACAGAAGTTTTTTTTTTTTCAGTGTACATTCCAGTATAATCTGTTGCAATAAAATATGTCAGTAAAAAAAAATTATAACAAATTAAAAAATAATTAATTTAGCGGTTATGTTTGTGTGAATTTTTATGATAAATTATAAACGTAATATTACCCACACATTCGGTTTGACTAATGTGAGTTGTAATCAATATCGTTTAATTACATATTTTTTTTTTGCCAATTATTTAATAATTTATCGATCATTACGTATAAATGAGCAGTTAATGTGTATTTAAGATAATGTAACACATCATCATTCCTAACAACGATTGATTGTAGAATTAATATAAAAAACTACAAATCCTCTGAACAAAAATGGAAATATCCTTGGAGGAAAAATGAAGTATATGATAATATGGTAAATGTGAATATATAGCCTGTTCAGGAAAAGCTTGACGGCAGAACTTGTTGAGTACTTATGAATATAAAAAAAATTTAAAATCCATTTAGATTTTTAAAAAGGTCACCTGTAAAATTTTATATTGCTAGTACATTTCAGTAAACTTTTAACTTTACATAGTGTAAATCTAATCTAAACTAACTGTAATCAGAATAAGAAAACAATTCTTCCGATAAAACTACTTGAAAAAAAAAATAATAGGGTAAGTGCGGGAGAGATGCCGCATTAGCCATAGTTCGTCCGTTGATTGATAGATAGCGCTATTAATGTATTATATGGTTAAAATAAGTTACTTATTTAAGCTGTATATGGTAACATTTATGATTAGTCCATCAGTTTAGTAATTATCCAACTTTTTATTATTGAAAAGTAAGTTTTTTAACATAATATTTTATCAACCATTTAATTCATTAGAATTTAAGAATGTATATTTCATTGTTTTAATGAAAATGAGTTTTGTTATTAATTTAGGTACATTTTAAAGGCTCTGTATAAAATTTTAGCTTGAAATTCCGCACTATGCTTGCTATAGCAACATGCGGCATCTATCCCAACAAAAAGGAGAGATGCCGCATTTAAAGTTGGTATAGATGCCGCATCATATTACATGTTAAAAACATAGACTTATAAACCTTAATTATACAATTTTTTTTTTTAGGCTGTAAATTATGCCACGTAAATATAAAAGATCCATTAATGGATCAGGAAGAGCCCTCATATTAGTGAAGATAACGAAAATAATGATGATTGCCTATGTATTGAATGTTTTGAAAAGTACTCAGAAACAAAAAAAAGTTGACTGGTTAAGATGTATAAAGTGCCAAAAATGGTTACATATAGCACGCATCATGTATGGAGATGTGTGTAAAATGCAAAATTTTCACCTTCTTTGATGCGACATCTTTCCCATAGGTGTGGGAGAGACGCCGCTTTGCAGACTCTACAAAAATATTAATTATGAATCCTTTATGAGTCAAAATTTAAAATTATTTATAAATAATTTTAAAGAACAATGTTTACATTTATTGTGTACCAAATTTCAAATCAATTAAATGCATACTTTAAGAATTATCAAATGTTTTCAAAATGTGCGGCATCTCTCCCGCATTCACCCTAATATAGACAACAAGTGCATCCCACCAAAACATATGCCCTTTAAAAAAAAAATCTAATATGTATACGAAGCCCGAGTGGCCCCTAAGGGTTCATCCACTTCACCTACGCAAAATTTACATATACGTGTGACCTAAAAAAAAAACAGTGGATTGAATTATGATTTCATTGTTCTCGTTACTGTAATTAATATTATTCTACAGGTTTTTACCTAAACAAGAATCAATTTTGATTTTAATCTAAAATAATTACAATGTTACCTACATTATTTATGTACCTATGTATGCTTAGTTACAACTAACAGTAGTCAGTACACATATTATGTATTGTATTATTTAATTCTTACAACATAAGTATAGTTTTAACCCTTAACGGTTGCTAAATTTTCATATAAAATTCTCGCAAAGTTGTAATTGTTTTCAGTGAATGTGCGAAATCCTCAACATAAAGAAATGGTTTTCTTTTGCACTTTTTACAAAAGTATACTGTTGTTTTTCTTCCTGCAGACAACTTATTTTTCTTAGGATATAATAAAATTTTCTTTTATGAGGACATAATCAGGCTTCACTGTTAACTTCATCACTAGAATCAAAATCACTTTCAGAACAATCTTCAAAAAATTCACTATCACTATCATTATCCAAATTCATCCAAATTTTCTTTATTTATTTTTGGCGACAAATGTTCCATAAACAACATGGTCCTGCAACACGAGCGCCCATATATGAAAATTTGTAGGGGGGCTAAAACTGGAAGTAAAAAAAAAATTTGATAACGAATGGCGACTTGTAGGTAGCCATAAAAAGTTTGAAGAGAGAAAAATGACGGGTCCCCGGACACAAAAAAATAATTTTTTATTACTCATACGGGAGAAGTACGAACTTGGCGTACACATTTCTGTACGTAAAATAGCTGTTTGCCCACTGTACTCTTCCCACATACTTTTTTGCGTGCGGAAAGTAACTTTCCACCCACAAATTGACAATAAAACACGCAAAATTTAATCAAAACACGCAAAGCCGCCTCTTGATTTTTCATTTAATAAATATTTCATAATTATTTCTATAGAAACCACCAACAAAGTAATTTAAACACGATTTAATTCAGAAAAAAAAGACGAACACTTAAAAATATTATTTTAAAAAGTAATAAAAATGTCAAAAATAGTGATAATAATAGAAAAAAGTATGTGAAATTCGTAATAAAAAACAGTATGTGCAACTCGTGCGGGATTGTCGATTGCCCACTCAAGCGAATTGCCCACTCAACTTCGCTTTCGTGGGCAATCGACAATTTCCCGCACTTATTGCACAATATACTATTACCCCTCAAAAATTCAATTTTTCCCCAAGCATAATACAATTAAAGATCAAAAATAAACATTTATATATTTTATTCTGTCCCTAAAAGCTAGGGGAGCCACTGGTATGGGCGCCATTATACTGTGACAAGTATTACTCTTACCGTCAGAGATGACTGGGGATCGTGCGTGAAAGGGTCAAAACAAAAAATCTGTTTCCAATTTTAGTATCACGATTATATTTATTGATATTTAAATACATATTATGTAAATTTCAGTTAATACTGGTTCAATTATATTTCATAATTTTTTACAAAAAAAAAAATTTAGAAAAGTCATTTTTATGTCAACTAGTGTGTAAAATGTACAGTGTTTATAGAGTTTAATAATAGTAATTATTTCTTATAATCATTTATCACATATATGAGATAGACAATTAAGGAATACCATACTATACGGTAAGTAAAGTGTAACAATTAAGAAATTCAACAGCAATAATTACTTGTAAATAACACCTTATTTTAACTGTATATTAATTACAATACGTTAATTACCAAAAAAAGTGTGTAGGTTAGGTACATATTATGAATAGGTTTATTCATAACTTAATTCTACAGTTTTTATTATGACAGCGGATACACCCATTGTTGTTCAGATTTCTACTGTAGTTACCAGCCTTTAAATTGGTGTGAATCCAGTTCAAAATTTGTCGTCTGATTTCCTGTGCACTTGTATTTCTTAAAGCAGTATACTAAACAGGGCCGGATTACCCACTAGGCCTACCTAGGCCATGGCCTAGAAGCGGTAAAAGTTGTAAATTGAGGTTTCTTTCACGGTCCCTAAGGGAGCACTTAGAGTTAAGCTGGCCCTGACCTTGGACAATAATTTTTAAAAATTCGATTCCCTTTTGTTTCATTTTCTGAAAGTACCTATAGACTTTTAAAAATATGTCCTTAAAAGAAAATTTAAAGTTATACCTAAGCATTTTAATACGATAGCATCAGGTATCAGGTATTTTAGTTCAAAATTTTAAATGTATTTTTCTGCAAACTACTTTTTTCAAGCAGGCCGAAATGATATCTCGACTTCTATTTAGTACAATCGACTTTAAATTTGGCATGTAGGTACCTACCTGTAGTACAAATTCTGTTATGGTAGGAGCTACAGACATTACGAAATTTTAATTTTTACTATTTGTAAAAAATAAAATGGTTTGGAAAAAAGCCAAAAAAAAAAAAAAATTTCAAACGACTACCATTTTTAGATTTATATAGATTTGCTAAACCAGAATTTTCTTTTTCTTATTTCTTCAGATGGACACAAGCCCCAATATCATATCAACTAGCACCTCATTTTTCTTTTTCCAAGGCCATGTTGAAATCGTTTAAGTCCTTGAATTTTCATTTATTTGCTATAAAAATTTTTGCATGTTCTTAAAAATGCAATAAATACCTTATAAAAAAAATGGATAGTAAAAGTACTGATAGATTTTATTAAGCTTTAATATAAGCTTAAATTATTGCTCTCTAGGCTAGAATACCCCCTTTAACTGTTTTCCATTTCGTAACTACATACCATCTGAGTTTTTTGGGAGTTGCCATTTCTATTACAATCAAATTTTTATGATAGAAATGGTACTGGAAAAGGTTCTTTTCTTGGATGTAATGGAAATGTAACCAAGAAAAACACTATCGGTTGAAGTAGCCTCAAGTACATACTCATTAGGGATTGTAATACCGGTAAACCGGTTTACCGATTTACCGGTAAATTACTAAAAATGCCTTAAAATTTTTACCGGTAAATCGCTGACTTTTTACCGGTAATTCGATAAATTAAAAATAAAAAATTTGAAAATTTTTATAAGTTCATTATATTTCATAGAAGAATGATCAAGTTTATTGAACGTAAATATACACAATCAAATAACCCCTTACTTTGTATCCATAATAAACGATTCTATGATACAATAAAATCGCACAATGCAATGGTCAGTTTTAACATGCATATATAGCAACAAAGCGTCCTATTACATCCCCTTACATATTATTTAAATCAGCTGCACTCAGCTGTACTTTTTCCAAAATAATTAAACATTACGTTAAATGATTACATTATAAGAAGCGGTAAGTAAATTTTTATTACAGGTAGGTATATATAATTGATTCATATTTTATGATTATTTAACAAAATTAAAATTATTTTTTCAATTAACAATAACAATGGGCGGTATATTTCTGTGAAAGAAACTGTAAATACCTACAAAGTCGTAAAATAAAACAGATACAATTTCTTTTTAGATAATTTTTCTTATTTTGTATAGTGTATACTGTATATAATTACCTTAATAAAATAACTTTATGTTTATATTTAATTTTTTTCTAATATTTATTCTTATATTTTCCGTGTTTTAAAAAATACCGGTAAATTACCGGTAAACCGGTTTTGCTAAAGAACTTTACCGAATTACCGGTAAATGAAAAAGTCGGTAAATTTACAATCCCTAATATCCATATTTTTACCGCCTAACTGATAAATTAAAGAAAAATTAAAAAATTAAACTTGGGTAAAAAAAATCTTTTTGCTCATTTATGTTGTTAATTAATGCATTAGATCAATTGTATCGAAAAATTAATATATAATCTGATTTAAAAATCTATAAGTTTCTATAATAGCTCGAAAACCATAAGAGCTACAAAGCTCCTGACTATAGCAATCGGTTGCCCCCGTCGATATCTACAACTCTTATTTGAACAATTTTTCGATTAAATCAACGGTTTGGCTGTAATAAAAATGGCAACTCTCGAAAAACTCACACAGTATTTCGATTCACATAATTATATGTATATATTCTAACTTAAAATAGATTTTTAACTGATTGTGAGTTTAACTTTTACTTGATGATGATTTAATCAACCAAAAGCTAGCTCATAAAATATTTCAAATTTTTTGATATTCTTATTTAACACTATGAGGCCCGAGCACTTTCATAGTAAATTTCCCCGGAAGCCGGCAATATTTAAAAAAAAAAACTATACCTATAAACAAATACATAAAATAAAATGATTCAAACACACAACACAGCTCCACACGTATGTAAACAGACGTACTACGTGATACGTACATACATATTACATATACACTGGCATTCAAATCAATTTTATTTAAAAATATAAATTAGTTTTAATGTATTTTTTGTTTATCTTAAAATTTTTTATACATAGAAACCAAGAGAGTAGTGTTTGTTGGTATGTATGTGTTTGTGTCAATGGGAACACATCCGTGTGATGAAGAATGATAAACATGATAAACATC
The DNA here is from genome assembly GCA_035578155.1 of Brachynemurus nebulosus. NCBI lineage: Eukaryota > Metazoa > Arthropoda > Insecta > Neuroptera > Myrmeleontidae > Brachynemurus > Brachynemurus nebulosus. The sequence goes on from JAPWDM010000002.1 coordinate 62,384,137, forward strand.
GCACACATAATGAGTAATCAACTAATCAATTAATCATTGATCGCGGTCGGCCTCTGGGGAAGTTTTGTTTGGTTTCGGATGCCGAAGCCGTGGGACTGAAAGTGTTAATAAAAATCAACAAAACAGGACGCGATAGAAATTAGTCATTAGTTTCGAGAAAGATTATCGTCGTACATTTGACAATTTTAGAACATCTGGCTACACTAATTAAAACTTTCTATAATTCTCTAATTGTAAGACCTCGCTCACACTGAAGCTGAAAAATACAATAGCGCAGTGGGTAAAATTACGAATGAGGCCGCACTCTGTTAGCAATATTACGAGATCGTTGAAACGTTATAACGGCCGTTAATAATAGTGTCACATTAAAAAACGATATTTTTTTTTATTTCTCTTAAATTTATAAACGGCTCACGTAGTATGTATTATTTTGACAAATTCATATCACATTTTTATCACATGTCCATACTTTTCGTTACATCAGTTGCAAAATTTTAATAAGTTTTTATTGTTAGTGAATACTTTTATGCATGGCATCTAAATAAGTATATTGCTAATAATATTAATTGTATTAACTTAATATTATTAGCAACACCTAAACATTCTATTTATTTTTATATATTCGTGTCACTTCTAATTTCACAAAAACAATAGGTAGTTTATTGTTGAATGTGTGCCAATAGTAAACAAGTCAAATGCGATAATTATAAAGTTATATAGAGGCAGCTTCATTCAAATCAAGTTAAATGTTTAATTTCAAGTGTATTAGACACATGTATGTACTGTTAAATAAATTATTTTTATTGTAATTTCGGAACTAAAATGCATGAATTAGTCCCTCATGATAGAAAGTAAAGTGTCAGTTTTAGTCTCAAGGGACTAAAAATACTTTTGCTCCCGCTTTTAAATCAATCAACAAGTAGCATTTATTGGGATTCGTCAAATAGGCGGAGCTTAAGAAAAATGGCTGAACGGTGCATTAACATTATTTTTATATAATAGTAATCAGTATTATATTAAGAAAAAATGACAAATATTAGAATTGTATTTGGGTTGACACAAGTCCGAAGCAAAGGGATTTTACTGAAGGAGAGAAAATTTTACATCTGTAAAACAGTTAAAATGTGGTAAAAATATGAAAAAATGGGTGAATAAAATAACTGAAAAACTGTAAATGAATGGAAAAATCAAATCGATTTTATGTATTTTCAGATCTACAAAATTCAGCTCATAAATGACATTTCAGAAAATGCACTTTAAGAATAGTTTGATTTTTCAACACTAGATGTCACACCGCCATTCGACAGATTCCAATAGAGCATCAATAGAGCACCAATCGAAATCAGCAAGCGAAATTTAAATTAATTAAGTAGCGTTACTAGCTAATTTAAAATAATCAACAAATTCAAACTTTTTACGTGGTTAGATCAACTTCTAATTTTTTTTTATTACTCATGCGGGAGAAGTACTAACTTGGCGCACACATTTCTGTACGCAAAATAGCTGTTTGCCCACTGTACTCTTACTTACCGCATACTTTTTTGCGTGTGGAAAGTAACTTTCCACACGCAAATTTACAATAAAACACGTAAAACTTAATCAAAACACACAAAGCCGCCTCTTAATTTTTCATTTAATAAATATTTCCTAATTATTTCTATAGAAACCACCAACATAGTAATTTAAACGATAATTAATTCAAAAAAAAAGACGAACACTTAAAAATATTATTTTAAAAAGTAATAAAAATGTCAAAAAAAGTGGTGATTATAGAAAAAAGTATGTGAAATTCGTAATAAAAAATAGTATGTGCAACTCGTGCGGGATTGTCGATTGCCCCACTCAAGCGAATGAGCGCACTCACTACGTTCGTGCGCTCAACTTCGCTTTCGTGGGCAATCGACAATTTCCCGCACTTATTGCACAATATACTATTTTCGTAATCTACATGGAAAAACGAATAATTTAAAAAAAAATCATAATAAGCCACAAGACTATGGAAAACTGTGATTTTTATTATAAATCCGCTGTCAAAACAAACAATTTTGAAAAAAAAAACCTTGATTTTTGGGTATTTCACAAATTTTTAAAAAGTATTCTAAAATATTCCTAAAGATTTAAATACAACCCTAGTAATTGATTTTTGTGTAAAAAAGGCGATTTAAAGAGAAAACCACTCTTTCAACAGATCAAAAAAATCTACGTTACCAACACCTATTTCGCAATTTAATAAATTTTACATTTCATTTACCATTGACAACGACATCTCTTCTTGTTATGAGGAACTATCTTTGGCCTCTGACGTCATACACGCCAATGAATCGTTTTCATCACATCAACCGCCAATTTCAAATTCATAATTTTCATTTAAAAAGATAAAATATTTATAGATTTTTTTAAAATAATTTAAATGGTTAATCATTGTCATCGAATATACTCTATGTTATTCACAATATTTCATTAGCAATAACTACATCAGTCAAATACCCATATTTCTGTAATATTTATCATAAATCCGCTGCACCGTCAAAACAAACAATTCTAAAAATAAGAAGTTGATTTTCTACGGCCAAAAAACCAAGTGACCGTGAAAGTGTATAATTACCATACTTTTGCACCCGCCTTAAGCCTTTAGACCCATCAGCAACTCCTTTAGGTACTTAACATATTAAAAATTCAGAATGAAAAGAAATAAATATATTTTTGTGTAAGCCTTCAAGCTCCCGTACTTATTTAATTCAGCTGCCAAACACGATGCTGCAAGCTGTCCACTATTCCCCCCCCCCCACCTTTTAAAATACTCATCTGTGGCACATTCTTTATAAACGGCCGGTACTTATTTTTACACAGACAGACTCTGTATACGGTGTATTTAATTAGTGAATAATTATTAATCTCTTATAATTACCCAGAAACAATTTTATATATTTGTTTCAAGTTTCAATTTATAAATTAATAATTATAGAAAAGTAAAGAGTGGCACGTAAATAAGATTTATTTTAATATATTTCTTGATCCGCAATGATAAATTACTAAACATCATTTTATACCAAATAAAACCATTATTTATAATGCCTACTTATGTACCATACCAAATTCATCTAAATAAATAAATACAGTTTGATATCTTTCCTGTTTACAATGAAGATTAATAATACAAATACTATTTTCTCTCATTTATGTACTACTTATCAGTAAAAAGATTAATACATTCCATTTCATCTGTTAAACGTAAATATCAATCATAAAAAACATTTCAGCCTTCTTAAATTTTGAAACTAAGATATATATATTTTGAATCACACAATAATTTAATGGGCTTAAATGATTTAATGTTATATCAGATAAGTTTTTTCAAAGTAGCCATTTTTATTGCGACTAAATTATTAATAAAAAATATACGGCTTTCATTGTCAAATTATTAGTGGTCAAGTGCGAGCAGACCACCTAATGTAATGATACGTAGTGATGAGCAAAATTAGTCTTGGTCTTGCAGTCTTGTCTTGGTCTTGCATTTTTTGCAAGACCAAGACTATGTATACCAAGAGCAAGACCAAGACTATAAGTATGGCTGCAAGACCAATACCAAGACCCAAGTGAGCAAGACCAAGACAAAAGCAAGAAAAAAGCAAGACTCTTGCTAAATTATTTAAATAGTTTGAAAATATAATTAATACGTAAAGATAGTAAAAATTCTGATTTTAGAACAAAAAAATTCGCTAATAAAAAAATGCAAGAAAGTGCAAGATTTTTTAGCAATAACAAGACCAACACCAACACTGCATTTTGCAAGACCAAGACCAAGACCAAGACTCAAACTGCTCTAGCAAGACCAATACCAAGACTCTTAATGCAAGAACAAGACCAAGACCAAGACTGCCAAGTCTTGGTCTTGGTCTTGCATTTGCTCATCACCTTTTGCTCATGAACCTTGTTATATACAATGGATAAGGACCGCATAAAAAATATCGCATAAAAAAATATTCAAAAACTTCATAAATAGCTATAACAAGTATAGTTTATAACTCAAAACGCTCAAAACCTCACGATTTCCTTAGAAGTTGCTTTTCTAAACAAGATAAAGCATAAAAAATACATTGTAAAAAAAATTAAGATGCAATAACTTATATTTTTACGCAATAACTTAAATGCTTAAAAACAGCCAAAAAGTTATTTTATCAACGAAAATTATTATAATTAATTGTTAAAATTTCTTACTTTCTGTTGCCTTTTAGCCTATTTAGCCTATTCACATTATGCACTCTAATGGGCATTTAATAGAAAAAGTCGCATAAAAAAAATCCCACAAAAAAGGACCGCATAAAATAGGTTCAGCTGCAATTCCATTTAAAAAAGTATAAGTTTGTATCACATCTCAAAAACTACAAAAGATATAAGTAAAGCTCCTAACTATAGTAATCATTAATCAATTATCTGAGCAATTTTTTGATTAAATCAACAGTTTAGCCGTAATGGCAACTCTCAAAAAACTCACCTGTATAATAGATTTCAGTTTTGGTAAAATAAATATATTTAAATTTTAACACTTACTATGCCTCGTGGCTAATCCACATACAAGAACGTTGTTAACATTGCTTCATTAAAATATTAATATCAAAGTTATTATGAAACACAAAGTATTTCCTGAACCCACATTTAATATGTGAGAAATTTCATTCCTCAAACAGAACGCAAACCAAAGAAGGCAGTTTTGTGCTGTCGAAAAGTTACGTAATAAAGTAACAAAGCTAATGAAAAGTATGTCACAAATTTTACTTCGAGAATATTTCCAATGTTAATAATATTGTTAATTAAATCAATTTTTAGAGAAATACGATTCTCGTTTAAAGTATTTGGGGCGAGACAGTCAGGTACAAAAAAAATTTCTTTTTATCAAAAATTAAATAATGTATTAATATTCTTCAGTTATTATATTTGTATACCATTTATTTTTTGAATTTCCGCGCGTTTATGTTGTAACAATATAAAAGCATTGTTGAAAAAGCATTGTAAACACGTTGTAAAATGATGTTTATAAATTACATTTCAAAAACGCCGCGGTCAATAATTTTTATTTGTTATTAAATATGTTTTGTAACTTTGTATTTTATAACATATTAAATTTTTATTAAATTCCTTTGACACGTTTTCATTTTATTCAAAAAAAAATCCCGTGAATATGTCAACTTCCCATAAGAGCCCGTGTTAAAATTACAAAACTTTCAAAACCGTTTTTCTTTTTAAATTGGGGCGGTCAATTTTTTTTTTTCGGCATAAGCTCGTATCATTGGTATTGAATTAATTAAATGTCTACAGAAGTTTCGTTAAAATCCTTTGAAAAATCGTTTTTCGGACCAACCACCTTAAGATAGTTACTTTGTGACATGCTAGTAGAAAAAATTGCAAACCAAAATTACTTTATGTCATTATTGTCTGTATTAGTGGATAGATGTTGATGCATACTATTTTTCATACGAACATGTATATGCATACTTTCAAACAGCCTGTGTGTACACACTTACACCATCAAAGTTTTTTATTATAAATAAATTTGGCATCATTGTGATTTACCCAACAAACGTATTAAGTGGTATGCATATGCGTTTGGAGCGCTGTATTTTTTCACCTGTACAAGATAGACAGGTGCTCTCGCGCACTTTTTTGTAGAGAATTCGATTCTCTATAAAAAAAGGTCTTAACACTTTTTAATGTATCTATCACCGTTTTCGCTACGTAAGCGGTGAAAGGTCAAAAAACGATATTCATGAATTTTCAATATTGTTTAAACAATATAAAAAAACATTTCCGGGAGTTAACATTTTCCATAAATGTTCTACTCGGCAATCCCTACAAGAATCTCTTTTTAAAAATTTTTTATGTCTATTCTAAAAATTAATGTTTAGTGAGATAGGGCTTAAAATCAGTGCTACTGGACAAATAATTTTCAATACATGACAGTGTTCTGTATGACATACATATGTACTGTATACAAATAAATACCAAGAAACCAGTTACTTAATGTTACCAGTGTTGCCAGACTGCTTCGGTTCAGTTGCTTGAAATTGGTATCGATGTTAAATTCTTATTAAAATACTATAATTTCTCTGATGATATCTTCAATTCAAAACGATCAACGAATAATTCGATTTTTTCTTTACATTCAGAACTTATTACTCGTTCTTTCCCTAGTTTTTTATTGAATTCTGTCGAGTCATTATATTGTTAAATACAAAATAAGAGTACGTAGTCAGAATTTTGAGATCTAATACATGGAGTAGATACAAACTTTAACCCTAATTATCTTAATTCAGAAGCGATCAATCTTTCCGAAATTACAAGGACAATCAGATATAGTATTCTTCTTTATACTATTAAAATTTGAAACTATTCTGTCGAAAAGTTGAATGTCGAGGTAACTACCTTAGGGAAATTGAGCTGCTACGAAAGAAATTTTTTATGAAAACAATTTTTTAATCTTATAAAAAATGTGGAATTTTTGTTATGTTCTAATGAAAAATGATGCTAAAAATCTAAGCTTTTGTATAGCAAACATGTAAGTCTCCTCGAACCGAATCGTAGTCATAACTAAAAACCGTTAAAACCGATTGATTTTGTCGGACAGTAACCGTTAACCGAAAATTTGAACTTTGTTGAATCTATTCACCAACATGTATTCAAAAACATTCATTTAATCTCACAAAGATGGCGATAGTATCCTACGATTAAAATGAATACTAATATTTTAATTAATAATGTGTTAAAAAGTTCACAAAAAAATACATATGAATTTATCTGTTTAGATTAATATGTGTGAAGGTGAAGGATGCAAATTAAATAAATTAATCAAAATAATTATATTCAACGAAATTTCAATAAAATTTATTAACCTTGAACTATGTATTTATATTTCACCCAGACACCAGCACTTCACATAAGTCAGATAATAATATAAAATACACGTATTTATACACAAATAAAATTAAAGGTTAAATATAGGTACAATAATTTGTTGACATGTTCAATTAAGTTTTAAGAGGAAATTTTAGTAAAATTGACTACTTAATATATTGAAATTATATATATATTTTCATGCTATTGATCTCAATTTTCCCATATACAAGGTGGTCCAGAATTATGTACCGTAATTATCAGAGCTGGTAGTATGTTCAAAAATAATGGTACCTGTTCATGTACACTTTTTTTCAAAACTCAATAATAAGGGAGATACAACTCTGTAAAGGGGTGAAACGAAAACCATTATTTCTTAAATATTTTCCAAACGCTTTTGAATAACGGATTGATATTTTAGGGGTACTTATTTTGCGTTAGAAGGATTAACTTTATGTCAACACTTATTCCACCACTCATGACTAAGGGGTGGTTTTGGGTGGTAGGTGTGAGTTATCACGTCTTTTCTTTTTTGATTCCTCAGACAATTTCACGCAAAAAAGGTATACTTGTTACATTTCGATAAATATTACCGTTTTCGAGTAATTTAAAGAAGAAATATCTATTTCTAAATTATCCCCTAATCATAAGTGACCGAATAATTGATACCATAAATTTAATTATCTTAATGTTCATACGCACCCCTAGATTATGAATCGAGTAATCAAAAGCGCCCAAAATTGTTTTTAAAAGAAGAAGTTAGTTTCGTTCCACCCCTCTACATTTTACGCCTCTGCTTTATCACCCTTATTATTGAGTTTTGGAAAAAAGTGTAGATGAAAAGGTACCATTATTTTTGAACATACTATCAGCTCCAGCAATTACGGTACGTAATTCTGGACCACCCTGTACATACGTAAACATATTGTTCGAAACCGTAAATCGTATGATTATTTGTTTACAAATTTATATAGGTCAGTGCCCCAAAAACAATTGTAACGTGTTACAAAATTAGTCTCAATTGTACTTTATAAATTCATTCGTGTCTGTTAAGCGGGGAGTTCACGTCAGAAACGGCTAATAAACTAATTTTTTTCGAATCTCGTTTTTTTTCCAATATTTTATATATATTTTATATTTTTCCAAGTAGAAAAATATTTAGTTGTGAGCCGCTGTACAGCCAAGTTGCTGCTCCTTTGCAGACAACGCATGCGCCCCCCCTCGCGATTTGATCAGTAATATTTAGTTTTGGTGTGTACATGAGTTATAGTATTCACTGAGATAATGTTCTTTTATTTGTATGCCTTTGTAAACGTTTTAATAAACAGTGAGTAAACCGCTTCTTTTGTTATTATTTTTGTTTTTTACCGTTTCCCGAAAGTTGTTTTTCCCGACAAGGAAATTCATACATCAAGTTTTAGAAAAGATAGACATAATTTTTTTTAATTTTGTTCATAAACATATTGCGCATAAAGTGGAGTATGCTTTTTCCATTTGAACAACTGTAACTATTTTTAATTTTGAAAAGCACAAAAAAAGTTTGAAAAGCACTGTTCTACAGTATAAATACTTACACAATACAATACAATACTGGTATATAAGACAATATGTATACTGATATTTATATTTTTTTAGAAAAACTATAATGGTATCTGTTTACTAACATATCAACTGTGGGGTCACTCACATAGGTCCACGGGTCCTGATGTCAATGCAGACGAGATTATGTACCGATTAAATTAAAATAAACGTCAGTTATACTTATTTTAAAAGAACATTACAATCTTCAAAAACGTAACTCTATTTTTAAAAAATAATAACTAAAGAAATACAGTTAGAAACAAAAGTATTTGGACAACAATTAGGAAAAAAAAATTTAATTTTTCTTGGAAACTGTTATTGATATGATGAGTTATAATATTAAAATAATCGTAATAATGTATGTTAAATACATTTATATTAAAAGGATAAATTGAGGAATTATTCAGTTAGTTACTTTTATTAAGGTGTCTCAAGATGTTTTGATAAGGACAGTATATCGGGAATAACTTGGAGGATAAACTCGAAATGTGGTGAGCTCTTATGATTCAAAGTATAGTAGAAACTTTTACGGACTCAGATTTGATTCCTGGCTTTCAAATGCAACATGGTAGATATTTAAAATGTAATAAATATTATTTGTATATTTTATCTAAATAAAAATAAAGGCGAGATTCAATCTCTTCGTCATTTTAGTATAAAGATTATAGTCACATTTTTATCAAATGCAAATGATCCATGGCTTTGGAATTTAAAAATGAAATTTTGTTATTTATCAAAAGTATTATAATTTTTATCATCCTTTTTCAATACATTTGGTAGTAGATCTTGTAAAAGATAGCTATGTTACAAGTATGTCTGTTATGTTGTTATACGTGCATTCCTATTACATGAAATCATTTTCATTTGGTAAAAATATTACTATAGTAGCATTTATTTTAATACAAAATTAATAACATCAGTAGCAATATTTAAGACATAAATCTAAAAAAAAATTATTTTCTCAAAATTTTGTCCAAATACATACTTTTGTTGTTAACTGTATATATTAATACTGACCTCAAACAAAATAACTTTTTCTTTCTTGAATTTTCACCTAAATTTATTTTAATAAAACACTTATTAAAAAAAGACTTTAATAAATTTTATTTAAAAGAAACAAAATTCTTTGATTTGTATTATTTCTTAACAACCACCTACTTTAAAACAACTTGAAAACAAAAAAATGAATTGAAATTTTTCTTTTTAATATTTGTTTTTTTGTTTTTACGCTTTCTCAGAAAACACTGAAAGAATCCAAAAATAATGTTGAAAAATATTTAGTTTACATTTTAGTTAAAAAGTCTTTTATTTCAATTAAATGAAACTTTCTTGTGGTTTTTAATTATGCTTTCACGACATTTTTTCTTTTGAACATCACAAAGCTATTGCCGTTTATAATACGATGTTTTCCGTTTTTATACATTTTCTCTATTCACCTCAACTACCCACTTCCAACTACTTTTGAGGTAAACTAAATGTGTAATAATTATAACTCTCCCATCATACAAAAATTGACCTAAAGTTGAAATTCAAGTGCTACTTTTTATTTTTCAACTTTTTTTGTATTTTTAATTCATACAATTCATTCAGGATGAAAAGAAATGGTTTAAACAAAATCTACAAAAAGTATTTTTATTAAATATTTCTTACTTGAAATCTTTTGTAAGTGAAATATCACAAGAAATCTAGCCAAATAATACAACTAGCCATTGCTTTGTCTAATTCGAACTTACTTAAGGCAGAGGTGGCGCAAAGTGGGTAGGCGAAGTGGGCGACCCCCTATAGCCGCGCGTCATTGGGGGCCTCACGGTGGATTCTGGCATGTGTAAGAAAAATAGTAAAACTTGATTAAGGTTCGGGAGTTTTTGTTTTTACTCGCCACTTAAGTTTTAGAGAGACATTTTCAATTTTTAAAAAAGAAAGGGGCCTCCGGAAAGTGATTAAAACGTTTTTTTTTTTTTGCTCGTAGCTTAATTCTGAAGAACAATTTTTGAAAAATCAAAATAAGGGGCCTCGCAGAAATCTCTTGCTCACCTCCAATTTTAGTCCTGCGCCGCCTCTGATTTAAGGATCAAGCACTATGATACGTATATACTTAGGAACCTCGGGAATTTATCAAAACAACATTTCTGTAACCTGCGTACACGGGAACTTAAAAACCATTTAACCAATCGGTCTGAAATTTTGCCTCAACAAGGCAACTAGTGTGACTCGAAAGTGGAACCCACTTTAGTGGTCGAAGCTACTAAAATACACTAGTGTAACCCACGCTGCAATCGCGAATGAATCTTTGAATAAAGTTACCAAAAAAGTTTCAATTCCAAAGGGTTTCTCAAAGTGCGGCCTTCGATGTCAGATCGTCTACAGTCCCGAACCTTCCGCAATCTGCATTGAAAAATATCAAATTTTATATGGAATATATCTTATCATTATTTAGATTTCATAGACCAGAGGTATTCATCCTCTTTTACTATGCGAATTACTTCTCTAGTATAATTTATTCGTAATCTACTTTTACATAATTCAAATTCTTAGGTTGAAATAACCATAATTCTCTTACGAAATGTAATTTAATTCCCGCGTGGAGTCTTTCTATTGTCTCTACAGTTCTGATATTGTCAAAAATGAAAAAAGCAGTATCGAAAACCTATGAGCAGCTTCAAATTTTACGTTTCTAACACCAAAATTACGATTTTTGGGGTTTTTAAAAAATGTTGTGTACATGATGAAGTCATCAAGTTCAATTTTTTTCTCCTTTAAATTAATAGCTAAAAAAATGATATGAATCAAATCTACTGGTTAAATTTGAGTAATTGGGATGCCACTGCCCAATTAGTTCGTTCAAAAAAATGTGACTTACTTTCCGAATACGATTTTCAGTTTGTAAATTAGAATAGGAGGTCGATCAGAAATCGCTCTGCGGTCGACCGTTTGAATCACACTCAGGGACGTATTTACCCTAGGTGCTGCCCGAGGCACTGTGAAATATGCCGCCCCTACATTTTCGTAAAACAAAAATTAGAAAAAAAGTTCTTAACAACTTTTTCACTTTTTTCCGTTTTTTCTAACAAAAAATAAGTGACGAGCAAAAAAAAAGACTTGTGAATAATTTTTCCGTTGTGTTTTTCCTTATTTTCCACAATATCGAACTGTCATTAGTAAGTACCGTCAAACGGGACTATTTGAAATGGGTGGGGCTATTTAAAACAAAACAAAAAAGAAGATTTAAGGTCTTATAGCTGTTTAATTTTTGAACGTATTCATAACGTTAATGCGTCTTTAATAGGGGATGCTCTTTAAGAGTTTAAATCTTTTTTTTTTTGTTTCAAATAGCCCCACCGATTTCAAATAGCTCCGTTTGACGGTATGTAATTCTTGGACTAAAATAAATTGAAATTAGCCCGATTTTTTTTTACGTAAGAAACATTTTTAAAAGTAATATTGAAAAAAATTAAATACAAGGTGAAATTTGACCATGAATACAAATCGATAAAGTAAAACAATTAATATTATGCATAATTCAAACATGATGCACATCAACCGAAATACCAACTCTAACATTTGTTTTATTGCAATCAAAAATTGCCCGCATAAAAAATTTTTATAGGGGCATTTTAGAACAACTGAAATTGACCTCAAGTACAAAACCATATCGGGTTTCGAAATGTTTTCAGAACTCTAAAAAATTGAAATATTATCAATAGTAATCTATGTACATATAGGTAGATAAGAATATAAAATTGTTAATAAGGAAAGCCTGTTATGCCTGTTATTCACCTTTCCCTGGTTAGGTATAAAAATATAATATTTTATTTGGCGGTTTGGCCTTCACAGAACTTGTTTATATTAAATTCAATTAAATATTGACTTTTTAACAAAACAGTTTTTTTTTCTAAATTACAGACCAGCTATTGAAAAAAAAATATAATAAATTAAATTAAATATAGCTACATAATTATGCCTACAGTTAAAATGTTTCCAATTACAGAAAATTAAAAAAAAAAAACATAAAAATAAGCTACAGTAGACTCTCGTTAATTCAAACCTTCGATAATTCGAAACTCTCTATAATTCAAAGATATCACGAGTTCCCTTAAAAATCTCTTTATATTTCAAACTAAAACAATAGATTTTTATACACTTGGTGATTCGAACGAAAAAATCATTGCTAGATAACAAAACCACGCGTTAATTCGAACTCATCGGCGTCAAACACGCAACAATTCGAAGTTGCAGAGAAAAAGAGACAAAAAGATTGTAAGTACATTTTGAGAAAAGTTCAAGTTCATTCGTCGCAAATGCTTAAAAAATTAAAATTGTTGTCTGCGATAATTCGAACCTCTCTCATAATATTTTAAGATTCCCTCGAGTTTCGAATTAACGAGAGTCGTCTGTAATATGTATTTTAAAAATAAATACAGTTCACGCCACCAAAGTTTGCAAAAAAAAAAAAAAAACTGACAAAGTACGAAGAGTAGTCATCAATACGAGTATTGAAATTTTCATCCCAATATTTCAGGATTTCTAAGTGTAAATTCCGATTTTGGAATCAAAATTGTCATACAAAAAGTACCTTTAAATAAGACAATTTAACTCATGTGTATCAAATCAGATTAGGACAGATTTTTACAGTGAAAAAAATGTTACAAAACATTTCATTGGTTATTTAATTGTAAGTAAACACGATACTGTCATTTTAGTACGTCATTTTAGTACGTAAAGTAAGAGAGATAGGTTATAAACAATAGTTCTTTTTGCTGTTTTCACCCCTTTTAAAAAATGCGGTAAGTTGACATATAAGCAATAGTTAATAAAAAAAAAAAGACTGGAAGTAAAAATTATGGAACTAATACGTGGATTTTAATGAAATCAAAGTTACCTTTCTGTATAAAGATAAATACACAAAAACAGTAAAAAAAGTACGTAAAATTTGAAAAATGAATCGAATCTCAAGTAATTATAACGATCAAACACTATTAATAATGAATAAATTCTTAATAACAAGTCACTGATTTTTTGTAGTTTAAACCCAATTTTGGGGTGAGTTTCGGGATTTTAGAAATTCAATCCCGCTCCCAAAACTAGCAAACTGGATACTATAGTGGTAATATTATATAACGTGAATTTGATTATATAATAATTAAAGAATCAAAATGTAATATACTGAGCTAAATAAGGACAAATTCTGCAAACTCTACTGACGAGAACATTACATAAGCATTTTAGTGAATTTTCCTATAACTGAAATATATTACAAATTATACAAGCTAAGGAGTTGAAATTTTCCAATAAAAAAAAAAGACAAATAGCAAAAAATGAATCAAAAATTCATTGCATGAAACTACTAGTTCCGGTTCAAATAAATAACAAAACCAAATTTTTTCTTAATTCTTTGAAAATCCTTTTTCAGAAAAGAAAAATTAAAACGTAAGGAAACACTTATCATAACTTTACATTACATTTGACAGGCAGTTTATTGTAACTATTATAGGTACATCGAAACGTTTAGAAGTTCCCGAAAATACCTTATTTAAAATAAGTCAATTCAATAAACTTAAATACAAAATTTCGGACCGAATTTCTTATAATTCCAGTTTAACCTTGCAAAAATAACGATTTTCTGCAAAACAAAATTAAGTAAGTTTCACTTGTGGCTTTGTGAAAAATTATTCTTTATTCTTGTTAACGATTTCTCTTGGGAAAACCGGCAAAAAGGTCCTCCTGCTAAATTTCAGATATTTTCAACTCTATAATATTGAAATTTAATGTTTATTGAGAGATAAGTCAAATTATATTTCTTGACTAATTAACTTAGAAATTAAAGTAGGTTATTAAAGGTAGTTACTCTACAACACTGCAGCAATTTTACAAGATTGAGAAATTTTCAAAATGGACACTAAAAATTCGAGTAACATTATATTTTGCTAGCATAAGGAATCGATTTTCAATTGTAAATTTAAATTTCATATACCTATATATTTTAAAATATTTTTACTGTAAAAAAGAAACTACAACATAAATAGTAAACGATACAAAAATTTATGGCTTTCTTGCAGTATAATAAAAATTTAAAATTATTTTTATCATTTTAATGTGCTTTCACAAACGAAAAAGAAAATACAAATTTTCCATTACATGATTTTAATCAATTAATTAACAAATAATATAAATTTTCACTAACAAATAACATCTGCTTTTTGGAAAAATATTTTAAAACAAACTTTATTTTTAAATTGAAAAAAAAAGAACGTCTAGTGTTGTTCAATAGTTACTAATTTAAATCACATATCAAAAGCCGGGCGGGAACGAGATAAATAGATACGTACTATATTCAAACAAGTTAAAATAATGTTTATTTTTAGCTATCATTCAGTTAATGAAATTTATTTTTATCAACTACAAAACAATTCTTGGTCTAGTTTAATTCATTCCGTATAGAATATTTTACACAGGAAAAAAAATAGACAACACTGAGCCATATTATTTATAATAAGAAGGGTTACTGTCTCAATTAAACTTAGCAAAAGTCACATTAATAGCATGGAATTTTAAATACCAACGTAGGTAGGTATAGATATAGAATACAAAATTTAAATGTAACATAACCTCTTAAAGTAGTATGCATTGAACGACAATTGATATCAAATATTAACAATTCATAAACAGATATTCTGCTCCAAGCTTTCTACACGGAATGTAGGTCAGATCTTTTATACGCAGAATATTCACGCCACAAAACTATACTCTAGCTTTAGACAAATAAACAAAATTAAACGATAACGATCGGAATTTAAATAAATATCCAGATTTAGATTTAAATACTTGAAAGAAATCGTACATTCGCCGAATTATTGTTGACATTTGATATGCGATTTTAAAACAATATTAGATACTTCGTAACTATTAGACGATGAAAGAATGATAACAAAACGATGACAGCCTTGAAACGGGACATATATTAATAATTAGATCATTCTGCGGTTAAAACGATATCAATTTAACAAATTTTCTTTTGAATTTTTATGTAAATATAGCATAAATAAATTGCAGGCATGTAAAAACTAAACGAAAAACGCGCGTTACCTAGCACTAGATCAGTTCCAAAAATTGTGTCATAAAATGTTACAGAAACAGATGTTACAATATGACATTTATTTGAAACTGGATACATGTTGACAATAATATAAAAAATTATTATTGAATGAAAATTGTCATAATTTTGTGAAATCGATAGTCATGGCGCCTGGAAAATCAATCCTAGGCATAAAATGCGCGATTCACTAATTAAAACAGAAACATTTTTAGATTTACCTTGTATCATACGTTGCGTAGTCGACAACTTTTGATTATTCGAAGACATTTCTTGAAATAATTTTTTACACTTTACACTATAAACATCGGATTTAAGTTCCACAAAATACACTCACTGATCACAAGCTATATTCTACTCAAGATGGAGCGACTAGCGCGACCCAGGCAGGAGCTGTATGACGTCCGCGCACGCTAATCGCGTCGAATCATTGCGACAAGTCAAAATTGCATTGAGAAGTACTTGGTGCTGCCATCACATCATTGACATGACAACTATGTATAATCAAAAACTTATTCAGGCGTGTGTAATTGTGTAATTATAAAAATAGTAAGAAAACTCAAAGATGGAGTAAGGGCAATATCACTCGTTTCACTTTTCCTACAGAGTGTTACAGAGCAATATTATAAAGCTTTGTACGCTTTGTCACACCTTATTATTGCAACGAATTCTAATTCAAGCAGATTAGATAGAAGGAGTAATTAGCTACGTGACGTTGGCGCCGCCAAAATTTTTTTTCTTTTTTAAATCAATTTCTAAATTTACGTGTGATAGCTTAAAAAATTGCCCTTTAAATGCCCTTTCCGAATATAAAATTGCCTTAGCTGTATCTTTTAGCAATAATAAATTATTATTATATATATTATTTAAACATTTTGACATACAAATTAGCATTAAAACCATTAAAAAAGTTTTTTAATCGTCAAAATATTTTTTCCTAATACTTTTAAATTTGTCCCATCGAAGCGCGAAAATCTTTTTTAATTTAATTATATAATTAGAGAGAAAAAATTAAAAATATAAAAAAAGGAAAAAAATTTCGCGGCGCTAACTTAACTGGAGTAGTTTACGTTTTTCAGCAGTCAAGGAACAGTTGATTTTTTTAATTTTAAACTCATGCTACTTGTAAAATAAATTATAAGAATAAAATAAAATGTTTTGTGTATATTTATGATATTTATTAGCTTTATTACCCACCTATCTGACTTACTAATACGGTTGTATCATAGAATTTAATTACTATTCGATTTTACACTGTTAGATGGCACTAATAGTCCATGCGTTACTAATGCGTTAGTGAAACAGTTGAATATATGCAATTTTCGATCAGACATGTATAATACGTAGGCAGTATACCGTATAGTAGACAACATAACAATGCTTGGAAAATATAATTAGGTGTACTACAATAATCAATAAGAAATATTTGAAAGACATATGTTACGAATATTACAAGATGTATTAACTTTATAAATATAAAATATATACAAAAATACGAATAAAAATTCTATTAAATATAAAATTCAAAAATATTTTTATATTTTTAGTTGTATTAAGATTACAATCAGTATGTTAGAAAGTGCATTAGCTCGATTACTGCATCATCATTTAGGAAAATATATTTTGGATTTTGATGCAGACAATTTAAATGTTGGAATATTTTCCGGAGATATACGTTTGACCGATTTGACTTTAAAACCAGAAGCTTTAGTAAGTATAATTACTAGTTATATAGAAGAAAAATTTTTTTGTCTTATAAAAAAAAACCAACTTTAAGTGTTAAATAATTAAACTAATCATTGAATAGCCTAAAATTTTAAAGAAACTTTTAATGAATGTATTTTGCAATACATTTTAGAAAAAAAAATATTCTTATGCCGTACAAATCTATTTTTAACCCCTTAAGGAATATGAGACATATTTGTCCCAATTTATATTTAATTTATATTTACATTTTACGCAATACTGGTACAATTTAAAACATTTATAGGTTCATATTGTTATTCTTCTATAGTAGTTTTAACAATTTCGTACATTGGCAACGCAATAATCTATCAATTTTCAAAAAAACTTTGTACAAGTTGCAAAGTTGTCCGTACGCTTATGTGCGTGAAGGGGTTAATAGAATTTTGAAAATATATGCTTCTTATCTTTTTTGAAATGCATTTTTTTTAATTTTACGCGTATTTGTATGTTATTTGTCATAATTGTAATTTACAATTAAAAAGAAACAGGTTCTGCAATTTTATTGGTACATTTTATAACAATTCGTAACAAAATTTTAAAGACATAAATTGTGGCTGTCTCTTTACCACTTTAATTACCAGTACCTAGTTACCTTTTCATAAATCCAAGACAAAGTGATATATTATGCACTCTTTAAAAAATGACAATCAACAATTTTTGAACCAAAGAATTGAGGTATTTAAACTACACCCCTGGTTCGTCATATATTGTACAATTACTCAAATTCTCATTCAAAACAACAATTTATTTTAAAATTATTTCACTTTATTAAATCCATGTCAAACAAAATTATTTCTTTTAGTTTGAACTGGATCTTCCTATTGCCGTCAACTATGGACGAATTGAGTCAATACTAATTAACATTCCTTGGTCATTTTTAAAATCAAAACCTGTTACGGTAACAATACAAGGAATATGGTTAATTGTTGAACCGTGTATACAGAATGGTGATCCAGCGCGAGAAAAGCGACTGATAAGAGCCGCTCGACAAAATTTATTAGCAGAATCGTCTGGTGAAAAGCTTTTGGCACAGTTTTTCGCAGCAATTCAATACAATTTACAAATTTCGATAAATGATATACATATTCGCTATGAAGATAATGCCAGCAGAGCAGCATGTGGTCTCTGTATTCAGAGTATTTCTTTGCAAACAACAGACCGGTAATGAATTATATAAATTTAGTTGTAATATATTTCGTTTAGCCCTACCTCAAACATTCTAGAATCTAGCAAATTTTGTACCTTAATATACTGTAAAAACAGCCGACAATTACCTAAATTGTCAATTCAAATTTGAATATACAATGAAGGCGAAATTAATATAATTATACATATTTAATTATTTTAATGAATTAAAATAATAAAAACTTTTGATCTGACTCAAAAATAATTAATATTCCAGACTTAAATGACTAGTCAAAAGTAATAAAAAATAAAAAATAAAAAATGTAATAGGTTAATATACTAACGAATTAATAACTTTACTTACCAAGAAAATTGACAGTGTTTTCGTTACCATTTTTCTTATATTTAGCCAACTGTACTCCTGTCTTTAAAAAACATTAAATCCAATTTCAATTAAAACTTTCACTTAAAACTTCATGTCGTATATTATGGTGGTAGAGTCGGGAAACATATTATTACTTAAGGCGGTTCTCCCGTGTGACAGCCTATTCTTTTTTTTTGCATTTTTGGGGAATTTTTTTGACGAAGAGTGAAAAGATAGAACTTTAAATGCTTTGTCATTTATTTATTACTACTTCAAGAGTATGTAAAGCAAATTTCAAATAAAAATCTTAATTAGTACGTAAGTTGTACCACTCCAGAGACACGAGAATGGTCTGACCGATTCACTTAAAACTTATAGGGTAGACTCAGCACGTGTAGACGCATCGAATGAACTAGGATCATCCAAAAATATCGAGTATTTCTGTTTCTTTGAAAGGAAAAGTTAAAAAAAATCATGAAATATGAAATGTTTTTTTTAAATATCTGCTAAAAATTCAATTTTTAATATTTTCAAATGATCCTAGTTTATTCGATGCGTCTACACGTGCTGAGTCTACCCTATAAATTTCAAGTGAATCGGTCAAACCATTCTCGGGTTTTTTCGAGGAGGGTGTCTTCGGAGTGTAACAACTTACGTACTAATTAAGATTTTTATTTGAAATTTGCTTCAAGTTCTACCTTTTCACCGTTCGTCAAAAAAAATTCTCAAAAAATACTTAAAAAACAGGCTGTCACACGGGAGAGCCGTCTTAAAATAATTTTTAAGCTGGCAAGTTTATTTTTAAATCAAATTTTAAACTAATTTTTCGTTCAAAATTGATCTAGAATATTTCTCGAAGTTATTTCTTGATAACAACAATATAGTGATTTTTTCGATCTAAAGCTAGGATTGCACTAGTAAATCACTTGTGTAACTTGTGTCAACTGTCTAGTTATCAAATACATCATTTCTCCTTTCGGTTATTTCGTCTTCCATTGTCTATTGAGTAACACTACCGATCACCATTTTAGTATTTAAAATTTTACTTGTATGTTTTTGAAATTTCAAAATTACATAATTAAAGCAATTTTCTTTTCTTTTTTGGTAAAAAAGCAAATGGAAACAGTTAGTGGAGTGTCCAAACTCGAATAACACATTCCAAATTTTGAAAATAGAATCATTATCAACCTATTGGGATACAACGTGGGAAGGAAATGGACGAGACAAAGATCTCTATACAATTCGTAATGAATTAGCAAATGGATTAAAAACATTTACCATTTATGAAAAACCATTTGATTTTTGTACGTATATCAAAAAATTCATTAACAAAAGTTTTTTGTTTTTACTTAATTTAGTTTTGCACATGTTATAGTTTCTTGTAAACAGTTTGAAAATTGCAAAAGAAATCTCTGTTTAGTATGCTTAATTTGCACCTGTTAAAAACTTAACTTATAGTATACTTGATAACAGTGTGACTAACATAATTACCTGTGTGATATTGTTATGTTTCTAAGAATATAAATAATAAATAAGTGTCTGTTTACGATTTAAAAAAAAAACTTATTTTCTTAATTTCAATAAATTATTGCTTTTTTGGAATTTAAACAAAATTTTTTAAGTAAAACATTTATCGTATAAAGTATCTAGAATTGGGTACCTATAATTATTAAAATAATAAAATAAATAGAGCACATTATTTATGTAAATATGATCTTATCTGTTACCTTATATTTACCACCTTTATATAGGTATTTTGAATTACCTGTTTATCTATTATCTAGAATCTAGATAATAAAATGGGATATGTTGTCCAACACTGATAATAACTCAATAAACATACGCGTGTTATAATTGCAATATAAATTTTTCCTGTTAATGGCGTAACCAATAAAAGGCCACACTATTGTCAAGTATATTATACAATAATTACTATAGGTAGCGCTTATTGTGAGTATAAGTAAGCACTGAAAAATTATTATGTATTATGTATAGAATGCAAATAGAAAAATTTAAATGTTACATAAATATGTTCAAAATTACAAAATATGATTTGAAACGAAACGGCACAGCGAACCCAATACAACGAAATATATCTAAGGCTCTAAGAATAAAAGTATGAAAACTATAATCTTAAACCTGAATACTAAAAAAAATTTCTAACATTGTGATTTCGAAATTATATGTATACCTAGCAGTACAAAGCTCATTCCTTTCGAATACTTTCGTTTTTCACAAACCTTTTAAACATTGTATTTTAATAATATCAGAATAATTCGCAGCACTTCCACCGACAACTTATAATGAATATAAAAATATGAGAAAATATGAGTAAATAAAATCTTCCAGACTTAATAATTTTTACTCATAATAATTTTATCGAAAGTGAATTTTGTTTAAACAATTATTATAATTCACCGCAATGTAATCAAAAGATTTGTACCTGAGTAGAAAAGAGTATGTGCACTTTATTATCACGTATATTTAACTCCTGCTAGAGGCAAATTTATAAAATAGATATAAAAAATTAAAACAAAAATATAAGTAATATTTAAGGTTACAATTTCTTTTACTAGACGTAATTACATTATTCACTTTATCCCCTTTTTACGAGAAATGTTTTTTTTTTTTTGCCTAAGGACGTTCGTGCGTCAAACCTAATAGTAGATAAAAATTTTAATTTTAGAGAATTGACAAGTTCAATTACATAGTTATCTTCCCTCAAAGATTTTAAGTCCTTCATAGATCATTTCTTAAAGTAATTGACGATTAAAAATCAAATTTTTAACACAGAGCTATTAGGAAAAAATATTCTAAACAGCATTTTTTCACTTTAAAAATTATAATAAGTGTATTATAAGAGTAGATACCATAATAAAAAATGTTTAAAAATATTCTTTGAAATATGCAATTTATATAATTGCACAAAGAAAATCGTGTTGACGAACGTTAAAATGAAATATTAATTATTGAAATTAATATTCGGGTAGATTTTGATGTGTAAACGTACATAATATACATACAAGGTCAGATTAGACTACTAAATTTCAATCAACAACTGTGTATGCATTGATATCATAGATCAGTACATAGGTGGTACGTATAGCAATCACCCATATACACGACACGATATGACACATGAACAAGTACAAGCTCTGTATGCATAACATACATGTATAGTGTTTTGTGGTAGCTACATAACATTATTCTGTAGTGTTTTGTGGACGCGCTCGAACGTCTCTAAAAGGAGTTAAATGTAGTATACATTGCACAATTTATGTTTTTATTGATTTTCTTTATTACTGTTGTTACTTGTTAGTAAACACATATAGAAGTAGTATTTAGATTATTTGTGTTAATTACAAGCTTTTTATGTATTATTTTTTATTGTTAGAAGCATACTTTTGAAAATAATATGTTTCTTTTATGTCTATTCTAAGCGTTCTAAGACTGAAATCAAAATGCAATTAGAGTTCATTTTTATTTATTATTTGGCTTTTGTATTTTAATTGTAGTTAATGTAATAGAAAATAAAAATTCATTGCATGTAAAATTTAATTTTATAACTGAAATAATACTATATTTTTATATTTTTGAAGTTTATTTTTAAAAATAAATACAATCTAGTTGTTTCTGCTTGAATAATACTTATTTTTTTGCCCAAACATTCCTCTTTTGATATATTTTCTTAATTATTATCATCATGAAAAAATAGTAAAAAATATCTGTGTTTTGATCTGATTAGTAGTGATTTGCAAAGGGTAATAAAATAGTTATTGTTACAATGTGAATAATTTACGTATAAAAAATTTTCTCTCCAAATGATTTGTTTTAAATTAAGGCTCGCAAATATGTAATTAGTGAGGTATATATAGTAGGCCCCGAGGTAAGAAATATCAGAAACACGTTAGATAACATAGTTTTTTTTTTATCACTGCTATAACCTTCAATTTCTGTACCCAAAAATATTATGGCGGCGGTGCCGGAAAGTCATAATATGAATGTATAATTTGTTTTTAAAAGTATACATATTTAGAGTAAAGTATATCTTTAATAAAAAAAAAAAAAAACTATTTGGAGCAAGCAAAGTTAACTAGTAAACAACGAACTGTGGATTAAATCGCAATTTCCAGATACCAAAACAATTGAACTGGTATTTTTAGAATAAGAAGTTGAAAACAATAAAAATACAATATTATGTGTATTTAATAGTCTTATATGATCATCAGCATAAACTATCACGGTCTAGATCAGTGATTCTCAAAGTGAGGATGGCTAAAAATATTCGAGGGATCACAGAAATAATTGATTGCAGATTACATACCCATTTTCTACGCATTTGAAGGGTCCTTTGAAATTTCTAAGTGTAAAAGAGGGTTTCGGACCAAGAAGTTTGAGAATTGTTTGAGTTTCGATCATGTCTCCTATTGTGCTTTTATGAGATTCATCAGAATTCTAGCGATGTTCAATTCTTAACTTATTGCCTCCTTTATCTATTATGGTTAGTGTCCGACCAAAGCTCAGCCTTTAGTCACCTTCGGTTGCATATGCGGCTTCGGTCAAAAAAGAGTCGAAGCCGACGATAATTTTTACGCAAGCGATTCACTACAACGAAATATTTAATTTCCAGCTTTCTTATTTTTATTATCTGTTCATTCGAGTATTACTCGTATATTCCAAGCCTAGTTGCACCTTCAGCTTCGATCTCGGTATCGGTCAAAGGAGATGGTGACAGTCCAACATTTACTTTGACTTCGGCGTCAGCTTCGATTGGCAAAATTCTTATCTTTTCTAAGCCTCCGAGCTTTAACCTTATAAGTAAGAAGATTGAATCCTCCCTACTCCTTTACGAGTTATTAAAATTTATATAATTTTAATTTCTGATATCTAATCCACAATGGAGAATTTGACTAATTTTGGGAAACTATTTTAAACTACGAATATTTATGTATTATGCATGTATATAATTTTAATTTTTAAAAATAATACCGAAAATCCTTAGAAAAAATTAATTTAATATTTGGTCTCAAAATTTGCGCGAAAACGTTCATTAGCTTCAATTACGTCACATTCTCTAGATAGCAAGAGGTGTCATGTAACTAAGAAAAAAAACTGTTTATTTTTTTTATAACTAGGAAAAAAAATTACTGATTTTTAAAAAAATTAATTAAATTTAAATTAATGTTCATAGTAATGTTTGCTAACCGAAATTTGCGTAGCAACCCTAGTGGCGGCAGTGTTGAAATATAAGAGAAAGCAACGTCACAGCCCATTTCTTCTGACGTAATTTATAGATGAAAAATATAAATTTTTTATTTTTAAATTAAATAATGATAGTTAGGATGAATTAATATAATAAATTGCTGTCTTGTATTATAAATTTTCATTAAAATTTGTTTTTGTTGTTTTTCTTTGATACCGTCAAATACCCCATTATTAAAATTTAAATATAACGTCTAATTTCAACATACGAATAGAAATAGTTTAATTCTTTTCCAGTATTAAAACCAGCAATGGTTAAAATGAAAATAACCATTCATCGAATCAACGACGAAGACAATCATATTCAAATTGATGCGTCCCTGGGTGATTGTGTTCTGCAAACTTCGCACGCCCAAATTCAATCGATACAAGAAGTCTATTCATTGTTAATACGTGCTGAATTGTTGAGACGATGGATTGATATTAGACCCAATGTGCCAATACATGAATCATGTCCACTTTGGTGGAAATATGCATATAAGGCTGTTATCAAACAACGTGTCAAGCCCTACACCTGGGAACATATTAAGGAAACTCGTATAGCTTATAAAAGCTATAGAGAAATATACATGCAAACGTTAACAAAACCATCAGAAACTGAATTAAAATTGGATTTGCTAAAATGTGAAGATTCGTTGACGCTAGCTAATATTATTTTAGCTAGAGAAGAGGCCAAATCTTTGGTAAGAAATGTATTTAATAAAACTGTTTATGAGTTCCGTCTGAATATTTTTTGAATTTGTTCAACGTTCAATTTTTTAAACCATAAAAGGGATTTATTTTTACACTTTGACTTCGAAATATTGTCTCTGATTGAAAGAATTTTCTCGAGAAAAAGTATTCTGATTCTTCTCATTCTTTAGGGCAAAGGATTGAATTTCACTTAAAATTAATAAGGTTCAAAAAATATAAAGCACAAATACAAAAAACCCACAATTTCCCAAGTATTTATATTTACTGAAAACAAAAGAATTGTATCCCAAAAACTACAGGGTTGTTTTTTCTGCTATATGCGATTCTCCGCTGTGATTTACCACCAAATATTAGGATCTTAATCCTAAGTTGATACGTCACTCACGTCGAAGTGTATTGTAAAGTTGATACGTCACTCACGTCAGATGTATTATAATAAATCTTGTTTGAAAAATTCAAGATTTTTAAGGGCATAAATCTCCTTATGTCAACACACCTCTTACAATATATAAATTTGTTTCCCCGACACTCTCACTGTTTTATGACTTTTAGTCAACGTTTTACAGAAGCACATGCAGGCTACAGATTAGGAGGGAAGTCATCTAGGTATCCTATTAGCCTGCTCAATCAATGAATTATATAACCGTTGAACAATACTAGAATTTTTCCTTTAAAAATCCAATGAGCCTTGAGATAATTGTTGAACAAAATTCGCAGCACTACAGACACCAATTTATTATCGTCCCTTCAATCGAGTTAGATTGAGTTAGTGGTTAAAAAGTCGAGAATGAGGAACATTGATATAAATTTCAATGTTGAGTACTATATAGTTAGTTCCTTTCAGGATACAGTTCTTTCAAAAATAAAAAATAAAAAAAAAAAAAAAAAAAAAACAAAAAACAAAAATTTTTTTACATCTGTTCTATTTTGTATTAGTGCAGTTGTTACAACAAAACACTGAAATCGATTCTGTACCAAAACCTGCCACCGAATCTCTCATCCAAATTGAAAAACCGAACAACAGTAAGTACACTCTAGTTATAAAATTTCCAAAATTTAAACTAACATGAAACATAATAAATTAGGGTTTAAACTGAATTTGGCCATTGGTAATGGTTCGTTTAACTTATGCAACGGCGAACAAGAAATATTCAGTGTACACATCTCACAATTAGCAATTTGTGCCGAACCGGGTTCAATATCATTTCGATTGCATACGTTCCTAGTTGAAGGTTTAAGTCACGAAGATCATCTGGCTCCTGTCATTTCATCCTCGGGTTACGACACCCTTGTTCCAATTTTTGCCTTAGAAATAAAACGGAATCTATTTGAGCGACAATATAGTGTGATATGTAGTTTGGAATCTTTGGAATTTATTTATAACGAGGTAATTATTAGTATTTTTGTTTGTGGATAAAAATTAATTTTTTCTTTCAGTTTTTAATTTCAGAATTATTTAATTTCTTTAATCAAAATCAAATAGAACAATTAAGTCAAAAAATTGTGTCATTATTGGACTACTCGTTACCACTGGGAATGGATGTTAGCCTATGTGTAAAAAGACCCAAGTTCTTATTCCCAGAAACTGGTTGCTTACAAAAGTAAGTTTCCAATAAGGAAAATGTTTGGTGAATAACATTATATTTTTTAGGGGATCCGGTAGTATGTTAATAATTACGCCTGGTTTAATTCAAGCAACTCGTGAAGGGACACAAGATCCTGACTTAGAAGCTGGAATTGCAGAATTAGAGGAACGTCTTTATACACGTTGGAATATATTCTTCTATGATGCACAAATTTTAGTTGTTGAAAGTGGTGACGCTTGGAGAGAAGCTTTAGATTCAGTAGACTCTTCGATGCATTTTTTGCATCCGTGCAATGGGGAAATATTAATGTTGTTTAACATGTTTCCAATCGACAAACGTTTACCATTGTATGTTAAGTAATTTGATAACAATAAATTACTCACAGTTAATTTTATTAAATAATTTTAGAAGGAAATATAATTTAGCATTGAACAGTCTTAAAATAACATCCTCTACCAATAAAGTCACAATGATCCTTGACATAATTGGTAACATTCCAATTCCAAAACCAAGGAAAAATAAATCAACTAAAGTATGGCCTAACTGGCCGTTGGATCAATATGATCCACAGTCTGAAATGTTTGAATTAAAGAGAATAAAACAATCTATTTCATCTCTTCAATCAAATTCCACTGCAGAACATACGCCAAATTCTACTTTAGAAGGGTAAATGACTTGTCTTTGACAAACCTTTTATTATTTACGTCACACAAATTGTTCTTTTAGAAGCAGTTCCTCAGAAGTAAGTGATTTAGCTGAAGAGCTTTGGGCTCGAACGCTTGATTTGCCTGGATTTGAGGACAACATTTCTCCCTCTAACCAAATACAAATTTTGTTACGAATTTCAGTCTTAGAAAGCTGTGTGAGTATAACTAGAATGAATGATGGACGAAATGAACGTTCATTTCTACAATTTCGAATGGGAAAATTGTGTTTCGAAAGTGCATTATTAGCGTTCGGTCCAGCAATTCAGTTAAGTCTTGAAAGTATATTGATTACTGAACAATTCCATATGGGCCCTGCGGGAAATTACCTCGAATTAATTGCAAGTGGACCAGGTCAAGATGTGCTTAATGTATTATATCGAAAAGTAAGGGCAGATTGTCCCGATTTTCGTACATATTTTCGTTCTGTTGAGAATTCCTTAGTTGTTGATATTGGACACCTAAGATTACGTTGGAGATCTGACGCTTGTCGTGCAGTTCATCGATATCTGCGACGACTTGTAGATAGAGTAAGAAATTCGAAAGCGTTTCATCGAATCAATAATATTTGGAAGCGAATAAAGCCCAATATCGTCGATCCACCTATACCACCAGGAGCAGTGAAATTTAGTAAATCCATAAGAATTTCTTCATTGCGTATAACGTTAGCTGATACTCAGACAGATGTGCTTGAGTTACATTCTTGTGGATTTGAATACGATTATATGTTTAAAGCAAATGAAAAATTACAATTTCGAATTTATTTAAATGCGCTTACAATAGAAGATTTTACTAATCTTACATTGTATCCAAAGGTAAGTCCGAATTAATTGTTGAATTGCAGGATTCGTAAAATTATCATAGTCAGCTAATCAATTTAAATATTTAACAGATTTTAGGCATGGAAGATGATTATGTTTTGGAATTAAAATACGTGGGACATGCATCACATATTTTACAATCGGCGAAGAATGGCGTAAATTTACCCTGTGACGGTAATTTGCGATTTCAGTTGGGGCGAATTCACATTGCTCCATTAGGAGCACGTAATCTGTACAAACTTTTACGTCCTATTCCTATACAATTATACATTCAAATGTACATACAAAAATTTATTAAATTTATACTAAATCACAAATTAATTCTATCGTTGCAAATTGGCGGGCCTACATTATTAATTCCACAAAAACTAGACTCTCCAAATGTCATAATAATTCATAAAGGCGATATATCAGTGGAAAATTTTTATTCGGACACAAATAATGGGGTTGTCAATAATATTCTAATGAAAATTGACGGTACAAGTATTTCAAGAGCTGTTATGTCGCTGGGAGGCAGTTTACAATTACAAGGAAACTTACTTGAGCCTATATCAATACGCTTAGATATAAAACAAACCATAAATGGATACGAAACAATGTGGGGAATTTCTGGTTCAACGGACACCTTACGAATTACTTTAGGTCAATGTGATATATCGACTGTATTAAGTATATCGGCCGAATATCTCCCGAAAACCTATGTGGTTTCGGACGATGACGGAAGAGATCACCGAATGTCTGAACTGCAAGCATTCCTGTCGCAAACGGTACAGAAAAAAATTCATTCGAAATTCATAATCGATGGATTTTATGTGGAATTGGTGAGCGATTGTGAAGAAATAATGAGTTCACCGATTCGAGATATGAATCGAAGCCTATGTAGGTTTCTGGGTAATGAGATAAACGTTATTTTAACGATACATTCAGATCAAAGCTGGAAACTAATTTCCATGTTCAAGGATCTTACATTTGTGGATACTAAAGCAAGTGAGAATGCCAATGAGTAAGTCACTTTTTTTTTTAACTTAAGGGGGTATTCTAGTCTAGAGGCTCGATTTTGAGGTGATTTTACGGGCGTAATAAAAAAAAAAAAACAGTAAACATTTTTAGTATCCATTTTTTAACAAGTTTTTTATTGATATTTAAAAAATATAAAAATGTATAAAAATTACAAAAAAATCTGAAGTTGAAATTAGTACAGACCGGCAAAGTGGGGACTCAAAAGAAAAAGGTATCTTCTGGTTGACGTGATTCCAACCTATCTGGTGATCTGAAACATAAAATTTTAGTTAATTCTTAATAAACAGGGAAATAGAATTAGTTGGACGTAGCCGATTTGAAAAAATAATTTTTCCCCAAATTGGTGTCCATTTAAAAAAAATCATTTCCTCGCCTCCTTTTTTCAACTTTGAAAATTTTTAAAAAATAGTAAAAAAAAGAAATTTCAAAAACTCCTACGTCGGACCAATTTTGATAGAATGTCTGTACCAAATTTCAAGTAAATCGGTGTATTAAAACTTGAGATATCGTGTCAACCGTATCGAAACAAGTAAAATTTGATTTTAACAATGAAAAGATACACAATATACAGGAAAGAATAACCATAACCCCGAAAATAATTCGAATTTCCGTAAATCCTTTTAGAGGCTCATTCTTAAAGGTCTGAACTTTTAAAATAGGGAAAAAAGAAAAATCGATTTTTTCGAATTTCTAGACTAGAATACCCCCTTAGTGTCATTTTTTGGATAGAAATAATAACTGCTTTACATTTTGTAGAAATTTAGAAAAATCCGGAACAGTTTTAAGTCTAGAATTAGTACATACAAATACTTTAGAAACGAATATAAATTTAACTGTAAACAGTTTCATTTTGAAAATGTCGACAATTTTGATAACAAGTTTATATCAGTTTTTCCTGGAATGTGTACCTGGTGAATGGCCTCTAGAAGGCGGCTTAGAGAATCAGGGTTACGAAAAAGAAGTCAACAGTGAAATGATTACGTCAAAAATAAAAATTAAATTCAGTACATTTACTTTCATTATTATTTCACAAGATAAAAAAATGAAATTATGTTTTAACGCTGACTTTAATTTATTTCATTCAATTGAAAGTTATATGGACGTTGAAAATGTGTGCCTTGAATTACAAAATGATAACGACAAAGAATGGATTGTAGAACCGTTCAATATGAAACTTACATATACGGTTAGTCCAGAAAAAAATAAAGTATCCATAATGTTATCCGAAATAAAAATAAATGTAAGTTCAGAAATTTTCCACAACTGTTTGAAATTGTGGAATGAGCTACATTTTCCAACTGTAGACAACGACTGTAAATATAGAAATTACACTGACCACGATCTTCATGAAGATATGTGGCTTCCAAAGAAACTTTCCGATGACGTTTCAAACCAAATTAAACGCAATACGAATACGCATGTCCATCTGTTCAATGATAACATAATATTTATCGCGCCAAGTGTAACTCTAGTTTTCAATCTAGAAAACTGTCTCCCGGTAATCGTATGTCGCACAACATGTCATCTAGAATTACGAGATCATTGCAACATAAAGTTAACGCTACAATCGAATTATTATAATCTACAGAATAACATGTGGGAACCACTAATCGAGCCCGTTGGAAATGATTTTCGGCCTTACGAACTAAACATTAACATTTTCAAAACTACGGCTCTCCCCATTACAAGTAAACCACTACAAAGTGATCACAAGTTAGTCAGCCGCGTAGCTTCATCGTCTATTAAAACAAATATCTCAGACTCTTCTGGTGATAGTGATAGTGATTCCGGAGAAATTATGAGTTTTATGCGGCCACCACCTGACAGAGTGTTAGTATCGCCAAGCCCGCCTCTAGGAATTGGTGGTGAATTTGAATCAGATGGCGAAGACGACGTCTTGGAAAGAATTACATCAACTTTGTCATATTTATTTACAAGGTAATTCAAGAAGTATATTTTAGCCTTTTAATAATCCAAATTTGCGTATTATTTGTAGTGATTCTAGCGATGAAGCGGACAGTGATTCGAATGCGTCTAGTGACACTGAAATAAGTGCACAACAGCAATTACAACAAACTGATCCACTCGCGTTTGAAGAAATTGATACTTTTAATCAAATAATTGAGATGGCTACCTATTTTGTAATTGACTCGAGAGATCGATTAGAAATTACCCTAACACCGGAATCCGTAAATATAATAAATACGATAGTGAAATCGTTAAGAAACCCACACTGGACACCAAAAAATAAAGCGAACAATTTAAATATTTTAACAAATCATTTGGGACTAGATTCGCTGATAGAATTACGTGACAGTAACGAACAAGTGATATGTTCGACAAAACAGAAGGAAACAAGTCACGAGTCGAGTACCAGTAGCACTGAAAACAGTCCAACGCATCGTCATTATCCAATTTTCAGGAAAAAATCGTCGTTAGATATTGATTCAGCAATCGGTTTTATGAAATACACGACTAATGAGTTGTATACTCGTATAACGAAAAATAAACTTCGAATTTGTATACCAAATCTAAGTGAATTGTCTTTGACGTGTCCGGTCAGAAGTTGTACAAAAATAATACGTTTACATCCGCCATTACATGGAAATATCTATTACGCTGTGATTGATGTTACAATTAATGGTACAAATCGAACAATTGTTGTGCATTCACCATTACAGGTACATAATTATAAGGTCTTAACATTGTACGAAGAATACCTAATAAATTCTTGGTCTAAACATGCAAATTCCAACGGTTTCCCAAGAGTGATCGACCCAAAGTTATAATAATTTTGATATTCATTCTCAATTATTGAATTCAATGGCAATTAGGATAGCCGTTTCATAGGGATTGCCAGAAGGACGTAGTCTAAGAAAAGTAGCGTGATTTCGGACTTCTTTCCGACTCCCAAAAATTATTTTCGAAAAATGCATATTAATTAACATAAGGCCAACTAGATGTGAACTTTTCATTTTTGCTATCAAAATAACGAAATTCCTATTAGAAATATAACAAATTAGACAGTAATCTTTTTTCTGGTGACTATTTGTTTAAATTTTAGTAAAAATAGAAAGAATGACTTCGAAAACGTATAATTCCCCTCCAGTTTCATCAATTTATCATTTTATTTACAGTTTTAACGCAATGAAAAAATTTAGTAATTTTGATGACGTAATCAAATTAAAAAATTTCATTTACCTCAATTCAAACCTTATTGAAATGATTTGAATTAGGGTGACTGGTTGAACTAGGGTAATTTGGGTGTGAACTTTTCATTTTTGCTGTTAAAATGACAAAATTCGTTTTAGAAATATAAGTGATTCAACAGAAATTATTTTCCTAATGGTAATCATTTAAATTAGCGTGACTGATTGAAATTGGGTAACTTGGATATGAAATTTTCAATTTTTACTGTTAAAATTACGAAATTCGTTTTGGAAGTATGACTCATTCGATAGAAATCATTTTTCTAATGATCCTACGTGCTTAATTTTGATAGAAATAAAAAGAACGACTTTGAAAACTTATAATTCGCTTTCATTTTCATCATTCTTTTATTTTATTTATAGCATTAAAAATTTTAGTAACCTTGATGAAGTAATTAAATTAAAAAAATTTATTTTTCTCAACTTAAACATTATGGAGTGATCTAAATTAGGATGATTGATTAAACTAGGGTAATTTGGGTGTAAACTTTTCATTTTTTCAATTAAAATGGCAAAATTCGTTTGAGAAATATAATTGATTTGACGAAAGTCTATTTGCTAGCAATCTTACGCGAATAATGTGACAAACATAACATCCGAGTTGCAACGAAAAGCCTGCAAATATTCACTAACAATAAATTATTTAAAATTAATCAGTTGTAAGTTAAAGATAAAGGCAGAATTCCAGCTGGTGACCTGCACTGCAGTTCGTGATGTTACAGACCACTAACAATAGCTTACGACAATTAGCCCAAAAAATTATTAAGCAACCTTCGCATGGATGATTTACAAAAACTAGGAAACAACTATATTTCAATAAATTTTACAGGTTCGAAATGAAACATCGTATGTATTAGGTTTATTGTACCAAGCTGAATCTTTGAATAGCTTAAATGTACCGTTACAAGGCGAGGCCATTAATCCGTTTGAAGGAAGCATGAGAATTACATTATTACAGCCACATGAAACCTACAACGTACCTTTATTTATTGCCTACCATTGCAAGCTCTACATTCAGCCAGCACATTTAGAGTAAGTAAAAAAGAAAACAAAAATATGATCAATTTAGATTAGTCTCTCCGAAAAATTAGCTAACTTCGTACCTACCTCTAATATCTAACCTCCTTCCCTAGCAGAAAGTACCAGAAAATCGATTGTATACTTGTCAGAAACGCATAAAATAGCCTTAATGGATGAATTTTTCAAACACTGATTTAGATTTTCTTTTAACATTTCAGTTCTAGTATATCAGACGGGATATTATGGTCAGATATAAATCCGCCACATATTGAAGAATGTAAAATGAAACTGAATGATAAAAATATCTTTTATGTTGGCGTGGCAGTTAAATCCAACGTTTCAATAAAAGAAATTCCACAATCTGTTCCTTACAAAACAATCTGCCTATTGCCGCCATTAATTATACATAACTGTTTGCCAAGAGAATTAAAGATAACCTTCTCACAGCTCGAACAATATCATTTAATCGAACCATCTGCACAACTAACATTTTATCATATTAATCCGTTAGCAGAAACAAAGGTAAAATAGGATACTTGACTGAAATAAAAAAATTATTCCAAAATCCTTTAGCTAAATTTTAAATAAAAGAATTCCCGCGAAAAATAACTCACTATAACGTCACAATTTGAAGACAAATAAACATCAATGTCAGTCTTTATAACCTCAAAAGTTTGATTACCTGCAGAAGATGTCAAAATAGTATATTTATTTGAATTTTGGTCGATTATTATTACTGTGTATTCCAGCTAACAGAAAGTCTAAAATTCAGAAAAATTTCACATCGTCAATGAAAGTTATCAAAATCGATATATTTGTTTACAAATTGTGACGTCATTTTTAATAGCGGGTTTTCAATTATTTGAAATTTAACAATTTTTAAAATAAAAATTTTAAATATTTACCAAAGATTTTTACGTTTCACAATTAAAATCAAATATATTTATGATAATTCATAGAATTATTTAGCATTTAACACAAACTTTAAACACAGTCAAGTACCATATTGTGTTTTATTGATTTTAGTGCTAAGACCTAGGGTATACATTATTTGAACTTTTTAGCTCTCTATCGAATTCGAATACTACAATTTGACGTGGACCAGTTCAATCAATTTGGGAAAAGATTTATCAAACCGAGTTATCAGCATGACTTGTACTGAACCCACTTCGGACAAAATTAATCTTTTTGTCCGTACAAACTGGAATAGTGAATTTGCAACATGTTACCTTTACATTCATTCACCCTACTGGATTTTAAATAGAACCGACCTAGATCTACAAATTAAGGTGCTTCACACCTCTTATTATTCTTTAAATAAAATCATTAATCACTAATTTATTTTTCTCAATTCAGGGCTGTGGAGCAGATACGGTATGTACTTTACATTCGGACATACCCACATTATGGACATGGCCTCGTGGAATTCGAAGAAAATGTATTCGATTACGAATCGCACAAGCTAATTGGTCCGTGGCATTTCCTTTGGATACTAGTGGCACAACTGGAAGAGTGGTTTGCCGTGATCGCACAAGAGGCAAACGATATCGTTTACTGCTTAATGTTAACCGAGCGAAAGCTACCCCTTTTACTACATTGGTTGTTTTAGTACCGATGTTTGTAGTAGCAAACCACACAGACTTAAAATTAAGGTAAATTATAAAGTAGGAAGTAAGTACTCTAATAAGTAGCATCTTGGGCTACTATGCGGCATGTCGAATTCTATCCTTATTTTAGGATTATAATCAGAGTCGAATTTAAAATTCTTGCGCCAGTAGATCTAACAAAATTTTGTGTTTCCGCCCTTCCTGAAGCCTCACCTTGTTCTTCTTCCTACGAGTGGGGGGGAGGGGTCTAATCAGCCCAGGCACTGATTCCTAGTGAAATATTGTGCAATAACCTCTTTTATTGATCAGTTATGCGCAAGAGACTCGCTTCATTGATGAAGTCAAGACCCTTACGGAATCCCGATGAATAGTCTTAAGCTCGATATCCAATCCCAGTGTAGAGTGCCTAATGCGAGCCAATGCCTCGCATTCAAATAGAATGTGATGGGCCGTTTCATCTTCCACCCATTTCCTGCATACTGGTTCTTCTCTATATATTCCCATTCGATGCAGATGCTTCCTTAAGTGATAGTGTCTAGTAAGAAAACCCACTATAGCTTTCATCTTCGTTCTATCTAATTGTAGAATTTCGGATGATAACTTTATTGAACGTCCTTTAATCATAAGCCTCGCATGTCTTTGCTCTGCAGTGTTCCTCCAAACTGCAGTTGTTTCGTTTATCATGGCTTCTACAATTTTCCCTTTCGCACTACTAACAGTCTCACCTTATATAAACTTAACTTCTTAAGAGTTTTTAATTAGAATAATAAAAAAGTAAAAAATTTGGAATATCCTGACATTTCGACCTCGAAAATATCTTGGTGGATGAACCTGGAACTTTTTAAGTTCTTATGATCCAAAAAGATTTCCAATTTATCAATTTAAAATTTTGCATAAGCATCAAAATATTTTTTTTCATAATTTCTAGGTTTATGGAAGAAAATGAGAATGCTGATTTATGGTTCGATATTGCGCCGGGTGAAAACATTCCATTTTGGCCTGAAACGAATTCAATGCACATGTATTTAAAACTGGAGGATACCCGTACCGTATCACAAAAATTTCCTATCACAAAACAACAATACACGGTTCTTCGAATGGGCAGACTAGTGCCGGCTTTAGTGGTGTCAATAATAGGAGGCGAAACATCACCATTTGTAATTAGTTTTTGTCCGTACAATACCGGACAAGCTCCTTTACTGATTATAAATAAATGTAATGATTTATTCTTAAAATTCAATCAGAAAGGATTATGCCAAACAGCGCTACTTAGTCCAAATCACTCTTTGCTATATACTTGGGATGATCCAAGTGCTGAACGGCAACTAGTCTGGAATATATATAATAACAAAGGCAGAGGATTTGAGCTACAATTTAATGAAGATGGGTAAATATTAAGAAAAATTTTATGAATACAATTTTCTGATTTCTTTTATTTCAGTGAGGGAGATCAAACCGTGGAAAACAACAAAGGTGAAAAGGTGTACGTCGCCTGGGTATGTTTTATGGACAACGCACAAAGGACAATTGTATTTGCACAAAATAAAAAAGTTTTCGCCAATTATCAACATTTAGAGAAAGCACAACTAGAAATTTACCTATCAATGAAAGGCCTAGGATTATCAATATGTACGAAAAACAACGAACTTGGTTATTACAGCATCTCTGATCGACCTGCAAAATGGGAAGTGAATGTTTCCAGAAAATGGAAAGAGCTGACAGCTGACTTGTCAACATGGATTGAAGAACAATATCAATGGAACAGACAAAAATGTCAATTAAGAGATTACTTAGAAATTGACTTAGAAAAAATGTTACTTATTAAACCATTCTTTGGAGATTTACGTCGATCCTACTGTCCCGGTTTATGGATCCAATTCCGTCAAGGCATGATGAAACAATATTTGCATTTAGAGATACAAAACATGCAAATTGATAATCAACTGATGTTGCAAAATGAATGCCCTCCTGTCTTACTTCAATTTACCGATAAAAATTTTCCGTGTGTGGAAATTTTCAATCTGTGGTCACTTTCGAATAGAGCAATATATGCTTGTAATATACAAATTCGTGATCTCTCAGTCTTACTAGACAATTATTTCCTTAAACAATGTCATCAATTATGGAAAGAATTAGGTCCTGAATATAGTCAAGCGGATCGTACTCGAACTGACCTTAAAATTTTATACAGCCCCATCGCCCCAAAAGATCGTAATAGCTGGCAAATAAACCAAATGTGCTTTGCATCATTTACGGTTCAGTTAAATATGTGCACGGGGTCGGAATTTTTAAGGAGCTTCTTTGATGTTAATCGAATTCAGGAGAAACCAGTCATATTTAGAATAACTTCGATTGATATAAAAAACGTTTACAAACCAGCTGAGAAAATATTTGAAATTGTATCAAGTCATTACGTGTGCAACATAATGCAACAATTTTATCCCCTCATAATTGGTCAAACAGTTTTACTAAACCCACAAGAGTTTTCGTACGATAAAGTATACATTGAAATTGAAAATTTGGGAGCAATCGGACTCTCGGAAGCTGCCAAACGTCTTCTCGGACATATTCGTGGAGCTGAACTGCCACATACAGCCACTCTATTTCCACTGGCGGAAAGCAGTTATAAAAATGTTCGAACAAGTTCCGACGTAACTGAGGCAATGCTTGTTGTGTACGGTTTATGCGGTTCTCAAACAACTGGAGAACATGTATTTCGAACAGCCTTACGTTCCCTCTTGGGTTTTTCACCTCGCGACATGTTTGACAGTACCAGTTTAATACTTGAGTCGATTTACCGATCACAACCGAATGTTATGATGCGTTTTAGACTGCCGCGAGTCTATGACGTTTTGTATTTGGAATCATTTTCTTGGAGGCGTGCAATCGGTCAATATTTACTTTCGGAAATATCTAAATCTGATAAATACTGGGCGCACGCTTCAGTTGATTTAAATTCAAAGCGTTTGTTAATCATTAGTTTTACGTAAGTAGCTCCTATTTAATAAAGCTAGATTTTCACATGCAAGTATACTGCTATACAAATTTGCTTGTATAAGTAAAAATATTTATATTTTTGCTGTTAAAAGTAAATCCCACTTAAATTTAAAATAGCGGAAATTGGCAAAATATGAAAAGGTTAAAATGCAAGCAAGCAATATGAGGAAATTAATCCTTTTTTATGAAGAGTCTAAGGAAATTATCGGTATTTCTATTAACACTATGAGGCCCGAGCACTATCATATTAAGCCGGCAATATTAAAAAAAAAAAAAAAAAAAAAAAAAAAAAAAAAAAAAAAAAAAAAACTTTGTATAAAGAAATACATAAAATGAAATGATTCAAACACTGAATAGATTCAACACAGTTCAACATGTATGTATGTGTAAAACTGTAAGCATGTACGTACGTGATGTGATACGTACATACTACATATACACTGACATTCAAATCAATTTTATTTAAAAATATAAATTATATTTTTTATATATTTTTTGTTTATCTTAAAATTTTTTATACGTAGAAACCAAAAGAGTAGTGTGTGTTGGTATGTATGTATTTGTGTATGTAGGACCACATCCGTGTGATGAATGATGATAAACATCGCACACATAATGCGTAACCAACTAATCAATTAATCATTGATCGCGGTCGGCCTCTGGGGATGTTTTGTTTGGTTTCGGATGCCGAAGCCATGCGGCTGAAAGTGTTAATAACTTTTTAATATACAATGCTTTAGCTGAATTTTCATGTAACTAAAGATGTTTTCTGGCTAAGAATTTGTTCCTTTTGTCTCTAATAAAATCAAAAACCATAAAGCATGACATTTCTAAGTAATTTTCATAATGGCAGCAATAAAAAAAAAATTTTTAATCTAAAGAAAATGTGTGTTTAGCCTTTTGGGGAATACTAACTGTATGCGAATACATTTTTTACATAGAAAAGTCTTGCAAGTGTACTTTTATAAGAATCTAGCCACGCCCCTTCAAAACTTTACTTTTATACAAGTATACTTGCACGTGGAAATCTAGCTTAAGATTACAAATTTTTTAGGCACATATATGTTATTCGTAAAAAACAACTGTGGTCAGGGTGGGAAACAGAATGGAAAACACCTTTGGATTCGAT
Organism: Brachynemurus nebulosus; assembly: GCA_035578155.1. Taxonomy (NCBI): domain Eukaryota; kingdom Metazoa; phylum Arthropoda; class Insecta; order Neuroptera; family Myrmeleontidae; genus Brachynemurus; species Brachynemurus nebulosus. Next base: position 62,422,979 of record JAPWDM010000002.1, read on the forward strand.
TATTTCCATTCCAACAATAGAAAATAATAATTTGGTATTTATAGTAACAGAAGTGCGTAACTTTGAACAGTTCATTCATACTTTTTGATTTATTTAATCAACAAATAAATAATTCTTTTTTTTAGGAAGAAGCAGATAAATTTGGTAATGATAAATACAAACTGTCAGGTGACCTTACATCTCTAAATTGGTTAAAGAACAAAATCGAAGAAGTAATGATACTGAAAATCGAAAATGAACAATGGTGTGGATAAAATAAATTAAACTACAAGAATGTTGGGTATTGTCAATGCTGATATAAGGTGTTACAAAAATAAACATTAATTTTTGTTAACTTATGATCTACTTTTATTTCCAACTGTATCCTGAAAATCTTTCGCATGAAGGTGCTTCCTTTACATGTCTAATAGAATTATTAATATAATAAACCCAGTCGCAACATCCTGCATAACATACCGAATTTCCAGTAATATCGAAAACCCGCACACGTAGCATAATGGTTCAAAACGTATCTTATGTGACGTTGACTTTGCTATGGAGTAAAAAAAATTCGAAAACCTTTTGAATTGACTGTAATAACTGAATTTTCCATTCTGTTGTGAATGAAGCGAATAGTCCTATGGGTGACGTCATGGATTGTAATGTGAAGGAAGCAAATTTGAATCCTGATTTAATTCGATTAATTAGGTTGAATATTCACTCACTTCTAGATCCACTCAAGCCTAATGAGTACATAACAATAAGTTAGTGATGATAAAATATGGGCGTAGCGTTTGCTTGTACCATTACTCGATTAAAGAGTGTCCCATTCCTATCACTTCTAGTGAAAAGTGATATCAACTGATACCATTAAAGTGTCCTAAAAAGACATCTTCGAAATAGTTCTAACAGTATTGCCCCATCAAAAGTTTAGACCACAGACCAAAAAACATACATACACAGACCAATAAATTGATTTCAGAATCATAGTAACAATATATTAAACGATAATATGAATTATACTAATTTATTTTATTCGTTAAATTGTCTTACCGTGTTACACTTGAGTTTTATATTTTTTCTGAATAAGTTTATGTTTTCGACAACTCAAATTTCTTACCTAAAAGCAATTTAACTCGAAGAACTGTCAACCCAAAAACGCTTCAGCTTCGCTGTCGCGTTTTTGTTAGTGACAGTTGTCCTTGTTAAATTGCTAGGCAACAACTTTTCATTAGACAAACTCAAACTTATTCGAAAAAATACAAACCTCTCGTGTAATAATAAGTGACAATAAAATTTAATATTAATAGATTTGAGCGTTACTTTATGGTATTCCATATTTGTAAATAATAAACAAATATTTTACTTTGCAAAATACCACTTTTTACTGTCACAGTTTCAAAAATAAAAAGTTGTATTTTGCAAAGTAAAATATTTGTTTATTATTTACAATAAAATTTAACTTTTTGAGATGAAATAGCAAAATTTTGAAAGAAAAAAAAGTGATATTCGCTTTATTTTCAAAATATGTACGTATACAAATTATGTTCAGCAATAATTATAATCCTATTTGCTGAAAAATGTACAATACATTATATTCCTTAAATCTCACCCATCTCACCCCGTTACCTGCCTCAAGGAAACTGCCTAAGAACTGGCTTTGGGCTCCGTCTAGTTATATGTATATCAGTGTTCATTGGTTTGTGGTTTAGTCTAAATAAGAAATGCACTACCATATCTAAAGGCGAGTAACCGATTTTTGGACTGTCTGCAATGATTTAGCTAAACCCTCACTTCAGTGTTTTAGCATCATTACCAAAAAGTTGTTTGTGTCGATAATTTTAATTTTAAAAAAAATTCCACATTTACTTAAATATTTATTTAAAAAATTCTTTCATAACATGAAATAAAATATCAACAATCTTAAATATTAATGAATTCTGCAATTATTTTTATATCCCTACATGAACTTGCTAAGTATCTGAATCGCTGGAACTGCTATATGCCGCTACTAGTGATGACGTACTATTACTTAAAACCGCGCAACTAGAACTAACTGGTATTTTAATTCCCAATGAAGATCGTGTAGCCGTTGAAGACGCAAGGATGCGTTTCTTTTTCTTAATTAGCACTTTCTTATCTAAAACTAACGGTGAAGAGCTGGATCGTTTTGCAGGAACAGGAACAAAGCTTGCTGCCAAAAGTTTATCTTCCTTATTAGTCGGTAATAGAGGTATCCCGATATTTTTAGCATATTCCGGAGCTTGACTCATGTTCAAAGTAGCCACTTTCCGTTCTTCCTTTAAAATTAAACATTTATTTAAAATATATTATTATAAAAAAATGTTTACTAGGGTAGGGCGGGGTAAAAAAAAGACAAAATCAAAACTTTTCGTTTTTCATGTAGAAATTATTTGAATTTTTACACATAAAAAATACTGTATGATGTTAAATTGTTTGTATTTTGAGATTTTGCATTTTTTTTTCACTCAAGCTAATGACATAAATCTATAAAAAAAAATAAAAACCTTGTCTTTTTTACCCGCCAAATGGGGTAAAAAAGACTGTGGAGGCTAAATAAAAGACAGACCTCTAACTAATAGGATACTGCAAGTACATGATTGGAAGGGTAAAAAATAGACAGCTTGGGCAATTAGCAGTACAGCACTTTTTATTTCACAACACTATCTCTACTACAAAATTTTTTATAGATATATTTAAAATTTACGTATTTTACCAAAAAAACTTTAGCTAAGATTAAAGTCAGAAAAAGTTAACTGATGTAAAAGCTTAACTCATAGGAAATTTCTTTGGACTTTAAATATTATAAAATAGTTTTTATTTCACAAACGTACAACTAATACAAAATTTATTGTAGCTCATTTAAAAACCAAATATGTTAATTTGAGAATGTCTTTTTTTTTAGGTCACTTTACATAAAGTAAAAAAAAAAAAATCAAAAAAAAACTATGAATGAGTTAAAAATAATAAATGTGTACAGTAAAGTATAGTTATACATTATAAAAACGTAAATAAATTTTCATGGGTCAAAAATATAAATTTTCGAATAAGCTGAAATTGATATCCATGAAAACCGTCTCCTTACTAACAAAAAAAATTGTTTTATTGAAGAATCTTACAATTAGTATCTTTTTAATCCATAAAATATACATAAATATGTCATTATATAGTTTTAAAATGAAAATCCTTGTTAACAATTTTTTAATTTTTCTTAATATTAACTTGTTTTGTCTTGTTTTTACCCCATTTTTTTCTTGCTTTTTTAATATATAAAAAAATTATAAGCAGTTGGATCACTTAAATAAAACTTTGTACTTTACATCACTAAAGCATGTTGAATAACAAGAAAAAAATACAGCACTGTATCTTATCAGATTTTTTACTTACTGAAAAAGTTTATCGTCGCGGAATGAAGGTTTTTTATTTCCAAACAGAGGTTTGCAAGAAAATTTTTTTATGTTAAAAAACCCTCTCCAAAAAATAATTTTTTGACCCAGACACCTAAAAATACTAATGTATTTTGTTGTAATATTTTTTATTTTTCGAATTTGACACTGTTGAGTTTAATATAAATATGTCTTTTTTTTACCCCACTTGAGCAGTGTCTTTTTTTACCCCAACCTACCCTATAGCTTTAATGTTGGACTATGGAGGGTAGAGTACCAGGAGAAGTATCTCCATACAAAAAAGTGATCCCAAAAGTGGATGAAATTAAGATGGCACTAGTGTACAAAAATTCTTAAATTTAAAATTAAGCGCCGAAAATTTTAAAACTGAAACAATAGTTTTTATTGTTTTTAACAATTTTAATTGTTATATTTAATTCAATTTTTATTGTTTTTAACAGTTTTTAACAATTAGTATTTCCCTTTGGCATACTTCACTTCATTTATAATCACTAAGTTCAGATCGAACTCTGATTGCTTATCAGCGCCGTTCTGGGTAATTATTGAACTATTATTTCATCAAATTCAGGGACCACTTTTTCGATTCTAGTCCCATATGAGATACTTCTCCTTTAACTCTACTCTCCATATGTTGGACTTACTCTAAGCTTCTGTCGAAGAGCCTGATTTGCGGAAAAATCATCTTCCCAAGTAGTTTTATTTCTAGCGACCAGTCTGTTAATACGAGGCGCTTCCTGAGCTGCAGCATTCTTATCTTGTTCGCCGTGTTCCAGTTTAAACATCGCATCATCAAAGAGTTTCTTTTGCGTCTCTTTATCTTCTGGCACTATTTGACTATTTTGTGTTGGGTCCCATCTATTTTCTTGTCGTCGTGCGCCTGATACTATAATATAATCTAAATTCTACAATTCGAAAAAAATGTTTAATACCCAGCAAAAATATTTAAGTAATTCTGGAACTTTTGTATACTTACCCCAGGATCCGTTTTTATTTCGAAATGATTATCACATAGATGGCATTTCATACGAAACTGATAAATTGGCGTGGTGTAGTACATTCCAACCTTTTTCTTTTCGGCGTTGTAACGGACGCCCATACCTATGTGATTTCCGCAACCCTCACACCAAATATTATAGGGCATCTCAAAACGAATGATGAGAATACCCTGATCCAGTTTACGGGCACGTTCACGTAAGGCATGGGTGCCCAGAAATTTATTAAGGCCCCCCTTTTTAGGGTCATAATCTGGGGGATAGTATTTATTCGTTCCTTTACGTTCACCCATTTTTATTAATTACTATTATTTTTAAGTATTACAATCGAAGCTTGATTAATATTATTTACAAGTTTCACAACAATTAGGCTGTATGCATTGTTATACAATATACAACAATATAAAATTTTGTAACTGGTTCTCAACAAACATTAACCATATTTTGTTTTCTTGGTGTTTATTCTTTCAGTTATTTAACAAAAATAACAAATATGAGCTGAAGCTGATACTAGAAGAAAAAAATTTCACAAATTTTTAAAATAAATATTAACCTTTTATACCTACACCTCTCAATTTCAATCAATGATTGTTAAAACTTCAAATTTAATATTGTCTTTTATCGTTTATAAAAAAATTTTAATTTTATTTCTTATTTTAGTTTTAGAATAATTAAATTATTTAAAAAGAAAACTTGTAAAGTATTTTTTATTTAAATTTAAAACTCATTGACAACCGAAAACGCAATTTGACAATCTACACTTAATAAAGCCTCTCTTACATCTATCATATCAAAATTACAAAAATTACACACAATGGTGTAACATGAATGAAACTTGGTGAAGCAGTTCCCTTTATATGCAGTCTTAAATACATTGCCAGGGAAAAATGTTACGTAACTTTACGTAATGGAACTTGTACCATTACAAACCAGTAAGATCTGATTCAAAATTATAAAACGCTTTAAATACTTTTTCATAGTTTTTCTCGGTATCAATTATTAGTTTCCACTGATATTAGAATACGTATGTACCATACAATAGATGGAGTACACATTACCTTTTTTGAAGCAAATCGCCACATTGGTTAACATCACGTTAATACCTTTCATAACCTATAAAGTGTCAGTGGTAATAAATATTTTCTTTATTAGTATACGATTTTTGTTGTAATTTGAGATTATTTATTAGTAAATATTCTAACAATATTTATAACATCAAATATAACATCAGTAAATATAAAAAACAATTTTAAATCCAACCTTGTTTAACTGCCATATTGATGAACTCTTTAACCCTTTTTTAGCTTCATTTTCATATACATTGATCGTGTTCGATTAGCAAACACAAACGACACTATGTAACACAGTGCATTTAGGGGAAAAATAATGCCAACCAAATTTTCATGATTTTTGTACTTTCTTTTTTCACAAAAAACTAATTTTTTTAATTTTATTGCGAAACTAAACTTTTATCTGCTTTTAATTAAATTATACATGTAATTGGGAATCTTAAAAAGCAGATTGAATCTATTTTTTTTTTAAATCTAGTAACTTTGTTTATGCTGCCCTCTGCATAAACACAATAAAAGTTCATGTTCCATTAGTGAAAAAAGTAGACACAGTGTAATACAGTGTCATGCACTGTGTAAAATTTTTGCTAATGGAATGCGGTCATTGAATATATGAATGTATTCGCTCTATCTATACAATACTCAGAGTTAATTTCTGAAGTACACTCCACATTCAAAATTATTGAATAAAAAACAGTCAATAAGTTTTAAATCGCAATTTTAATGTTTATTAACGCGTGTTTTTTTTTTTAATCAGAGCCCTCTGGTTTGTAACGATGCAAACTTCCTTACATAATTGTTATGTAACATTTTTAAAATTATCATTGTTACGTAACATTTTTTAATTTTAATAAAAACAAAATCACAAACCATTGCAAATTAGTTTATACATCAAGTTTTGTTGTAAAATTAACATTTTACTTACTTGTTTGTTATGTCGACAAAAATTGTAAGCGGCTTGACCGGAAAAAAACTGTAGGGATAACACGTAGCATTAAAAGTGCCGATGATTAATAATTTTTTTACTTTTATGTTGGCGAAATTGTAAATGTAAATCAGTCTGACAAAAGTAGAAAAGTTGTATCCGCGGTTGTAAATGATTTGACATTTTTGATCAGTTTAGTTTAAAGAAAATAATTATTTTCTGAAAATGGAGTGTTTATTAGGGCTAAAATTCGAAGATTTTTCTCTTATAGCTGCAGATCAAACTGCTGCCCATAGTATTATTGTTATGAAAGATGGTATGTTAAATATTAATAAAATATTCTATTACAATATATTTCATAAATTAAAAACTAAATTACTTTCCAGATGAAAATAAACTTCATAAAATTTCGAAAAAAATCGTTATGGCTGTAGCTGGAGAAACTGGCGACACAATACAATTTGCCGAATACATTTCAAAAAATATTCAACTTTATAAAATGCGAAATGGATACGAGCTTAGTCCACGGGCTGCCGCTGTATTCACTCGACGCAATCTTGCTGACGCATTACGGAGTCGTGTAAGTAATATCCAAAAAATTCAAAAAAATAGCTAGAATTACACTACTGATCCGACAGAGAAAGAAAAATGCATGTGTATTGGTCACACATGCATATTGGTTATACCTTTTAGTATATTTCAATAGTTTTACGATGATTTAGAACAGAATTTGTTGGAAACAACATAGCTTAAGGCCGGGTTTCCACCAAAAAGACTAGTTGAGTTTGTGTTTAGTTTGTCTTTAGTAATATTTGTACTGAATATAAAATACATAACATTATTAGTTTTAATGCTAGAGCTAATAAAGTGTGCTACGGACGTGACAAAACAGACACTTTCTTGTCGCGTCCGTAACACATCTAACATTAAAACTAATAATGTTATGTATTTTATATTCAGTACAAATATTGTTTACACATTTGTCTATCTGCTTAGTATTGAAAATTTATAAGAAAAAAATAACTTCTATTTTTTTTCCTTATAAGAAGGCGTGTAAACGGCATGAAAATGTCACGTACGTAACAAAAGAATGGCTGTATATGTATGAGTTTGAATATTTTTAGGTAATTAATTTTACCTGTCAGTAGGTAACACGTCGGAAGCAAACTAACCTACGACCCTTTTTCAGAATAAGATTAAAATCTGACCGCGGGAGCGAACTAGAATGCACCATTTTGACTGCAAGGGGTACGTTTAAAAAGAATGGCTGAAAAGTTATTAAAATTCCACACTGTAGGAATTATTATTTTAGTTTATTTTAGTAGTTATTTAGTAGTTGTTTTAGTAGTTATTTAGTAGTTAGTTTAGTAGTTATTTTAGTTTATCGTTGTGTAAACAAATTATATATATATATATATATATATATATATATATATATATATATATATATATATATATATATATATATATATATATATATATATATATATATATATAATTTGTTTACACAAAAAATTCCTAATTTTTTTTTTATATCTGTGTGACCAATACAAACACATTTTTTTTTCTCTCAATCGGATCAGCAGTGTACTTATTTATCAAAATCTTTACAGAATCCGTATCACGTAAATATCATGATTACCGGCTACGATGATGAAACGGGACCAGAATTGTACTTTATGGATTATTTGGCAGCATTAGTGCCCGTACCGTATTACGCTTTTGGTTACGGTGGTTATTTTGCAAATTCGATTTTGGATCGTCATCACCGGAAAGATATGAATAAAGATGAAGCTTATAATCTCCTTAAAATGTGTGTTAAAGAAATCCAGAAACGTTTGTTGATCAATTTACCTAATTTTAAAGTTCAGTTAATAGATAAGAATGGTATTGTAGATATGCCAGATATTACATCAAAAATGCTTGCGGTAGAAGAACCTTCTATTGCTTAATATATTTAAATTAAGGAAACTATTCTTTCTGTGAATGGTAATTTTTATAAAAAAAATACATTTATAAAATAAATTATCTAAATAGGTACAAGTTTTTGTTTCTCTGGTTCTTAATTAAATATCGTTTTATACAATTATAAATCGTAACTTTATTTTACAAAATTTCCAGATTTAAAAAAAAATACGCTGCCAAGGGGGTGTGGCACACAGCTTCCTCCTATTCGTAAAAGACTTTAAAACAGTATTCTACCAAATATACATACATATATACCGTGAAATTATATTTTCGCCTTAAAGTTCATAAAAAACTGTTGTAACTCAAAATACTTCAAGGCTAAATTGTAAAATAATAGCAAAAATATTTTAGAAACTAACCCCCAAAATACTTTAAAAATTTAAGCGAAGTGGGACTAGCAGTAAATAAGATATTGACATTTAATGGGATTTCATGGTAGCGCCGTGGGTATTATTACTCCGAATGCAATGAAATTTGTAGGGGATCATCTACGAACCAGACCGCATAATTTCTGACAAATTCATAAAAAAGAATTGAATAGTTCAGAAGTTATGCCACTTGGTACAAAATGGCGACACATAGACGGACGGACGGACAGACATCAAACCAAAATTGTTCAGGAAGTTCTAAAACGTAAAATGTGCGAAAAAAATTTTTTATTTTTCAAAAGTGATCACAATGCTTCCGCTACATGAGTAGTCTCGGAAGTAAAAAATATATTAGTGATGCGAAGATTCTCACGCGCGCCTCTGGTGAGAAAATTAAAAACTGAATCAAATAAAAATAAGTTTAACAAGCTTCTCGCCCTGGCTTCGCTCAGGTATTTGTTTTCTTTTAATTTTGGTGCTTTATATAATTTCCTGCAATGGGATACATTTTTGTTCCCGCTTAATCCCAGTTCCAACCCATTTATCAATTTTAATCCCCTTCTCGGTTTTCACTCTGAGACCCGAAATGGAGTTACATTATCTTTAATATCACTTTTGCCTGTTTTCAGAAAGTCAACCCGTTCTTCAAGTATTTAAATAGCACTATTTTCTCGCCAGAACGACATTCCTACTCTAATCATATACATATTTCAATAGAGTAGCTAGTTTTTACGCTTTAAGACCTTTCTGCAGATACCCGTAATGATAGTTTTAGGAGTTCTTCAATTTTAGGCCTTTCTTGGGAATTGTGCGGCCGTTGCGCACAACTTTCTCCGTCATAATTCTTCTTCATTGCGAACTGGTTTAGAATACACCTCTTTAAAATAGCCCCAATAAAAAAAATCCAAAGGATTAAGGTCTGGTCACCGAGGTGGCCACAGAATTGGTAACTAGGCAATTTCAGAAAAGTCTGAATTACTCGAAAACCGTAACACTTTTACTAAGCATATTTTTCGTTATTCTAATAGGTCTGGACCCAAGCTTTCAGCACCCATTGGCAAGTAATAAAAAAGAAATATTTTTGAAATAACATTTATTTAATAAAAAAAAAAAAAATACAGTTTTATTCACATTTATTTGAGAAGACTATGTCTGTTTTGCATTAATTCCAAATGCAATCTAGTTTGTTGTTTTTTTTTTTCTGTAATTCCATATTAATTTCAATGAAATTGACAATTATTCGTTTTATTAAAAATTTTACTTAATATGTACGTACATTTTTGTACAGGAATTATCAATATAATACCGTTATAAAAAACAAATATCACTTTTTCTTTTAAAAAATTGTTTACACTATAAATTAATAATTGATGTCAATCGTGTCAATTGTCCGAGACAAGATAGTTTGCAACAGTAATATTGTACAATATTTCTTCAACTTATTTCACTTTTTTCGTTTCCGTACTTTCTTGTTTTTCGTTCTCCTCTGAAGGATGATCTTCATATCTAAAAATAAATATTAAATAATTTCAAAAGAATGATGAATGTATTTTCTAAACCTATTTGGTACATTTTTAAGGATTTTGTAGTTTTAATAATGAAATCCTTAAGAACTTGTCATTTCTGTCATTGCATTAGGCGGTCTACCCGCACTTGATCACTTTGTAATAATCAGTGACGTATCTTTCGTAATATAAGGGACGGTGTCGTTTTTTAAAAGCTACATTTGAAATTTTTTAACTCATATAGAAAGTAAAAGGTTTAGATAATTATATTATTAACAAATTAGAACTATTAAAAGTATGGTTATGTATACATAAACGTTTACAATATTCTAAATAAGTATATATACTTACGAAAACATCGCCTTAATGTCGCCTTTGATAAGAGCGAGTGATAAAGGTGTGCCCAAACAGGCTGGAACTAAATATAGAAGTGCTGGTTGTGCATGTTTAAAAATATGCATTACAAAAATTGTTGCTAATAATCCTACAAAATATGCGGCAAATGTTGCATAGAAGTATACGTTTGTGTTGCGTTTTAAACTTTGATCAAATCTTAATAATAATGCTATAAAAATTCCAGGTACTACAATATCTCCAAGTCCTAACATTGCAAAATTGTTTGCATTGAGACCATGTTGTAAGAAATCTTGTGGGAAGACCACTGCAAATAAAAAAAATAAGTGTTAAAAATAATTCTCTTTTTATATTTTTTTGTACTCTTTTGACCTTAATGCCTTTCACAGAATCAATGAAATAAGGAATGTGCCATCTAGTGACGTTGAATGAAACTTTAACGTAACTGCTCATAGGTATATGTATTTAGGTATTTTTGTACATCAAAATTCATAAAAAATAACGTTCGTGATGACTTTTTTTATCACTAACATAAGTGAAAAAAATCATGAATTTTGACGTACAAAAATACCTACATATTATTTTATATCTATGAGCAGTTACGTTAAAGTTCCATTCAACGTCACTAGATGGCACATTCGTTATTTTTTATTTCATTGGTTGTGTGAAAAGCCTTAAAAAATAATTAATTTGTTCAAGTATTCTCTATTAATTAGAAATTTTATAGAATAACAACTAAATGTAGCTGTAAAGATAAGTTAGAAATTTGATAACTTAAATCGTTTAACTCTTTAAATGATTAAGACGAGTTAACTCGTCCTGCAATATGGCGGCTCAAAATGCTGTCATATGTATATATTCACTAGTACAGGTGCCGCCATCTGTGACAATACGGTATAATTCTAAATAATGTTCAATTTTATCAACATAGTTTAGTAGAATTTATTTTTGTAAATTCCTAGGGTTCACTTTTTTAATGTTGGGATCTTTGATTTTTTTCTTTTTCTTTTTTTGTAGCCTTATCTATTGTACTTATCACTTGGCAGCAAATAGTCCGGCATTTTAAGACAAAAAAATTTTACCATATGGTTTGTTTAAAAGGGTTAATGTAGCACGGAAAATTTTTTTCAACTCAAATCGCTACACTTTTTATGACAGAAATATACACACATTTAATGAAACGATGGACACTTTCTTTCGATCAAAATTATCAGCTATTGCGATGACATTTTACTATAGATTAACTTTTTAAATGATGACGAGTTAACTCGTCATACAATATGGCGACTCAAAATGCTTTAATATCTATCTATATATTCACTGGTACAAATGCCGTTACAGATAATCTGTTACATATTTTTCGAAATACGGTATAATTGTAAGTAATGTTCAATTTTACCAACATAGTTTAGTATAATGGCTATTTGACAAATTTTTAAAAACCATCATTGTGTGTTTATTACTCCTTACTAAACTCCTAATACACATTAAATTATTTTGTACTATATTTTTAATAAAAATCACCAATAAAATTTTAGTTTTTAAAAAGATCGCCAAAATGATGCTTTCTGTGACATCAAATCGTATGACGTCATTGGCTCTAAAACATTGAGCAGTAGTAGTAGGTCTAGTAATGAAAATTAATAATGAAAAATTTTTTTCATAGTTACCAAAAAAGTAAACAGTTTTTTTCCTAACTACAATATAATACCTACATATTTGAACGAGCTTGTGACGTAAGCTACTTTTGCTTGATGTTTTTAATTACGTCATTTTTAACGTAAATTTTGTAATTTTATTTAATTAAAATTTTTATATTTTTGAATGAAATAACTTGTAAAAAAGCAATACTCAGTATCATTATGACTCGAGCAATTATTTAAAAATTAAAATAGATATTTTTTCAGCTACTGTCAAATACCCCATTTCTATTTTGAAAGTTTCTAGGGTTGGCATTTTTTCATGGTAGCATCTCTGATTTTCTTTCCTTTTTTGTAACCTTATCTATTGTACTTGTCACTGGCAATAAAAGGTCCGGCATTTTGAGACAAAAAAATTTTCTCTATGGTTAAAATAAAAATGATAAGAAATCGTCATAGATGGCATCAACCTTATGCATAGATGGAGTCAAAACGTCAAAGAATTTGAAGATCGACTGAATAAACTGAATGAAATCATAGAGGTTTTACCAAGACTCATAGACTTCTAGCACTCGCCTTGCGAGCTTACGCTAGTATAATTCTGTCTACTCATCTACACTAAAACCCCATTTTCCGGACCCGAATCATAAATAAATATTTAAACAAAATAATTAGGATATTTGAAATTAGTTTCTTAAACTAATTATACGCTTTCACTTGTAATCACGAAATAAGGAAATCATTGAATTTATTAATGATACATATCTATTGGGAAAGTTATTTTTAATAGATGTCTTTAACCTGCTGGGAATAATGACCGAAAATTGCCATAAATAGATCAATAATATATAAAGGGTACAGGGGAAAAACGATCAGAGTCACAACAAGTAAAATTTTCAGCGGTGCGTTTTTAAACTTTAAAGTGTGAATCATGTGTTATTGCCGCATTTTGTAACATAAAAATTTTTTGCCTGAAAACCACGCATAGGATCTGGTTCAAACTTTCGGTGGTTATTGCTAATATAGTAAGCTAGAAAACGCCATGCCAGCCGTATGTAGACGGCTAGCCGTTTTCGCGAAATTTGACATCGAATTATGTATTATATGCGCATTTTTTCAGCAAAAAAATTTGGTTCTTACCCTGCATATCACGGACTATGTTCGATTTTCACGTGTAATGTTAGCACGGGGTCAATATTCTGCATACTGCCAACATAACTGCATGGATTTTGGCATTTTTTACTTTTTGTGACTCTGATCGTTTTTACCCTGTACCCTTCATATATTTTTGGAAGCAACCCAATAATGACTATTCAAAAATGATAAAGAAATAACTATGCACAATTCGCATAAAATAAGCCGAGTCATGGCTAGCGATACAAATTGTATTTACAGAAAAAAAATAGATCTATGTTTGGAAATATCAAAATAAAAATTCCTTTTTTCGGACTATTTTTATAACTTCTTAAAATTCAATACGTACATACTTAAAGTTTATATTTTTAAATGAAACGAAGCGAATTTGTAATGAGAAACACAATAATGCATTTTAGAATGATTTTTATCTGATAAGTCACTTTTAAGTTAAAGTCTGTTAAAAGTTACTGTCGAAATTAGTAATATAAGGGCCAGTATTATAAAGGACAACTAAATTAATGAATAACTATTCTACGAATAAAAATAGTTGTGAACTAAATTTTGGTTCAGTATTATAAAAGTATCTATCTAAATTAGTAAGTGATCGATTAACCTATAATATGTTGCAAATATGCTTTAATTTTCATATAATTAACATAAAAGCCCCTATACCGGAACATTATTTTTAGGTGTGTAATTAAACTGGCTTATAAAAATTGGCAAATAAATTAAACACCCATTTTTTTTCTTAATACACATGAAAGAAAGTTTTTTTTAATCCAATGAACATGTTTTTTAAAAATACAACCCAAAAATTTTTATTTATTAATGTTTTTCTTTTACAAAATGTCGACATCTATATCCAAACAGAGAAATATTAATGACACGAAGTTGGAAACCGATATAAAAACAGACGTGTAATATGACACATAGAGTGACATCTAGACGTCAAAGTAGGAAACATAGAATGGTTTAAGTATCAGACGTAAATAAAGGATCAAAATACTGTATTCAACAATATATGTATGTATTTCTTTAATTAAGTAAGGAAACATTAAATGCGAAGTGAATTTTTGTTATCAGAGGCCTCTTTCAGAAATAACTTCATTAATATATAAATGTCAAAACTGTTCGGACATATGATCGCGTTCCGGTATAGGGTCTTTTACGTTATGTTTATATAGTTAATATAAAAATTAATTTTGCACCTCTAATTTGTATTACAACGTGTATAAAACCTGCCTAATATGTATAAATATAAACATAAATAATATTTATAAAAATCTTTCAGAACTGTCAAATTAATATCCGAATAAAATTTAGTCGGTAGATTTACTGTCAACTAAAATTTAGTTCCCTACTTAATTTATTTCAGTTTTATAATACTGACATCTTTGAATAAAATTAGTTTACAAATTTAGTTAGTCTTTTATAATACTGGCCGTAAATGTTTTAGGAACTATTAACCAACCTGTGAGACTAAAATTACAAAATCGTTACACAATTGTATTAATTCCAATGATACATTTATCCCAATATAAAGTTCCCGTGGGATATAAAATTAATATTTCATGCCTTACTTTATTTTATGCCAGGAGAATTGTTCTTGTACCAACAAAAACAAATTGGCATAATTATACAACAATGGCTAAGCCGCTGTTGACGAATTTAGCGCACAAAAAGTCTACGTTATAAACGGCTAAAGGTTCTCGTAGGATCAAAACTTTACAGCGATTTTGTCAAAATCGGTGTTTAGAGTTTTTTTTTAAATGAATTAATATTAAATACTTACATTTTATTGGCGCTTCAAATGACTTTGCCACTGTCACCATTACATTCGTTCCAAACACCCAAAATATATCGTAGAAAAATAATCCAGACAGCAAAATGCAACCGGTGACAACATTATTCAAATGCAATAATTCAACGCCGTTAATAGCAAATGCAATTCCAAATAAATTATTAGCGATCCAATGTTTCTTCACCAGATACCACGCACCAAATAATGAACAACAAGCCAAACACACTACGTCATGTGATGAAAATTTATAATTTATAATGTCCTGTTCACCGTCACCTTCTCCCTTTTTGAATAATAAATGAAATGGAACGTTTGGAATTGCAGCGGGTACTAGAGAACTTACAATGGGGCTAAAATTATTTTCAGTGTACCATAAGTATATCAAATATTCCGTCGAAATCGAATATTTTTGAAGTGAAACTTCTTTTATAATTAAATATTTATGAAAAATAAACTATTGACTATTTCCTGACATAACCGATCGTGGAAATTAAAAAAAAAATTACTTTACTGAATATTCCGTCCTTTAATGTGTCTAAAATCCAACTGAAAGTTAATTCCGTGGTTAAGCGAGTGTGTAATATGCCTTACAACCGAATTGCGCACTATACTTTATCTACGACCAACATAAAATTCACACTAAATAATATAAATTTAGTAGATATAAGTTTTAACATAGTTTTAACATACCCCCGCGTGTGTAAAGTACAAAATTTCGCACAACTGTATGTAAGGCCTTGTTTACATGTTTAGTACTAATCATCAGTAGTTGTTACATACACAATACACATCGAAAGAATCAGGGCTGGGAAAAATGGTTCATAGAAACCATTTAAAATAGAAAATGGTTTTGCTGAACATATTTAAAATTGAAAATCGAAAATAGTTATTTAAAATGGATTATAAAATGCAAAATGCTTTTTTTACTTTAAATTTATTCTATAAATTTTTTATCATTATTTATATTAATTAAAAAAAAAAAAAGTTAAGAAAATATCAAACGTACTAAATTAAATAAAGCCAGTCTTGAGAAAATTTTGTAAAGTTTGCATGATATGAAAACGAAACTTAACTTTTCAAATATTGTTACTTAAAAATATCGTAAAATTTAATTCGGCCTTGACATATTCAAACCTTGACTACGCTACGACTCTTCTAAATAAAATTATGAAAATCATCTACTCGTAATACAAAAAGACATTTCTTTTCGACGTGTCTTAAAGATAGTAGTACACAACTTGAGTCAGAAAAGTTTGATTTAAGAGAACTGCAACTCTAGTAACAAATTTAACTCAAGTGACATTGCAACTCGAGTTATAAAAAATTTGAGTCAATTAAATCAACTTACATTTAACTTACAATTTGTTAGACTTCAAGTCGTTCAGTTCAAGTTCTATAATTAATATGATATACACATAAATTTGAGTATACATTCATTTTCATTTTAAATGTAAAATGGATTCAAATTTCCATTTTAAATACAAAATGAAAAATGGTTTGATCGAACTTATTTAAAATAGAAAATGCAAAATGCCACTTTATATTTTAAATACATATTTAAAATGAAATCATTTTAAATAGTTCCCAGCCCTGGAAAGAATGCTTAAACGTAATTCTATGCGTGTTTGTAACAATAATTACATTGTTAGATGATTAGTACTAAGCGCGTGTAAACGAGGCATTAAAAATAGCCTACCTAGATAAATAGCAGGTAAGCTATAAATAATCAATTTCATAGTAATCGTAGATAAAATATATTTTATTAAATATTTCTTTACTGTGTCACTTCATTATTAATTAAACAAACATATAAAGACAATATCTGCTTTTGACGCGGTTTCTAGATTAGATAAAAAAGAAACGGGTTACCGGATTAAAAATAAAAATTTGTATATCCACCTTTTTCTAATTTTACAGATTGTGTTAGCGAACATGATAGTTAAGCGCAGGCCCGATGAGATGGTGGGGGAGCCGGGGTTGTCCGGGCTTGAGGAGCGGGCTCGGGAAAAAATTTAAGACTTTTTTTTTTGCTCACCACTTATTTTCGGGGAGGAAATTTTTAAAAAATGCAGTTTATTTCCGAGGCTCGCCATTTCTCTTCACGGTCCTGGTCAAGCGAGTATCGAAAGAGCTTTTCCAAACCAAATTATACTGATATACAGCTGAACTCTTTTTTATGCGGTCCTTTTTTGTGCGATTTGTAAAAAATGGCCATTAAAATGCAAAATATGAATCAAAATCACAAGACAGTAAGAAACTTAAACAATTACTATAATAACTTTCTTTGATAAAAATACTTTTTAACGGCTTTTAATCATTTAATCAATACATTGCATAAGAACATAAGTTATTGCATCATTTAATTTTGTTACAGATGTATTTTTCAAAATTTTTGATAATATTATAAAAAGGAAATAAAATGTTCCTACGTGTAAATTAATGCTTTATCTTGTTTATAGAAGCAACTTCTAAGGAAATTTCTAAGTTTTGAGCGTTTTGAGTGATGTTTTTTCGATGAAACTTTTTTTATGCGGTAATAACAGTTTTTATTGTTTTTAACAGTTTTAATTGTTACATTTAATTCAATTTTTATTATTTTTATATTTAATCCAATTTTTATTGTTTTTAACAGTTAGTATTTCCCTTTGGCATACTTCACTTCACTTATAATCGCTAAGTTCAGATCGAACCCTGATTGCTTATCAGCGCCGTTCTGGGTAATTACTGAACTATTATTTCATCAAATTCAGGGACCACTCTTTCGATTCAAGTCCCATATGAGATACTTCTCCTTTAACTCTACCCTCCATATATTCTACAATAATTTTGAAAAAATACCGTATTTTTACTAAAAATATTCTAATTTAAATTCGAAAAGATCGATCTCCGATCCCGTAAATTTTTATTTTGCGATCTCTGAATCGATGTGGTCTCCAAAGAATCGATTCGAAAAATCGAAGATCGGCCCTCCAAAAATCGATTTTCGATAAAATCGAATCGAAATCGGAAACCCTACTTTTAGGTTAGGATACGTGAGTTAAGAGGGCTCTAGGTATCTTATTAGTTTCGATTTGCTTAAGATTCAACTAATTTTATAATTAACAATTAAAAAAAGTGAAATTTGAATTATTAAAAAAAAAATTAATTTGTCATTAAAAAATTCCACGATCGGTTAAATCAGTAAATTACCATTAAAATACTTATTTCCTCTAAAAATTCAAAATTTTTCACGAATTTTTATAAATATTCATTTTTGTAACAAGAAAATTCACTTCTAACACAATTTTTTTTTTTAAATTTACCTCATTAAATGCGTCAACGCTAAAACTCCTAGGAAGAAGAAATATCCAGTTAACAATAGATTAATATACTCTTTGGAAAAAATTTGGAAAAATATATATAATCCAAATAGTGCACAGGAAGCGATTAATGGAAATTTGGCAGCATCTTTACTTGATATTGTTTCAGGTCGTTCGCCAGAAGCCTGGAAAAAACTTACGTGGTGTAAATAAATTTTACGCAACAAAACAAAAATTGAATGCGTGTCATGTGTACTTACTTTTTGCTCCTTATGGTGTTTCACTGACCGAAAAGAACCAAAGAAAATCGGCAATAAAGCCATTATTACTAAACTACCGTATGCCACAGCCATGCCTTCTGGCGTAGTTGGCGGTTTCGTTGAATTATTTACATTTTGTGTTAAATTTTCACTCACTTGAGACACCACTTCTTGTACGGAGTCTGCCATTATTGTAAATGGATTTTTTTTTATGTTAACTGTAGTAAATGAATCAGTTGAATGCAATACAAGTGACAATGCTCTCACCCACCAATATGTTCAACATGCTCAATGTCATTTTTTCAATACAGTAGACTCTTACTTCACGCGAATGTCATTGTTCTAAAAAAAATGCCACGTAAATTAAATCCACGTATATATACCTCGTTTCAAATACAATTGATCATGAGTCATCGTTAAAAAATTAAATAATTCTTATATTCGAAACAAATCAATTGTCTATTCTTTTCTAAAAACAAACTGCAAATTTGAATTTCACGTAAATGCAATGATGAAAGAAATAAAGCCAAGAAAACGGAAATTATTATTTAAATTTATAAGTGATGAATCATTGCTGGCGTTCGAGACGAAAATTTTGTTAGCCTAATGTTAGCTAATGGAGCTTTCACCGTTACAAACCAGAGGGCACACATTCAAAAAATAACATACATGATATATTAAAGCAGCAATTTCTAACATGATGACTGATTATTTTTATTCCATGATTTTTAAATGTGGCTGTACTTCAAAGATTAAGTATTTATACCGTGAAAAACTATGAAAAAATATTTAACATGCATTATTTTTTCAATCAGAGCCCTCTGGTTTGTAACGGTCAAAGCTCCGTTAGATAACATTAGGCTAATAAAATTTTCGTCTCGAACGCCAGCATGGTTAAATTTAAGTGATATGGAGCATAAATACTTCTAAATATTCCTGATTTTAAGAAGTAAATACAATTTCGCCTGAAATATTAAACCTGATGTTATAATTTAGGTAATATAATAAAGGAAAACACTTAACTTTTAAATGATTAAGACAAGTTAACTCATCCTGCAATATGGCGGCTCAAAACGGTGTGATATGTATATGTATATTCACTGGTACAGGTACCACCATTTGTGACAGATTTTTCGAAATACAGTATAATTCCAAGTAATGTTCAATTTTTATCAACATAGTTTAGTATACACTATACAGCCGTCCTTCGAGTTATTGACATTTTAACTTATTATCACTGATCGTAGTTTACCTCAACTTATAGACAAACCATATGTATGTACCCAAGGTCATACGTGCTGTTAGGTGCTGTGACAATGCATACATACGTATGGTTTGTCTATAACTCGAGGGAAGCTACGATCAGTGGTCACAACTTAAATCGTCAATAACTTGAGTGACGCCTGTAATTTATATTTTGCAAATTCCTAGGATCCACTTTTTTGATGTTGGGATCATTCATTTTCTTTCTTTTTTAGTAATCTTATCTATTTTACTTGTCACTGGCAGTAAAAGGTCCAGCATTTTGAGATAAAAAAAATCTCTCTATGGTTAAAATAAAACAGTTAAAATTCCTGATTTTAAAATGAAAATGTGGTATCCAAACATCAAGTATGGACCATATACAGTAGACTCTCGTTAATTCAAACCTGCAATAATTCGAAACTCTATAATTCAAAGGTATCATGAGTTCCCTACAAAATCTCTTTATATTTCGAACTAAAACAATACGTTTTTATACACTTGGTAATTTGAACGAAAAAATCATAGCTACGTAACAAAACGACGCGTTAATTCGAACTCATCGGTGTCAAACACTCGGCAATTCAAAGTTGCAGATAGAAAGAGACAGAAAGATTGTAAGTACATTTTGAGACAAGTTCAAGTTCATTCATCGCAAATGCTTAAAAAATTAAAATTGTTACCTGTGATAATTCGAATCTCTCTATAATTCGTAATATTTTAAGAGTCCCTTGAGTTTCGAATTAACGAGAGTCGACTGTACTTGGATACCCCATTCTTACGGAAGAATTACCAAAATTGGTCACGAAAATGGCACATATAAGGCTTTCTTTTTTTATCACTCGTGGCGTTAATATTCTCAAAATACTGATGTGAATATAGCGAATACAATGATAAAATAGAATGTACAGTATATTCAAAAGCTAATAAAGATAATATAGAAGCTCGCGTTTCCATTTAAGAGTGTTCCATTTGAGAATAAGTACTGTACCGTTTTGGTATCTAAGTCAAACGAATACCCTCTTTTATTTAGACACTTTTTTGAATACATTGAGTTGGGTCACCTTGTCTTATCACCATAACATCAAGTTAGCCGTGTAAAACAAGGCCCTTTTGTATTACAACAATTCAGTCGGTACAGTCAAACTCTGTGTCGATAACAACGATCAATAAAAGTGAAAAAAGTAAATAAAGGTAAATAAAAGCAATAAAAGTGAAAATGTATTTGCTTACATTAATTTTACCTTTTATTATTTAAATAGATATATAATTTACCAAAAATTATTGTGAAATAAATAAAATATATAAAATAATTCGAATACTTATTATTTTTGTCTATTAGAAAAGTACTTAAGTAAATGTTAATATAAAAATTTTAATTAAAATTTACATTAACCGAATATTTTATATTTAATAACAGTTATTGTAATTTACAAAAAATATTGATAAATTGTAAGTATCATGAAAATAATATCATTTGCAGTTTGTAATATATTTTGTTACTTATCAGTTATCATATTGCTTACTTAAAATTAATCGTTACCTTTATTCTAATGGCAAGTAAAAGTTGTTATGTAGGCAGTAGGGGCAATAAAAAAATTATCCTTGACATTAATCAAGAATTAAGATTTAATAATAATCGGCCCTAAAATAAAACATAACAACTTAAATATGTATTTGTAAATAATGTAGTCGATGTGAGTGAGTCTGGTCTAGACATAGAATGAGCCGGATAGTAACCTAATTATAAGTTTAAATCTTTTGTAAAATCGCTAGCAAATCCAATAAAACTGGTACAAATAAAAGAACAAAGCTTAATTTTTTTTAAAAGTGTCTTCAAGACAATGAGACTAATAATTCGTATAATGTTGAAATTTATTTGAGAGTAAAAAAAAATGAAAGGTTGCATGGGGTGAATGAAAAGGTTATCACAGTTTCAATATCAATACGGAATTTACGTCAAAAATAACAGCTGACTTGTTTTTACACATTTTCAAAATATTAATTTTAATAGTAATCACTAATCACCCAGAACTGGAATTTGTCAATAAAGTAGTTTAAAAATATACAGGCGTAACTCGAGTTGTAAACATCACTGCTCGCAGTTTCATTCAACTTACAGGGAAATTATACCCAGGGCCGGCGTGAGAAATGATGGGTCCCCGGGCACAACAAAAAATTTTTGAACAATTTTTATCCAAAAATACAACTGAGGGGCAAAAAAAAGAAACAGACAAAAACGTCTTTTCACTTTCTCCGGGCGCCTAATCGAGGCTGCAAGCCTCCTTTTTAGACCCGGGCAATTACCCCATCTGCCCACCCTCTCGCCCGCCCTGCATACATATAGTGTTTGCTCTTCTTATTACCACATTCCTTTAACGCTGAAAAGCGCCAAGAATAGGAAAAAAACAGTATTCCCAGTACCTCAGTGGCCAGTACCGCAAGCAGTCTCCACATTCTCGCCGAGGTTGGACGAAACGAGAATTTAGAGGGTCATTTCGTTGTGTCTCGCGGTTGGTGTTTTGATGCTATTCATATGCTCCGGCCAACCTCAGCGAGGAACTTCGACGAGGAACCTCGTCCAACCTCGGCGAGAATGTGGAGACTCCTATAGAGTATGTATGGCCTTGGATACATCCATAGTATGTTAGTAAGTTAAGTGCAACTGTGAGCAATGTCAATAACTTAAAATATCTATAAGTCGAGTTAGGTTTGTAAACGCCAATTTAGTGTAAATTAATAATTTTCAAAAATTATTTTGAAGATCTTGGAATGGCTCTGCGGCCAAATTACCAAAGAATCAGTTGTCCCAGATTGCATATGACTTGTAAAATCAGTCCTGAATAGGACAAAAATTTTAAATAATTTTGAATAAGTTTCTTAACTCCTTCTTGTCTTACGTGTGAATGATGTAAAAAAATATAAAATTTTAGCAAAGTCTATAGAGAAATCCAAACATCATTTAAAATGCGGGTGATTGATCATCGAACTGGAGTGGCACTCGAACAAGCGGTTCGGTGGCCTAATTGGTAAGGCACTTGACTAGTAACCAAGATATCCGGGTTGGAGTCCCAGCCGATCCAGTTAATTTTTCAATCACTATGTAAATTCTAATTATGATTTAAAGTGTTTCTAACACATAATTTCGTACAAAACCCACAATTTAACCAATAATTTGAATCCAAATTTAATACTAATGAGTGTATTCGTTACCTTCATCACTTATTTCTAAATGATGTAGGCACATGCGCACGAGAAATGACGGGAATTAGTAATGGTCAATTCCCGCTCAGTTTTTAATTAGTATGAGCATGTGCCTACATCATTAACCCTAGAATCATACGTACATGTCAAAACGACGAACGAACTTCTCTACCTGCTCCAATACTACAACTTGTCGGTACCTACTTGCTGTGAGATTTCTGTTATCTAATTTATTTGTTGTTATAACACATAAGACGTATTTATTTTGTTTATAGTCATTGTCGTTTTGTTTCTATTGAAATAGTGTCCGTCAAAAGGACGTTGATGTATGATTACGCGATGTTTTTTTTAAAGATTTTGTACTTCACATATAAAAGTTTTCCTAATTTTTTTTAAAATTTATTAAAGATATGCATGTTATAATTAATTTATTCAATGATTATGATAATGTGAAAGATGATTACAGCTGTTTTACTTATAGAGACGACATAATACTGAAGTTTTAATATATTGAATCGAAAACTAAAGAATGCGTTTCAAGTGACTTAATAAAAGATTAACAATTTATTTTGTGGAAAATATTTTAATTTTTATTATTTTTTGAGATCTTATTCGAAAAATTACTAACAAATTTTAGAAAATTTACAAATGTGCCTAATTGGGAAATAACTACATATCTATAGGAATATTTATGACTGAGAAATTTCACATTCTGTAAAGTCACACATGTCCACTGACTCATAATAGTTCATAAATTAATTATTTGAAACATATGTTTTATGATACAATTGATGTATTTATCTATTTTTAATTTTTATAATGAAAATATGCTTTGATAAAAAGATTAAAAATATTAATAAATATGTACATTAAGAAATTTTTCCAAATCCAATTTTTTTAAATATTTTGTTCGCTTTTGTAGTATTGTTATGTAAAAAAAAATGTTTTTTGCAAATAAACTCTAAAACTCTCCGTAAAAAGTCCATCCCTCAAAACGATGTCGATGTATGATTAACGTTTCTCGTAGGCCAACGTATGATTCTAGGGTTAAGAAGTAAGGGATAAGGGCAACGAATACTCTCATTATTTTTTTACTTAAAATTTTTACACTCTATTAAAACTGTATACTTTTTTAGTCGTGCAATATGTCTGACGAAGAAGATACAACAATCTTACTTTCAAATGGCAAAGTTCGCAATACGTATAAAGAAATAACGATCGTATTACCCGTCCATAACAGCCCGAAAAAAAGATATCAACCACCTCACGGCACCGTGCAAATAACGTCGATCGTAACATTTTTGGCCGGTTTCATATACGGTTATGATATGCCAAATGTACTGTGTTATTTAGGCGAATATGCGAAAACGTTTGAATTGAGTTGTATATATCAGACGTTATTGCTAGTCACGTGGGGTATTGGTGGAATTGTCGCTTTAATTCTCGGTTAGTATTATAAATTTTATTAAGGGGAGATTCGCCAAAAAAAAAACATCAAAAATCGACCTTTTTTATTTATTTGGCTAACTTCAAAAATGCATCACTGTTTGCATGAGGCAGAGTCAAAAGTTCAGAAATGCATCAGACGCATCACAACGAAAAATCAAAAGTTCATTTTTGCATTTGATGCGTCAAAACAATGCATCAAGAAATTTGGTGATGCATGTCATATGTATAATGTAGAATTATAACTACTTGCCATATTATGTAGGTATTAACACCAACAGGAATAATTCCGAAAAACAAATTGTTAAAAAAGATGAATGTATTTTTTACCTTTGATTAAAATTGTTTAAACTATTTGAATACATTTTGCACTCAAAATAGGTATGTAATATTTTTTATTCAAATGATTTCGATATTTTCAATTTCAAGTAAGTTCAAGTTGAAATTTAAAGATAATACCTATACAAGGACCGTATTGCTATATTATCTATAGTCTATCATGCTACATTATCTGTTTTATCTGTAGCCAAATCAGAGGCTAAATGATGCCAATATCCCGTTCAAAAACATCTAATGTGCATCAAATTTCAAGAGAGCATCAGCAGCGCATCATGTAGTATTAGACGCATCAGAAAAGTCATGATGCTGCATAGATGCGGTAAAGTTTACATTTTTGAAGTTACCCTCGATTTTTTTTATACAAATAAATATTTTATTAAAAAACTAAATATACAATATTGTTTCTACATGTCTTGAGATTACAAAAAAAAATTTTAAAAAAATTAAAAAATGAGCTGAGTGTAAATGGCTTTGAAGTCGACACTGCAAGATTTTTCAATTTTGAGGTTCCTCGCGTTCTGAAATCTCCGGTGAACCAAAATAAAAGAAAATCAAGAATTTTCTGAAAATACATATGTACAGTTATGGCACTAACTAGGATCTAAGAAAAAATAATAAAAAACTAGCGAGAAATCGCATTTTAAAATAAAAAGATCCTAGTTTTTGCCAAAATGACGGTATCGAGGAATAATATGCACTTTGATTTATGTCGATATCTCAAATACTTTATGAGATACATGAGGAACCATGTCGAAAAATGTACTTTCGAGAAAAAAGCATTTAAAGTTTTTTATTTAAATTGAATTATAGTAAAATGCGTGCACTAAAATGCCCATAACTTTTTGATTTTTCATTTTTTTTAAATAAAATTTTAGGAGAATATTTTTAACACCTTATTATTATATTTATTTTATTTTTTTAGCGAATCTCCCCGTAAGAATATTTTAAGATTACTTAGATTATGGAAAAGGATAGCGGTAAAAGTACAGTTTTTAATTATGCGCATGACTTGCGCATGTGTAATGTGTATTCAGTGTTGCCAACAGTATTATATGTTATTGTTTTAGTGCAATTGACGAAGTCATGGTGGCACGATCGACGACTTGTTATGATCTATTCAATGTTTATAATACTGGTCGGTACTGTTTTCCTAATGTTATCGCCGTTTACGATTACGTTGTACACCAGCAGAGCGTTAATTGGTTTTGGATGCGTTTTATCGATGACAGCGCATTGCGTTTTTATTGCGGAACTGTCCGATGACGCTTGGCGGGGATATCGTATATCACTTCACCAGTTTGGTATAGCTGTGGGTATTTTTGTATGTCTAGTCACAACTTTCTTCCTTAAATCGAGTGAATATGGATGGAGATTTGCAATAAGTATGGATCATTTTTTTTTTAATTTGAGTTACAGTCACTTTATCAAAGTCTCGGCATGAACTGTTTTCACGTTCTAACTTCCCTTGTTATATAAAATACGGTACTTGCCTGTGTTTAAAATTTGTGTCAAATGTTAAATAATTCTATGCATTATCATTACATAATTATGTCCAATTTTAATGATGAAACATAAAAAAATTTGATAACTATTTAGAAATTTTATTTTGAAATTAGCCATTTTTCAACAAACATTCAAATAAGTGAAAACGCGCCATTTCTTGAATATGACGTAACATTTTGTAGCTAGATATGTCGATTTTCATAATTTTCATCGGTGAGGTGAAATTGTGTTTTCTGTTGAATATTTCTATTAGTTTAGATATATAGTAATAATAATCGGCCAGAATTCTAATAAATACTTGCTTTTACTTTGACATTTTATGAATATAATCAAAGTTTTGAGGTTATAAATATTGACGTTGACGTTTAATTGCTTCAAATTGTGGCGTCACTATAGTGAGGTGTTTTTCCTGCCTTTTTCTCATTTAAAATTGTAAGGTTATTTTTTTATAGAATCTGTCGAAGATAAAAAAAATCACTTAACTGATGTGGAAAAACAGTGCTTCTAGAATATTTTTGTAACTTCAGTCAAGTACCCTATTGAACGAAACTGGTTTGTTTTAAACATTTGTTGCGAAGAAATACCTTCTCACCATCAGAAGTTGTGTGTGTTTTAGGGTTCCGAAGATAAAAACCTCGTTAGTCAATTTCTGACAAGGAAGTTACTATTATATCATATAAATATCCATAAATATTAAATTCGAAATAAACCGAAAATAGTTCGATAACTCAGTAATTCTTTTTGCCGACGACGGTTCACTCACGCCTCTGGTGATAAAATTAGAAGTTGTATCTGTCTAATTGACAATTAAAATACGTATTATACAAATTGTGTGGGCGTCATCTAGATTTCTATCGTCAGTTAGACATATATGCAAATATTCGACTTGATATAATTTTTAATTTCGCCACCAGAGGCGTGAGTGAGAATCTTGACGTTGCCAATATAAAACCAATATCTACTTGATTTTTAGAGTCCTAGGTTTGGACTGAACCTTACAATTAAATTTTACAACCATTTCATACGGTGGTTCGAGCGCCCGTACTGATCGAAGGGAGCATAATAGTGCGGTCTTTGCAAATTTTCACTCAAAACTATTCCCATCTTACAATAATCGTTACTAATATTATAAATGTGAAAGTGAGCTTGTTTTTGTTTGTCTTGCTTTCACGCTTTAACCGTTTATCCAGTCAACTTAAAACTTCCCAGAGAGATGGCTTGGGAAATAGAGATGGTTATAGGCTCCTTTTTACCCCCGAGCAAATATTATATTCCAGCAAAAAAAAAATTCCCAAAAAAATAAGAATTCTTAATGTTGACACGATATAAATATACTTTATACCAGTGGTTCTCAAACTTTTTGGTCCGCGACCCCCTTCGTACTTAAAAAATTTCAAAAGCCCCCCGAAATATATAGAAATAATAGGTGGGAAATGTGTAAAAAATGGGTTTTTAATCTGTAATCAGTTATTTCTGCGATTCTCTCAAATAGCTTTCGCAACCCTCCTGGGGATCGTGGCCCCCACTTTGAAAATCACTGCTCTATACGTATTAACATGATGTCCTAATTCCAAGTGCTACGCGTGCAAAGCCGCGGGTAAATGCTAATCAGTAATAAAAAATGGGGTTGCACAATAAACCATATCTGATTGCTGCGTGACTTCAGGTCCTCCATCTCTTCTCGATAACAATAATCAATTTTACCCCAGGGTGGTTTTTTCAGCCGTCCTAAAACAATTATCATCAATTGAATGTCCAGACTTTGATGCAGCGACTAATACTTTACACTAAACAGAAATTTATAATTTTCTATGTGAATTTTTTTCTTTAAATTTTCCAGCTTTGAACATTATACCGATTACATTACATCTCATATTTACTGTCGCTCTTGTACCAAAAATATCGGTGGAAAATAAATTGACCGAGGAAAACTGGAATAAACTATTGGAAAATGAAAATAATACTATTGTGGGAACAACTTTTGTATTGTTGCTAATCACTCTTGGAGAACATGTGAGCGGCAGACAATCGGTGTTAAGTTACGCGCCCACAGCCTTTATCAAATTAGGAATTGATCCAAGTGATGTGTTACAATCGGTTTCAATTACTATAAGTATTGTAAGGGTGAGTATTTTTCTTATCCTCACCAGTGCTATATAGATACTGTATCAAATGTATCTAGATACAGATACTCAGAGTAAATTTGTATCTAGATACAAATCACAGTCTGGTTTATATAGCAGAATAGGAAAGAAGCTTTTTCGAGAAAAATTTTCTTAATTTGTTTATCTCTTCACGAGGGGCCTCCACATGAGAAATTTCTAAGGACTTCTCAAAGGCAAATCCGGCCCTGGTGAGGAAGATCACAAAATGATTTTAACGGAAAATTCTTTTCTACAAACGGCCAAAATTTATTATATTGTAAACTAGTGACCTATTTGACACTTTCAAGTGATTCATTTGAATTCCACAAATAAAGTATTATGTCCACGGACCAATGAACGTATTATATATTATATTATATAGACTAATTATATAAATGTATAATTGAGGCACCCAGATACGACCAAATTCCGACCTAATACATAATAATATTCTGTAATATAGTAATCAATGCAATAACCGATTGTATCCGTAGTAACGTTTTTCAAATAATTATTGTCAAAATATAATATTGATAATAAAATTTACTTTTTTGAGGCGAAACTACAAAATTTTGAAAGAAAGAAAGCGGTATTCGCTTTATTTTCAAAATACGTACATATACAAATTATGTCTTGCAATAATTATTGTCACATTTGCTTAAAAATTGACATTATATTATATACCTTAAATCTTACCTGTCTCACCCTGTTACCTGCTTCAAAAAAATGCCTACAAACTGGTTTTACGCTTTGTCTAGTAGTATAATATAATAGTGTTTATTGGTTTGTGATTGTGTCTAAAAATGTATTTGAAAGTATTATTGTCACAGCCAACTGAAAAGTCAGTTTTTTCCATTTGAAAATTATATCAATTGTTTAATTTTAAAAAGTTAAATTTCTTAAAAAATAATAATAATAACAATAATAAAGTTTGAGGACCCGTAATTCGAGAACGAAACTGAATTTAACAAATTCGGATATGTTAGGCCACTCCTGGGATCATTCGCTAATGACTTATAGAAATCCGTTAGGTAATCTTGGCTGTGTGCTTTTCACAAAATTTTTTCTTATTTTATTATATAAATGTAGATTAGTAAATACATAAATAAAATTACTTATGAGTAAAAGATGTATCTGTATCTACAATTGCTTAAATAGATACGTTTTTCACCTAAAATGTATCTAGATATTAAATACAGATACATTTAAATAAAAGTATTTACTCTCCTTTCACATTGTACGGTTTTCGTCGTACGGGAAAAAACTGTACGGCTTTTTGCCGTAATATATCTTCATTTAATTTGCAACATTATACAAGTAACAAGTGTGATTAAAGTTAATTCTATAAATCAGAGGAAATAGAAAGTAGGATTATTTATTATCACACTGTTTGAAGACCTGAAAAATGACGAAAATAAATTTTTCAACTATTTTCGGACGTTTACAAGCTCCTTTGATTAATTTATTGGCGAACTTAACGTAAAAACACACAATTTGGAAATTGCATACAATCTATTAAAATGCTTGTTACCACATTCAACATTGATTTCACAATGATTTTACAAATAAAATTAATAATTAACATAAAATTCAACAAAATGATGTTACTGCCGTACGTTAAAAAACCGTCAAATGTGAAAACATCCATTTAATTACATACACTACTGAGTTAAAAACGCCGTACGGCAACCGTCAAGTGCAGTGGCAAGAGACGGCTGCTACACGGCACGGCAACGGCATTTTACCGTGACCGTGTAATGTGAAAGGTCCAATGCTCTTCTCCACTAAAAAAATGTGACCGTACGGTTTCTTGCCGTACCGCAAAAACCGTATAATGTGAAAGGAGCGTTAGATACTAAAATTTGTATCTAGATACTATACAGCACTGGTCCTCAACGAAACTGTTTAAGGTCCTTCAAATAATTATTTCGCTTTAATTACAGTTAATTTGCACGGGAATCTCGTTGAATATCGTCGATAAATTAGGACGTAAACCGACATTGTTAATGAGTAATTTAATAATGCTACTAAGTGGACTGATGTTAGCAATACTGTTACCAAGAAATAGTTTTACCGATATTAAAAATAATCTAGTTAAATATGGCGACTACTGTCCATATTTTCGTATTGTTGATTCAACGGGGGTGTTTGCATTTGGCGCACGCGAGCAACAAATGCAATTAATCACCAATGATATGATGCAAATTGCTAATGATGCACCGCCCCCATTTCCAATGTTACCGACACCGTTGTCGTTGGTGTCCGGCGATATACAAAACGATCAAGTGTATGATAAAAATCTAACACCAGATGTCCTGTCTGTGATAGCCATATTAGTATTTGAAGCGGCGCATGCGTTAGGCCCGGCCACTGTGATGTGTATAATTATAATCGAAATGCTTCCGTTTGAGAAGCGGTTTTACATTTTGACATACATTATATCGTTGTATTGGATTATTGATTTGGGACTCACTGTACATTTTTCAATTTTTACAAGTCGATTCTCGGGTAAGTAATGTTACGCGTTCGAACTATGTTTTCGATTTTTTATCGCTTTAATTTAAAAAAATTGGTGATTATGAATGATTCACATAATGGAATGATCGATCTAATCGGTAATAATCGATTACAAAATTACTAACTGAATGACGGTACTTGACTGTATTCAAAATTTGTTTTAATTGTTGAATAATTTTCTCAATCACAATTGAGAATCATCACAATTAATTTAAAAAAAGAATTAAAAAAGTAATTTTTTTACCTATATTCTACTCGGTTAACTTACCCTAATCAGACATAAGTATGGAAACAAAAAATTGAAATGTAAAATTAATGGACAATATTTGACAATTCGAAATGTCAAAAAGTTGCACAGGACTAAAAATCAATAATTTTGGTTTTGGGGCGATTTAGGACAAAACTAATTATATAATATTGCATTGTCATCAAGGTTATACACGTATGCAAAATTTAAAACCCTTAGCTCAATTAGAACCTGTCGAAATTTTGATTCCAAGATTTGATCTAAACCAACATACTAACATAGCAAGTTAAATAAAAGCTTTTAAAAAGAACAAAACGTCCCAAGTTAGCCTATTTGACGGTACTGTATCTAGTAACTATTCCTAATCATAATCGAAATTTCTCGAGATATTTTCATTTTCGAAAGATTCCATCCGTATCATTGATAATCATCATTATCACCTAAATTAAAAACTTGAAACTATTATGTATGTATCTGATGACGTCACAGAGACAAATTTTTATATTTTTGTATCACTCTCACTTTTCAGACGAAATATTTAATAAAGACTTACTTTACATTGGATTAGTATTTTGTTTGGCCAACATCATCATCATATATTTCAATCTACCAGAAACAAAAGGCAAATCGTTTGAAGAGATAAGTTTCGATTTAGAAAATAATCTCTACATGCAAATCACTTCAAAATATCTATCGAAAATTCCCGGTTTAAGGGATACAAAAACGATACATAATTCACGATCTTCGCTCAGGCAACCCGTACAAGAGACAGTCATTTGAGATTCGCCTAATACATTGACAAATCTGTTATCGCGAAACTATCTGAAGGAAATGATAATTGATCGGCAGACTGCATATTTCATCAATGATTAGGTGAAATAATTCGTGTGGGTACGTATTCAGATGTTAATGTAAGTATACCATAGATACCATATCTGCATTTACTAGATACTTTGTTGTTTGGAATAACCATTTTTTTATATTTAGTCTGTCGCACTGTCATTAAAATTATAGTCGTTTTGTGTTCAATAGATTTTAGTAGATTTATTACTAAAAACACAGGTAAATATTACTTATTGATGAAGTTTGATCAATAGGTTTGTTCGTGCAACCAGTTTCGAACCGAGCAGTGATTTTTCGAACTGTTGCTACTGCGCATGCTCAACAACAAACTAATGCTAAATTATTTTGAATTAATCGGCGTGTTCGTTGCAGAGTTTTTCTGCTCAAAGTGAGCTGTTAGCGCATGCGCAAGAACTTTTTTATGGAATACACAAGTATTTCGTACTTCATAAAAAATGTTCTTGCGCATGCGCTAACAGCTCACTTTGAGCAGAAAAACTCAGCAACGAACATGCCGATTAATCCAGCAGAAGTCGTTCTTATCAGTGTCATATAACAACGTATTTATTTTGTTTTTAAAAAAACTATAAATTAGCATGAAGTCTGATTTTACGGTAATGAAAAATTATATCTGGAAAAAGAATTATCTAATAATGTGTCTAATTTAACGTTTAATAAAGTATTTGACGTTAAAAAATAGTGATAGGTTTGTTTTTGCAGTTAATTCTATCAATTCTGGATTGATTGAATTGCACAAACTAAGTATTGTGTTCTCAGAGAGGAAATCCGAATTCGGTACTATTAATTCAGGTTCTTTTAAACAATTTATGTAATTCGTATTGATTCCGTAACTGTATTTACAATACCAGTTATCGGACTTATATAAGTTATAGGGACCGAGTTTAGGAATAATATTACCATCCTGATGTCAAATTTATCGAGACAGCAGTTAGTGTATGACATAACAGTATATAACCGTCTAAACTTCTGCCTTGGTCCCTATAGATAAAGCGAATACTTCAAATTCACAAATGCGCCTTATTATACAACTATCATTTTCAAATTCTTGGAAAACAGCAATGAATGAAATATATAAAAATGAATAGTTAAGCTCTAGTGTCCTGTAAGTTGTAGTTGTGTCTAGTTAAGTTGTAGTAAATTTGAATATACTCCAGAAACAAATCTAATATATTTGAGACGCTATTACGCAAGTACAATTCGATAAATATGTCAAAAAATTAAACTCTTACGTCATGAAAAATACGCATGCTCCGTACAGTTCCAAGATTTTTGCATGAACAAACTTATTATTTATATTTTATTAAAGTCTAACGCTATTGTATGAGAGATTAATAATTATTTAACTCAGTAACGGAAGAGTTTTGGATCGCTACTATTCCAAATTTATGAAAAAATTCCTCTCCAAAGATTTGAAGAATTGAAATATATAATTTCTGATTTACCCTCCCTCACAATTTCTGAACATTTGTACAATATAAAAATTTAAATATTTAAACTCATTGGGAGGAAAATTTTCTAAACCGTACAATTTTATTTTTTGGTTTATGAAGTCTAGCAATCCTAGCATATTATTTAAATAACGGTTTTTTATTAAAGCAGTTGAAATTTAACAGCCATTTTCTTTGGTTGATCATGTTCGACAGTATAGTACGTCAAGCGCTTTCACTTGTGCGCCTGTGTAAAAAGTGAGGGGCTTAACGCATTGTGCTATTGAACACAGCTATGATTATTGATTTTTTAAATGAAAAAATATATTTTAATTAGCTATTAAATTCTAACTCAAAACCTTCCATTACTTTAATCTCATTAAATTTCAAAAAAATGCGGGTATAAGATTTTCTGCAATGAATCCAACAGGATTTTGCTTTACTGAAATTGATTTTTATTATTCTATACGTATTAAAAATGTGTTCGAAAAAAATTGATTTTATTTATTTATTATTTTGCTTAAATAGCACAAATTTGATATTTTTACTTGTGATACCTAAAAAAGCACTTTTTTAGAATATAATTAAGCAATTATGACGCTAAAAATTAATTTTATGCGAAAAATCATTATTTTCATTTATAAAAAGAAAAGTATGTACTCATAAATCTAGTCAGTCAAAAAATTAACCATCAGCTACACCGAAAAAATTTTGAAGAAAAAAAATGACTTATTGAGTGTAAGTGTATTCTAGACGCTTAAGAAACGACATCTACCAGACACTGGTGTAGCTAAAGGTAAAATACTATATAATTTTAACAATATTGTATTAAAATAAAACCTCTAAAATCCATATAGTCATATATATATCAGATCTTAATCAATTAAAAAGTTAATAAGATTACTAAAATTTAAATTTGTTAAATAAAGATTTTTTTTATTACAATACTATGATTAATATCTCCCCTGTTATCAGTAAAACTACAAAATAAATATTTGAAAATGCAGTTTTCAAGTCAGTGGTAAAATCGAATGGGAAAACATGTAAATAAAAAATATTTTACATAACATTTTGTTAAAAAATCAAATATTAATTTTTTATTGAAAAAATAAAGATTACATTCCTAAAAATTTCATAATAGCCCAAGAGCCCGCCGTATGCGAAACCTATATATAAGTTACATGAACTTTTTCTTGTGAATAAGTAGTACTACCCCAGACCTAAAGAGAGCCCCCTTTAGAATTGCCATATTTTGCCCGCATGATAAAAATCTGGCGTTACTTCCGGTTATGGTTTTGTTATGTCATCAAATACATTGATGATATTTACATCAAAATGAAGATTTCGAGGTGCAAAATAAAAGTATCGAGGGCCGTCAAGACTTAGTAATTCGCAACACTGAGACTGCTTTCATTGAGAGATTTCTTTTTCAGTGAAAGCAGCCTCAGTGTTGCGAATTACTAAGGCCTGGTAGCCTTCGATATTCTTATTTTGCACCTAGAAACCTTCATTTTGGTGTAATGTATTTGATGGCATAACAAAACCATAACCGGAAGTGACTTCAGATTTTTATCATGCGGGCAAAATTTAGCAATTCTAAAGGAGGCTCTCTTTAGGTCTGAGGTAGTACTACTTACAAAAAATCGTTAATGTATCTTATACATTGGTTTTGCATACGGCGGGCTCTTGGACTATAATGTCTGGTAATCAAATAAATGTCAATGTTCTTACATAATGACAATTCACTGTTGATTCATAAGTAGACTTTTGATGAGGAAAAGCAGCCAGTTTTATGCTCGAATTACAATACCTTCTAATTTATTGTTAGTTATGGACCGTAATCTTTTACACTACTCACTGAATTACTCTTACCTTTTCTAATAATATTGAATGCAGATAGTCCTCGCTTTTATGTCAGGTAAAGTTCCAATTTTTTGAAATTTAAAATTGGAATAAAACTACAGAAACTTCTAAAGAAATTTGTTTCATATTTAAGACATTTTGAAAGGTAAAAATATTCCAATTTGGCAAATTTACTGAAGGCACTAGTGTCGTTTGTGAGGCTGTCTAACTGGTTTACCGGTGTGTTTTATAATTTTTTCCAAAAACAGTACTTAATATACCATTAGCGACATAAAGATTCTCACCTGCCTCTCTGGTGGTGAAATTAGAAGTTGTATCAGATCGAACATTTACGTATACGTCTAGTTGAAATAGAAATTTAATTACCCACACATAATTTGTGTAATATGTATTTTTATCGCTAGTTAGATCTTTTCGTCGCTAATACTAACTAGACTCCATTTTTTATCACCAGATGGCATAGCTAGAACAACCACTTACCAATAAGTGATTACTTAAACTAGTCAAACTACTCTTCATATCAAAATGACATTTATTTGATTACTTGATGTTTAAATTGTTAATTAAAGTGGTCTGTGAATTAGTTATAAAAGTTGGGTGATGTGATAAATGTAAACATGTGTGCCAACTATTATGGGCGCACGCTCAAAAGATCTCCAGAAACTGAGGTGAGGGGAACACAAATTATATTATTTCCATAGTTACCAACCAAACCAAGTAATTATGTTTTTATAGGAGTGAATGAGTAAACTTCTATTTATTAATATGATAGACAAAGATAAATGCAGATGTTGATAAAAAAGTTCTTTTTAGCTTGCGCCCATAATACATATTTTGTTAACGTCCTTTAGATTTGAAAAGACTCATCAATGATCTATATAAAATTTTCTTATTTTTAATATGTACTAATTAACCAATATGGCCAAATGATAAAACAAAAAAACTAAATTATATTCAGATATGAATCGTTATTTTTGAAAGTATTGTAAATCCGATATTAAAACTGTTGACATTGCTATATCCCGAACCACCAAAGCAAATGTTATTGTGATATTTTTGATCAAAGGAAAATGTTAAAACACTAACATTATCTCAAGATATCAAATAGTAGACTTATTACACTTTCAAAAGTAGCGGCTCATAATTATATATTTCTATAAATTTAGAAATATGTTTTTGATATTTACAAAAGGAAACTAAGCAACTGAAAAGAAATTACCAAACAATTTAATTAAACGAAACACTTTTTATAGGATTAATTCAATGGACAAAAATATTTTAAAAAAATACCAGAAATTATTTTCTTACATTAAGATTCGAAGCAATATAATTTTTATAAAAATTATATATTTCTTAATTTAATATTAAGTGTTGATACATTACTAAAAAAAAAATATTTTTCGGTATTTAATAATTAGTGGAAAGACATTTAACGCAAACCTGCGAAATCTTAAGCAATATTCATATAAAATAATAAAATTCAAACGTAAAAATGAATTTGAACATTTATGTTTTGCGCAAAATCAAAAATTCTTATTTTCGTAAAGAACACAACTATATCGTTTGTTTAAAAAGTCATATTTCATAATCTAAATGTAGTCATTTCAAGTAAGAAATAAGTAGAAATTAGTAACGGTTAACTTGTTATTAATGTGTGCATTTTAGCACGTAAAAGAACATTTGATACGTTATAGGAATTGAAAATTAACTACGATAACATATTTTAAATATTATTAAAACGTAAATTACAGTAAAAAAAAATTGCATTTAGTACTCAGTAACACTTTAGGATACTGAAATAGTTCAGTTGTTTACGTAACTGTAAAATTTAAAAAAAGAATATTAACGTATTTTATGCCCCCTTAACGATTAGTTAAAATTACATCAACAATTTCGTAATAAAATATTATTTTTTCCCTTGATCGCTTTTTAGAACAAAATGGCGATACCAAGAGTAAGGTTCTGTAACAACACCCTAAGATTTTAATACTCATAAAAATTGTGATACAAAAAGTATAATTAAAAGTATATTCGTAAAAATAAGCAAATAATGATCAATTCATTTTTTAATAACTTTTTTTTTGTAAACGCTTAAGGGGGGAGGGTCCTCCAGACAACAGGTTTTTTAATAATTTTTTTTAAGAAACTGGATACATTAATTGTATCAAATGAAGTTACATAGTATAGTACATGTTATGGTGTATTCACTCATAAATTTTTATGCAAAAAAAGAAAAAATGACGGCGCTACAGCTGTTCCAAGTTGACTCTTTTAATTTGCGCCGTAGAATGCCCAGCCTCTTGTAATCAACTTAATTCAATCGGACAAAAAATTTTTATTAAAATAAGTCATTACGCTTTGGATATACCTATTTCTGATGAGATTTTTTTTTTTTTTTACAATTTAAAATCAAAAAGAAAAAAATTTCACTTTTTTTTATAAACAAATTGTTATAAACAATATTTTTAGTAATAATTTATGCAAAATTCTAGGTATATGCAAAGGCCAGTATCTTAAAGAATATCTGTACAAAATTTCAAGTTAATACCTTAATAACTTTTTAAGTTATGTTCCACGGCGCGGAAAAAAACCTGTTTTGAGAAAAACGGTATTAAAAAGTTTTCGTTCTTGAAAAGTAGAGTTAAAAGCAGTTTATCGTTGCCTAAGATAATCTTTCTGTTGGGATTAAAACATTAGAAATATATTCCTTAAGGTTCAAATGAACTTTTAAATGAAAAATTTGAAAGTTCTGGAGGATCCTCCCCCCTTAAGGAATTTATTATTATTTTTTTTTTTTAATTTTGAAAATCAGTGAGAAAGCTAGTGTAGGTATTATTACAAAACTGTTTACTACAGAACATAAAGTGTATAATTTATAATTAATATCAAATAATGAAATTCGAATAATTTGTATGATTAGAAATGTTTTTTTATGGATATACATATTTGTCAAATCATAGCTATGTAATAGCTAAAGTGCCAAGAGAAATATCGAGTGTATAGAAGTAGAGTAAAAATTAAACACAGCATAAATTGCAAGATATTTTAATATCGAAATTGGATTGTTTTTCAAAATTATTTTGTGAACGATTTCGAAACATTCATAATATTTATGTAAATGTTACTGGCAACGATTCGATTTCCCTAGTGGGCGTTTGCGGAACTAACGTTTAATATTATTTTATTGTTTTGTAAATGTTTTGCGGTGATTTAGTTGTTGGATATTTATGAGACGGTAAAAAATACCATAAAATCTTTTCGCCGGAGTGAACAGCATTTTAAAAGTAAAATGTTAATGTGTGTTGATATCAAAAAATGAAAATTATCTGTCATACGTTAGTTCCGCGACTCGTCGCCAGGGAATTTTGTCATTGCCAACATATTGGCGACACCAAGATTTTCATTCGCGCCTCTGGTGGTAAAATTAGAAACTGTATCAAGTAAAAATATACGTATGCGTTTAATTGATACAACATCTCATCTTATCACCAGCGGCGCGCGGGTAATCTTTGTGTTGTCAATAATTGAATCTGACATCTATTAATATATAATCTTTTTTTTGGTCATGAAGTATACATACATATGATAAAACAGGAGGACGATGTTTGTATTCTCACTGTTTCAAGATTGTAGTTCCTCTTTCGCTTGTAATGGCCAGTAGCGTACAATAGGCTGATAAATATTAGAGAGACAAACTTAAACTTCTGACTTTTGTACGTATAACTCAATCATTATGAGAGCAATTGTCTCAAAAATTGTTAATTGGAGATTTATAACATTTATATATATATATATATATATATATATATATATATATATATATATATATATATATATATATATATATATATTCGATGATTATATTCATAGTTTTATAGTTATAGTCAGCTTATTTGGTAAGGATTCGTACATAGTAGACGTATTTGGAAAATATGAGAAATACGACCAGGGCAAATACACAAAAAGAAAGAAAAAAATTAAAAGAAAACCTCTTATATCTTTTAAGTTTCTGTAAATCTCTTCTTTATTGATTAATTAAAGGACTTTGTATTGTTTCTTCATAATTCTTACCTTTTTATTATTTATAGAAAAAAAAAATTGTTTTTTAATATTTTAATATCGTAAAATTTTGTTTGTCTGACGAATACAAGAATTATGAATTCAACCCTGACTACGGGGCAAGTTTTTGTAACCATTGCTTGCGAAATTGTTTAAATTTGTCTTCTGCGCATTGCTAAGTAAAGCTGATTGTATCTGCAAGTACTATGTGTACTGAAATACAGTATAAATAATATTCAAGTGTAAGCAATATATGCTTGAAAACAAGCCCATTTGGCTTGCTATTGATATGTATGTATATTTCTGTCTCATTTTCCATATTCTAGTAAAAAGGGTGGCAAGTATATATAGCCAACATGGCTATACATATACTTCTCACCCTTATCACTAGAACATAGAAAGTGAGACAGGAATATACATACATATCAATACACGAATGCCTCACAAAACGGAACACCAAGAAAGGTTTGTCTCTTTCTATGTTACTATAAGTGAAGCGTATATAGGGTGTTCAGAATGTACATATATATAGGTATACATATAAAGGCAATAAAGGTAACGTAAAAGTGTGATAAAAATAAAAAATAAAATAAAAGTTTTGTACATACCAAATCCGTAATAATAAATGCACATATAACAATATCACTTTCTTAAAGTTAAAAATATTTTTAAATATTCATGTTATAATATCGTTTCTGAGAGAAAACATCGTGAAAAACGCACATAATCTGTTCAAAATTGAATATGTACTTAATTATCTAATATATTAATTTATTATTTTGTATAAAAAATACATAAACAAATGACAATTTGAATATTTGAAAATAATATGTACATATGTGACTAAAAGCCTATCAATTAATGTTTAAATAAATCAGAATATACATATGACAGATCTTAAATGAGGATACATAAATTATGTACGTATTTCTTTGATTTAAAAAGTTGCATTATAATGATATCATTTTGGAAGTAAAAATTTTGAATTAAAATATCTAAAGGAACATACTGTATACACTACATTTTAGCAAAAAAGAACTTGTGATAAGGTAAACAAATAACGTTCCATCTCTTTCTCTGTATTCAGTTTGTGAAGGAACCTTATTGTGAAGCTGACGTGTAGCAAGCCAAATGTATTTCGTTTTCAAGCATATATTGCTTACACTGGAGCGCAAGCCGCTTCTGCTTACACCGATACGAATTGGCCCTAAGTAAACAAAAATTAGCAATGAAATCTTGTGTATCACAAAAAAATAAAACACCATTTAAAAAAAAAAAAATTTAATTGAATTTAATAAAATTCTAAAATTACAATTAATTAATACAATCAGTTACAATAAAAAAAATATTACATACTGTTATTAATTCCATTAATTGCGTTTATTTCTGACGTTTAACTGTAACATTTATTTAATGAATTTAATCTAATAACTCATTTTAGCGTTATATTCGTTATTTAAAAAAAATAAATTTTTTTACAATCTATTAATATTGATAAATTCATATTTAAACTTATATAAATGTATTTAATTTACAAAATAAATGTAATCAAAATATCAATAGTGTATTTTTTTGACAATGTAAATTTTATCACAGTAATTCCTTTTTTTAATCTAATCTAATGTCAAACACACCTCTAGAAAGTTAACACGTTTATAATGTAGTTTTTGTTTAACATAACTGGAATAATCAGTAGTCTAGTGAGTAATGTCACAGACTACAATCTAATTGAATTCTAGTTCGAATCCACTGTCAGTTGATTATGTAATTAATTTCGATTAATTCAATTAAATCAACTATCAATTCTGTAGTAAAAAAATAGTGTCAGATCAGCTACCGTTATTATCATCATCATTACCAAGTGATGATAATAATGGCAGCGGGTTTGACACTACTTTTTGTACAAGATCCCGCAGCTGATTTCTGCAGGTATCTGTTTTTTTAATGAAACCTAATTTAAATGAATCCTTAATGGTAATGTAATAGATTGCTCCCGGGTTGCCTATCGAAAATTAGCCGCAAGTACCTTTAATTGCCGTCATTGAGCGAATAATCGAAAAGACATTTTTTGACGTTTTAAAGTGTCAAATAGTGTCAAGATTTTTAAAATTTACAAATTTTTCTCATAGTAACAAGAAAAGTAAATATTTTTTTCCTAGTTACAAATACAAAAATAAGCCAAGAGCCATGTGATTTGATTTTTTAATTTTTTTTTATTTATCTATAAATATATCTATAATATGTTTTATTATTTATAAGAAGCTAAAGAGGGAAAATCACAGATTTAATTTTCTCGTTAATTGTGTGCTAAACCCAGCTTACAGACCAAATTTCAACTTTCTAAAACTTCGGGAAGTTCTATTTTGATGATCATCAGTGAGTGAGTGACGAATTTAATAAAATTTACATATTAATAATATCGAAAGCAATAGAGCTATAAAATTGAAATTTGGTACATTTCATAAGACTGGTGACTACATTCTATCCTGACAATTTGAG
Organism: Brachynemurus nebulosus; assembly: GCA_035578155.1. Lineage (NCBI taxonomy): Eukaryota > Metazoa > Arthropoda > Insecta > Neuroptera > Myrmeleontidae > Brachynemurus > Brachynemurus nebulosus. Next base: position 62,465,059 of record JAPWDM010000002.1, read on the forward strand.
CTCTTAAGTATTATTCAGACCGAAGTTATCAGGGTCCAAATATAGAATTGCTATATATCTGAATTGCTTCGAGAAAAGATACAGCAGTGCTCTGTTTGTTTTGTTTTGCCTCGTCTTGGATATACTTATAGATAAATAAAAAAAATTAAAAAATCAAATCAAATGGCTCTTGGCTTATTTTTGTACTTGTAACTAGGAAAAAATTATTTACTTTTCTTGTTACTATGAGAAAAATTTGTAAATTTTAAAAATCTTTGAAAATATTTGACACTTTAAAACGTCAAAAAATTTCTTTTCGATTATTCGTTTAATGACGGCAATTAAAGGTACTTGCGGCTAATTTTCGATAGGCAACCCGGGAGCAATCTATTACATTGCCATTAAGGATTCATTTAAATTAAGTTTCATTAAAAAAACAGATACCTGCAGAAATCAGCTGCGGGATCTTAGGCTATTTTTGCTAGATATGGTAGTAAATTTTTTATTTTGTCAAAACATCTTGATATGTTGGGGCCAACACTATACCCGAATTTATCCACTCGTAATTTACTGTTAGGTATCTACGCAAAAAGTCAATACTAGGTCTACATATAAAAGTTATGGAGTGTATAACCATTAATAAAAAAAAATGCGTCTATAACTGGGTTTAATATAGTCATTAAAGTATTTTTGTCTTAAGTTGTTATGCTGGGGAGTACCTACTAATAGAATTTAGTGGTACGCTTTTTAAAAGCAGTAAGAACACAACACACTCCAGTAAATATATTTAAATACGTAATTCTCATTGGGTACTCATTTAGGTATATTTTTTAATAAATCTAATTTTTAATTTCTTTTAAAATTTATATCAACTCTCTATAATCCGATCAATTTAGTCCTAAAAATAGTAGTAAAGGTACAAAAATTAGGGGAGAGCTGAAAATTGGTACGAATGTTCGGAACACCATTATAAATAAGTGTTGAAAAGTCCTCATCGATCCATCGTTGAAAAAAAAAAAAATTTTTATTCAATTTTGCTTATTCAATTTTGGTCCTATAATTTTTTTTCTGAAATTTTGAACAAACGGTTTAGGAAAACCATTCGATAGATCGATCTACCGATTTGCAGGGTTATTGGGAGTACAGTGAGGTGTAAAAATTCGTACAAACATTAAATTCCCCAACAATTCTCGCAAGGATGCGAACAATTTTTACAACAAGAAAAAAAGTCCTTTTTTCACATTTTTCAGGTTAAAATTACGGATGGAAAAATTTTTTTTCCCTAAAATACGCGACATAGCCTTGTAGGAAATTTATTCCAGATTCCAAAACTGCCCTTCAATTTTCTGTCCGATCACTGATTACTGAGATATCGATGGTTAAACCAAAAAGGATCATTTTGTATTCAATGTTGGATATCTCCGGAACAGTTCAACGTAGAGAAAAAATTTAAAAAGGAAATTGAATCTGAATAAACAGGCTATTAAGTCAATACCATTGCTTTACTGTAAAAAAAAATTTTTAAGCCCGCAGATCGAAAGGAAAAGAGCAAAAAATTTTCAATTTTTGTGTTATTCCTTACAATTGCTCGATAACTGTTACTCTTAAAAATTTTTGGACGGAAGATCTGAAAACTAGAATCTTGAAGCTTCAAAATGCTTTTTTTATCATCTCGATACGACCATTTTTCACGTAAATACAGCCCTTCAAAAATCACTAAAAAATTAACAATTTTTTTTTTGTTCCTTTAATTTTTTGTAGTTGTATATGTCTCAGAAACGGTGGCTCTTAGGAAAAAACGTATTGAGACATTTTTATAGATAATTACATGATCTACAATTTTTGTCTGACTTAATTTTATGATAAAACTTACCGTTTTGCTGAAAAACGCGAAAACCCATTTTTAACCCCTTTGACCTTGAATAAAAATTTTTCCACGTACAGGATCGATGAGGACTTTTCAACACTTATTTATAATGGTGTTCCGAACATTCATACCAATTTTCAGTTCTCCCCTAATTTTTGTACCCTTGCATGTTAAAATTGACCGGTGTACTAAAAATTTTTAGTTTTTAAGAAAATATTTAGTTGTGATAGTGGAAAATTCTTTATAATTATTATAAAGTTATACTCCAAAAAGAAAAAATAAATTATTATAAAGTGTTAACTTTGTAGAGTCGTTTTTCTTTATTGATAGATTCAGTGTGTAAAAATAACCAGTGAAATATAACATCTATCTACCTTTGCTAAATATCTTTTACTAAGTAATTATGCAAATAAAATATAAATTTAATAATATACAATTAAAAGTAAAATATTTCGGTAAACATTCCTGTTATAACTGCTTTCTCACTATATAAGTAGTATTGGTAAAATAAGATCCTTTTTTTATTGCATTACTCAAAAATTGCACTTGTTTTGTATTTATTCATTAGCATAAATTTTGCTAAATTAAAAACAAGTTTAATTTATAAAACATAATTTTAATTTTTAACCCTTTTAGGAATTATAATTTTATAAAAAATCTTAAGGATATATACCCAGTCAAATCGAGTACTACATCTAAAATTTTTTGAAAATTAATCATAATGTTAAATTATTACTAGAAACACTTATTTTATGAATTAAGATGTGTACTGTATAAAAAAAATTATGCTGGCGTTCGAAACGAAAATTTTGTTAGCGTAACGTTAGCTAATTGAGCTTTTACCGTTACAAACCAGAGGGCACGCATTCAAAAATTCACATACATTATATCTTAAAACAACAATTTCTGACATGGTGACTGATTATTTTTATTCCATAATTTTTAAATGTGGCTGTACTTCAGAAATTAAGTATTTATACTGTGAAAAATCATGAAAAATAATTAACGTGCATTAATTTTTTGAATCAGAGCCCTCTGGTTTGTAACGGTAAAAGCTCAATTAGCTAACGTTACGCTAACAAAGGGAGCATTTGAAACGCACCTAGCCAAAGTGTCTTGATCTTACTTTTAAGAACATTACACTTGTTTTGAAGTGCTTTTGTCTTACTTTGGAGATATTTGTATATTCCTGTCTCACTTTCCATGTTCTTGAGAGAAGGGTGAAGGTATGTATACGATCTATACCTTCACCCTTCTCTCAAGAACATGGAAAGAGAGACAGGAATATACAAATATCTCCAAAGTAAGACAGAAACACTTCAAAACAAGTGTAATGTTCTTAAAAGTAAGATCAAGACACTTTGGCTAGATGCGTTTCGAATGCTCCCAAAATTTTCGTTTCGAACGCCAGCTATATCAATTAATAAATTTTTTCTATAAAATAAAGATTTAATTTGACTATGGTCGACGTTGGATTTAACACATATCGGAATTATTATCCTGACAGGTGACGTATAGAGTATGTTCCATTTAGAAAACATTGTGTGACACCATGCATTTTCTTTTTTTTCATAAAAAAAACTAATTTTTTGTTTAAATTTTATTGCAAAACTAATCTTTTAATTGCATCTAAAAGCAATTAAAAGGTTAAAATTTAAAAAAATTAGTTTTTTGTGCAAAAAAAAAAAAATGCACTGAGTCGTCTGTGTGTCCTAAATGGAAAACATTCATTATATGTTTTACCATATTTGTCGTCGAAAATGGCGGGCACAGTCTTTTAAAATAGTGTCAAAACCGCGTGGTTCCGGCTTCTAATTTTTATTTTAATTTTTACGAAAAAGATAGGCCGGTGGGATCGGTTTTTTTTTCATTAAAAAATAATACAAAATATAAGGTTCATAAAACTATTTTTTTTTTCTCACGAAAGTTGGCTAAAATATGGTAAATTTTACAAATTTATTCGTAGCTATTTATTCGGTTCAAACAACACACGATAAATGAGAACATTAACATTAATTATTTCGTTTAATTTGTCCGTGACATACAATTTGCTTTTTGCTAACCGATGCGGAATGGTCTATTGTTTAACATATTTCAAACTCAATGGAAAAAGTTTGAATTTTCTTTTTGGGTATACATCCTTAACTGCTGTACATAATTACATATATCTAATATCTATTGGCGACGCAAAGATTTTCACTCGCGCCTCTGGTTGTAAAATTAGAACTACTTACAATTAGTATCAAGTAAGAATATACGTATACGTTTAATTGGCGATATGAAATCTAGTAATCCGCACATAATTTGTATAATACATATTTCTATCGACATTTAAATGTATTCAAACATTTTAGTTGGTTTTAGCTTCTAATTTAAAAAAAAACTAGAGGCGCTCGTGTAATCTTATCGTCGCTAGTACCGTAAATCGGAATGAATCGGCGCGAATCAAACTTCACATCGTATTTTTTTTTTTCTTTTACAAGTACCTATTCTTCAATATATTAAAAAATTATGTGAGCATGGTTACTTTATAGTAACCGAAAATTTTTGAAAAAAATAATCAAAATTATGTAATTCTCCAATTTTTACTCTATGGTAGATTGGGGTCAAACGAGACGAGAAATGGTGTATTGGGACGATTAGTAGGGTTTACCAAAATTAAAACATATGTAATTTAGAATTTTTTATATGTTATTCAAAAAAGGGAGTCTACTTCAAAATTTAGCTTTACTAATCGTACTAAAAATTTCTAATAAAAATCTGTCTCTAGCGCTACAATTTCGAACTTCGAAGTTCGAATTTTAAAAAAGAAATATATGCATTACTATGTAAAGGCGTTAAGATATGTAATTATTTTTGAAAAATCGGCAACCAAGATGCTTCCGGAGAACTTACGGTGGGTATGTATCACAAAGGCTTAACTTTTGATTACTGAATATAAAAAACTATTTAGTTTTTGACCGGTTATTAAAATATACATGACTGGTGAAATAAAAGACTAACAAAACACAGTTTGTTTCACAAGAGCGTGACGCTCATAAATTAAAAACCATTTGTGTAATCATGAAATTTATCGTAAAAGCAAATTTGATATACACGAATAATTTGTTATTAACACTTTACAGTCTGATCACACAACATCTGTGTAATACTATTGCGGACGGGTATTGGTCGGTAACATTGGTACATACAACCAAAAGAGAATCACTTTCTACCTGTAATTAGTTATGGATCCACCTCATACGGACCTATTCAGAGTAATAGATGCCTTACTCTTGTGAAAATAACTGTAAGAATATAATTGACATAAAAAATGACTGAAGCTAACATTTTAAATGGCACTTATAGTTAATGATTTCATATAAAAAGAAAATGAATATATACTATTTTAATTTTCTTTTTAAAATGAAACTTTTCTGATATGGTAAAGCAATTTATATCTTAAGCGAAATAATAGATAAATGTATAATTTGGTGGTGATTTTATTTACACATGGGCAGGTATAATCAACATAAACAAGTGAATAAGGATATCGTGTTTTTTTTTTTTTTTTTTTTTTTTGTATGTTTATCGTTTTCTTTCCAAATATTTTCCAAAAAAGTCTCATTTCTAATGCCCAGTATTAAAAAAGACGAATAAATTAACGAAGTACTAGTAAATTCCCTAGTAAAGTACCTGTCAGTATTATAAAAGTATCTTAGGAGTAAATTAGTTATTAGTCTATTACCGATTTGAACGGTGATGGGGTACTGCGCACTAGATCAGCGATCGACAACTTTTTGTATATTATAGGTCATTGAATCCGTAATTTGAAATTTTAGGGACCCTTAATATAATTTTTAAAGGTACGAATTAATAAAAACCTTGAGTATAAATAATAATTTCTTTGTGAACCATTAAAATTAGGTTTTTGAAGAAAATTTATTTTTGTCTTAAATGGAAAGATCATATACGTATAAGTTTTATAAGGGAACTCTTTCTATTTCATTTTTTTACGTAATATTTAAAAAGTTATATCGTATTAAAAATAAATTTTTAAACTTAGAACCAACAACAAGCCCGAGCGCATATGTGATGTCATAATGTTTATTTACCTGAAAACAGAATGCCCTTTTATTTTGAATTATTTATTGTTGCCATGCTGTTATTGTTTGCTACAAATATTTTTGTATTAAATATCTTAACATTATGACGTCACAGACATCGCGATCTCTTGTAGTGCTGTTTATAACCAATATGATATTTTTTACAATTTTATAAGTTTCAATTAATTTGTTATTTATCATAATCATTTTTAAATTTTTTTTTGCATCGCCTATTATCAATATTACTTATGATATAGTAATGAAATAAAATAAAAAAAAAATTATTTTTTATTCAAAAACCGAATTAGGTCTTGGACCACCGGTTGCCGATCACTCCACTAGATTGTTGAACATATGAAATATGGAGGGTAGATATCAGGAGGACTATCTTGGCCGGAAAACAATAGAAAAATAGTACTAAGTAACTAAGTAACAGTTCAAAAACTCGCCAGAATAGCGCTAGAGTAGCAAAAGAGTATAGTGATTTTTTGTGTTGAGTTTTATAAACATTTTTAAAATAATAAAACTATTATATGTAACAATTATAATAAAATACCCCTGTCGCAGCATCTGCATAACATAGCGAATTTCCAAATCTTGGGCACTGGCGGATCTCATCTAAGACCTGTACCTATTTAAAATAGTTTAGCTTTCTAAGAGTAAAAGAATTTTCAAAATCGGTTGGGTAATTAGTTTTGGTATTTTTGGGGACCCAAGAACCCGAACGAATTTTGTGCAGCATAGTTGTATCCATCTAAAATAATTTAGTTCTCTAGCAGTGAGAAATTTTTAAGCATCGGTTCGATAGCTTATTACTGGCGTTTTCGGATCTGCAAGATCCCGGTGGACCTCATTAAAAAATCAGCTCGACCGTATATTCTAGGCGGACTTCATGTAATATATATATATATATATATATATATATATATATATATATATATATATATATATATATATATATATATTCAAAACCCGTTGTGTAGCATTCTACGCCGCATTTGCATCCGCAGGACAGTTGTGGATCTCAGATAACACAACCTGTACCTATCTAAAATAGTTTACCTCGGTAATAGTAAAAAAGTTTCAAAATCGGTCAGTTATTTTATTTTTGACACTTTTAGGTCCTACTGACACTTCAGACCTTACATAACGTAATCTATATGTATCTAAAATGGCTTAGCTCCCCAACAGTGAAAAAATTTTCAAAATCGGTCGGTTAGTTTATTTTTGACACTTTTGGATCCGATGGACCCTGGCGGACCCTAAATAACGTAATGTATGTCTATCTAAAATAGCTTAGTCCCGCAACAGTGAAAAAATTTTCAAAATCGGTCGGTTAGTTAATTTTTGACACTTTTGGATCCCATGGACCCTGGCAGACCTTACATAACGTAATCTATATTTATCTAAAATAGTTTAGCTCTGTAACAGTGAAAAAATTTTCAAAATCGGTCGGTTAGTTAATTTTTGACACTTTTGGATCCCATGGACCCTGGCAGACCTTACATAACGTAATCTATATTTATCTAAGATAGTTTAGCTCTGTAACAGTGAAAAAATTTTCAAAATCGGTCGGTTAGTTTATTTTTGACACTTTTGGATCCTATGGACCCTGGCAGACCTTACATAACGGAATCTATATTTTTATCTAAAACAGTTTAGCTCTGTAACAGTGAAAAAATTTTCAAAATCGATCAGGCAGTTTATTTTTGACACTTTTGGGTCCTATGGACCCAGGCGGACCTTACATAACGTAATCGATATTTATCTAAAATAGTTTAGCTCTGTTACAGTGAAAAAATTTTCAAAATCGGTCAGTTAGTTTATTTTTGACACTTTTGGGTCCTATGGACCCTGGCGGACCTTACATAATGTATTCTAAATCTATCTAAAATAGTTTAGCTCTGTAAAAGTGAAGAAATTTTTAAAATTGGTCGTTTAGTTTATTTTTTACAATTATGGGATCAGTAAATCCTGGCGAAACTCATTCAAGTCTAGTACTCTAACAGTAAGAAAAGATTTCTAAGGATCTCATATAACTTATGGCAGTTCGTAAGCTTCTTGCGGACATCATTTAATTAATTAATTCAAATACTTTAACTTACTAACTGTGAAAAAATTTTTAAAATCGATTGGTTAATTAATTTCTGGCCTTTTTAGGTCCCGAAAACCTTGACCTCACATAAAATACCTTAAATCCTTTTGAAATGGTTTAATTTTTTAACATTATTAGTGAAAAAATTTTCAAAATCGATTCAAAATATTTTTCCGTACATACATATGTACATTGTACATATTTTGTTTTTTTTCATATATTTAATAATATCATAACATAATCTTCAATTTCTTGTTTACTTAAAAATTCAATAAAAAAAAAAAATTCTTCATTACATTAGCTTAGAAAATCTGTTTAATTTACATTTTTTAACATGAGATAGAACCATGCTAATTATAATGCAATAAATGAGAAACAAAACCCTATACATGTATGTGTGTTATATCACATATATGTGAACAGTTTTCACTTGTTCTCACAAAATTCTTTAATAAAAAAGTGAAATATTTTTATATTTCATAAAGAACTGAGATATAAATATAAATTACTTATTAGACTAACAAAGAAAGAATAAAAGTGAAAATTTACATTTTCTCGAAAACTACTTAACATAGAAAGAAAATTATAAGAACATTTTCTTCATAATTTTTTTTTTCTTTTCAACGATGTAAAAATCGAACTGTCTTATGATAAGATCGAATGATAAAAAATGGCCAGAAAACCTACTTCTGGGCATCCGATGTGTCTGGCTAACGAACTTAGCCAAGCCAATTCAGAATCCAGTCCGCACACAAAATTTCATAAGCGTTAGACGTTTCGTTCGAGAGTTATCGTGGGAACACATAATATATATATATATATATATATATATATATATATATATATATATATATATATATATATATATATATATATATATATATATAAATTTTAGTGAATATCATTTTCGTATTCTAGGGACCTCAAAACAGATTTCTGCCATAGTCCCGGACTCAGATTGCGTCATGACACCTATTGTAATAGCTGAATTTCGAGTTTTCGAAATTCGCTAAAAACAATAATACGGTACTTGACTGTAATCAAAATTTGTTTTAAATGTTGAATAATTATATGTATTATCCTTAAATATATTCAATTTTAGCAGTGACAAATAAAAATATTCTTTAGTTATTTAAAAATTCTATTTTGAAAATTATAAATTTTTAGCCTTTATTTAAATGACTAAAACGCACCGAGATATTAAAATGACGTCACGATTTATAAGCTTTATATATGACTACTATAGACAAGATAGACAATATGTATATGTATAAATATGACTATCCTAGATAAATTGTCTATGACAACCAGTCATATACATGTTAATTATGTTGGTAATGCTTTGTACAAATATAGAACCATAGATATAGAACCGTGTACAGATGACTGAAGTGACATCTGTTTGAGTTAAATCGTGACGTCACTGCATACGTCACTACGCCAAGTCTTTTTTCGCGCCAATTTGTTCATTTAAAATTAAACTGTGGTTTTTTGATAATTTTTATAAAATTTATCAAAAATTAACTAATTCATACGTAAAAACAAACCATTTTGAATCTTTTTTTAATAGCAGTCAAGTACCCTATTACATAACACCGCGGATGTTTTTCTTTCCTTGTTTACTTCTCTAAATTTACCCTTTTGCTACAGTGGCGCCGCCACTATTTACACCTTTCTATGGACACTTTTTGATACAGAGATGGTGCTCCTGATATCTACCCTCCATAATATGAAGGAAGCTATTCCACCGTAAAATCAATAAAATTTACTTGATAGATCTTTCAGAAAGTAAATTTACTCGATAAATTTACTTCCGTAGTAAATTTATTTTCTGCTTTATAACACCGACATCTTGGAATGAACTTACTTCGCAAATTCACAAATTCTTTTATAATACTGGGCCTAGAGCATTTATTTTATTTTAATATATTTATTATCACAATTATTTTAAATATTTCGTTTTTATTATTTAAGACTATACTCGTCAATAGTAGTGTCGTTCGCATCATCCACCAGAGACGATGACGTTAATTCGGATAAAAATAAAATCTGATCGAGCGTTAATCCTGACGAGATCTGCGAATACTTTCTAGACGTTTCTTTAATATTAAACTCGCTCTCTATCGGATTTGGGGTAAAGTAATATTGTAACGGTGAACTAATATTACCTAAACGTATTTCGTCTATCGTCGCTACCAACGTACTAATCGACGACGAACTTTGCCGATGGCAAGACGGGCTTAAATTTAAACTGATTATTGACTCTTCGGATCCTTCTTCGGTTATCGTCTCCAAGGGTCCCAGCACAGGATATAGCGTACTACTATGATCCGAAATAAATGGCACAAATGGTTTCGCTTTGAAAATGTACGTTTCACTGTCACAATTGTAGTGATCCGAATCGGAACGAATCGATTCCACGTAATCGTATCGACCGCTCATTTCTGAACTGGTCGTTAACGTGTCCCAACGTTTCTCGTGGACCGTACTATCGTCGTGCAGATACGCGTCAATATCTAGATACCCTTGCCACGAGCGTAGACCTCTTTGTTCCCGATTGATATTTACCGCGCACATGTTCTCGTAATCGTGGGTTGACATCACTTCGCTAGACGCCAATTCGTTTAATCGTTCGGAAATGTTTAGTATTTGTGGGATGTGTATCTCTTTTTCGATAGTAGTTTTATTAATATCTGCTTTATTCGGCGATGTGTTAAATAATTTAAAATTTTCGTCCAGCAATTCAATCGACGTGCAAATACCCCGTCTTTTTAACAACATTAAATTCGAAAAATTGTTTTCAACTTCTTTTTCGTCCGAAGTGTTTTCTTTACTAATATTATTCGGGGAATTTTCATGAATGGAAAAAAATTCTACGTCATCGTTGTTGGTGTTATTCAACGATGTATTAAAGTTTTGCGAATTAGACTCGTCGGCTTGATTTAAATTGTTTACTTTAGTATCAATTTTTTCTTTATAACAATGTAAATTTTGTAGTGTTCTTTTTTTATTATCATCTTTTGTTCTATCACAATCCGCGTTACCTTCTGTCAGTTGTTCGTCAAATAACGGTGAATAGTAGTAAATAAATATTAATATTGCACCTGAAATTTTATTATAAATTAGTAGGTATCAATTTGGGGAGACAAATGGATGAAGTGAAGTCGCTGAGTGAAGGATTTTTCAAAATGTACTTTTTTTTTTAAATGGTTACGATTTTAACAAAAAGTTTATTTTTCCAAAGTGTTAAAATTTGATTTTTTTACTCGAAAAATCTTTAAAAAATCTTTTAAAAAAATTGAAAATCCTTCGGACAACGAGTAGCTATTATCATAATAAATAAGCAGTATAAATTTGGTGTTGATCGCATTGACAGTTTTTTAGTAATCGCGTCCACCGCTAGGTTCTTTCAAAAATACGATTCTGAGGTAATCGTGTTTAAGGTATTTGGTGCGAGATAGTCAGGTACAAAAGTATAGCTCAGCGAAAAAATTTTCTTTTATCAAAAATTAAATAATGCATTAATATTGTTCAGTTATTATATTTGTATACCACTTGTTTTTTTGAATTTTCGCGCGCTTATGTTGTAGCAATATAAAAGCATTGTTGAAAAAGTGTTGTAAAAACGTTGTAAAATGATGTTTAAAAATTATATTTAAAAAACGGCGTAGTCAATAATTTTTATTTGTTATTAAATATGTAACTTTATATTTTAACTTTCTCAAAATTAGGGCGGTCAATTTTTTTTTTCGGTATAGGCTCGTATTATTGATATTGAATTAAGTAAATGTCTAGAGAAGTTTCGTTAAAATCCTTTGAAAAATTGTTTTTCGGACCAACTACCTTAAAGTTATGTTTGCTTCTTTCATATTCGATGTTAAACTTTCGAAAGTCTAATAGACACAACTGCTCCAAAGTTTCAAGACCATACATCTCGAATAATACAATAGAGCGGCGAAAGTCGACGTATCGCTTATATTATATTATAATACCGAGCGGCAGCTGCATGATTTAGCGACAGCTGCGCAGGTGCAACTGCGGGCGCTACTCGAGATAATGCACCATAAATAGCTATAATTTCGGATCTAATGCTCCGATCGTTACGAAATTTGGTGAGAGTATTCTCGAGATAATGTACTTAAAGAATATGCAATAAAAAAATAATAAACTGTATCTAACTCCTTAATATACTATGGTTGCAGGAGAGTTTGTTAAAACTTTGAGACTGTTACTATAGTTAAAGATTACTAATTAAAATTATTTTTATAGATTTTATAATACTTACTAATCACAAATCCAGTTGTAAATGTGGCTATCGGTAATTTCCATTCCATTCTATATAATCCATGCGATAATATAATACATATATTTTCAATAAAAATAACAAAGTAATAAACAAACATTTTACATCTAACATTTTGACTTTTATCGAAAACGTTAAAAAAATCAAAAACAAATACACAAGCAAAAACAAAACTGTACAAACAAGTTTTATACCAACAATTGGTATCTTTATGTTTTTCGTAAATGAAAAATACGGTGCCGAATATAACGTGTGCAGCAATAAATCCGAATAAAATTAAATTATTAATTAAAGCTAAACATAGTATGGCGGTAATGCGTATGGAAAGCGTCACGAGCTTCCATATAATTCGATAATATTGTCGATATTTCTCCTCATTTAATCGATTCGTTTTTATATCCGGTTCCGGTAAGTAAATATAACGTAGACTATAAAATATTAATGATGAAACTGTTATTAATATGGACGGATCTGAAAAAAAAAAATTAACTATAGTTAATTAAGATATTAAATTATCGAAAAATTGCAACAAGCTGCAAAATGAAAGTGTTTTTTTCACGAGTCGTACAGTTACCTACAATACAACATCCATTTTGCACGTGTTGCACACAATATTTTTTTCAAAAGTGTATACACGAATGTTTTCTAATAGGTACTGAAACGTACCTCGAATTTTCGAACATTTATTTGTTTATATGGCTGTATCTTCGAAAGTTATAGACACAACTTAACCGAAATGATTTTAACCTCTTTAGCGGATTGTCATTTTATTTTAACCTGACAAAAAAAATACCATCCAAGTTAACCACCTTATAGATTACTTTGCCAAAAAGGTTTGATTCTAAGATAAATAAAGCTCTCTATAATGTATTCATTTTTTTATTCAAATAGGTGGCAGCACAAACAGTTACCGACATGAGGACGAGTCTCACTCGTCGTGTCCGCTAGTTGTTAGAATCATAGACCCGAGTGAGACTCGGGGTATCCGCTAAAGTGGTTAATTGATTAGCATTTGTATTTTTTGCAAATTTTTTGGATCCTCGATTGAAAAGTTACGGAACACAGAATATTACAGAACGAACAGTAGTATCTCCATACTACTGAAACCAGTGTAATGACAAAGGATAGGAAATAACCCCCCACTATGTTATATATGTGCAGGCGGAGTTGTGTGTGGTAGTGCGATAGATGGTTGTGTGTATTGGTGTCTTGCATACGCATATAGATAATATGTATGTGGTACTATCATGTACGTATACCACGTATACCGTGTCAACACAACGGCAACAATATGACAACAATTGAAACACACCCATTGGTAGCTACTAAGTGAATGACAACATAGTTCTGTAAAATGCACATACTTGCCCATAAGTGATTGCAGAAAAGAGATAGTTGTATTCCTTCCAGTGTTCCATGTTACGGAAAGTCGGGGGGGGGGGCAAAAATAACGTGACTTGAAGCACATTATTTCGCAAACGGGGCTTCAAATTATAAAAGAAATCTCAACTCCATTTTAAAAACTCTAATGATGTAGTATAAGTACCCCAAGATATGAACAAATTTTTTTTGCTGTATATTAATTAAAATTAAGATCTATACCTGTAACAAGTATGTACATGTAAAGTTTATGTTCTTAAGTCGAAAGATGTAGGAATTATCGGTGGTGTGGCGGATGTAAGAGAGAATTTAGCGAAATTATAAAGGTTCCAAGATTTTTATTACGGAATCCAAAAAATTCATTTAATATCCTTTCCCAAACCTTCTAGAGTTTAAAAAAACCTGGAAACGCAGACTACCAAGCTCGAAATCTTCCGAGAAACAAAAGTGTTAGAATCTTAATGGAAACATTGAAATTGGACCATAAAAAAACAATTTATTTTACTCAGCGGTTAATACTAAATAATTTCCCTGATTTTAACTGATCCTTAGAAAAGTTTGTAAACTGAACCTCAGATCTATTTAAGATTTAAATATATGAATAGAAAAATATTTACAAATAGTATTTTTTGAGGTTTTCAAAAAATTGTTTTTTTACAAGAGCTTAAAGATAAAAATATTTTATCCCATAGAAAAGAATATTAAAAATGTGTTATAAATGGATTTGTGATATTTTAACAATAATAAAACAGATAGAGCATAAAAATTGATAACGGATCAGTTAGTCCATAACGAATGAATGAAAGATAAAAACGTAATGAAACAGAATTTAACAGGAACTGATATTTATCATTTAAAATATTATTTCAAACGTACTAAATGCAAGAGAATATAAATATTAAAATAAAAGTGAATAATGTTTTATAAGAAATTAAAAAATATACGAGTATGATTCATAAAATTTTGTAAAATATTGGATAAAAAGTCGTTAAATTATTTTTTTTCTTATTAAATTTTTCAGACAACAATTTTTCTTTATAGTTCACTTATTTTAATTCTTTTCATTATTGTTTCCGTAAATGTGTCTTTTAAAGATGAAATATTGCGCCAGTTTAAGGACAATAATTCAAGTATGGAGTATATCAATGCGGTCAGTATATTTGGTTTTAATATAATTAAAGACAGTTATATTTAAAACTAATTACAAACTGAACTAATTACAGACAAATATTGAATTAAGAATAAAAACGCGCAAATTCCGAGTTGAACATTTTTGTAACTATACTGGACGTAATTTGTTACTAGACAGCAAAAATAAAATTGAGTTATTCAAAAGAATTTTGATAGATAAGTAGGTAATGTTTTTTGGATGATTTTATTATTAAATGAAACATCTATAGCGAATGACTCAGACAAATTTTTAGCGAAATTTCAAATGAAACACACAAGATTGGTTTAACAGGTTGGTGTGTGATTTAATAATCTTCTTCTTTTTAAATTTGTAAAACTAATTGATTATAATAAAGATCAGAAATGTCCCAAACATAACGAAATCAATTTTTAAACCATTTAATGTTAGTGTAACCATATGGTAACAAAAACTTTAAAGGTGTATATTCTATCTGAAAGATATTTATTGTTTTATACTGGTAAGTTTTAATTAACAAACTTCAAATTTTTTTCTCTTTTTTTGGACTGTGCGATCCACCTAAAGGTATTTCTTCTGAACGTCTCCCTTTGTCCTAAAAAAGGTCACTGACTTTGTCTGCTATAGAAGTTTCACTTAAACCGTGGGCTTATATGCGTGAGACATATTTCACATTAACTATTTTGTACTAAATTCTGATAATTTTCCAAATTTCAGAAATAGTACAATTTCTTGGTGTCCAATTTATAAAGTTGCTTCGACTTTTTGGAAGAAAAAGTTTAATACTATTTCAGGTAACAGACTTTCGAATGTTTTGGAACAATTTGCTGGATCACCAAATTTCTCATTACAATTTACGCAACAGGTATTATTTTCAAAACAGACTTTAAAACAGTTTCCTTTAGGCTGGTCGTACACATGCGATTTTAATTTCGATAGCCAGTCCGATTATTTGATTACAAACTATCGCATATGTAAAATCCTGCTTCAAATAGTAAAAAACACGGAGTAATGGAGACACAGCAACTATCTCTATCATGAAATCTGCAGTGTGCATTTTTGTGTACCTAGCTACTAAGTAGTCACTCGCTTAGTGGCACTCACTGAGTATAGGTCAGTCAGAAAACAATGGATTGGATTGTTATGTTGGTTGTGTTGACATTGTTACATCCCCACACATAGCGTTGTGATATTACACATATGTATGCGAATACGGTCACGTGACGGCCACCACTATCTTAGATTACGCACACATACACAGTTTAGCGCGCCAATACAAAGTAAACACCGTGCACGTATATAATATATTTTCTATCTCTTACTGATTACACTGGTTCCAGTAGTATAGAGATAGATATGTTGTCTCTGCCTTATTCTGTGGTAAAAAATATGGTCGGAGACGGCTTGTTTAAACTGGAATTGAAATCAGACGTGTGTTGCCAACTTTAGCTTGGGCGCAGACTATCGAAATTAAAACTAGATGTGTGTGTGTGACCAGCTTTATTCTATATCATTCTTATTTTTTTTTTATAACTTTAAGTGAGATATTTCAACAATTTTTTTAAAAATCTTTTATTAGATCCTGAAAAAAACGAAATCGCTTATAATTGTTCGACATCCATTTCAGCGATTATTAGCAACATTTCGAGACAAATTGGAAAATCGTTGGAATCGAGAATACTATTATAAACATTATGGTAAAATAATGCATAGAGTTAAAGAAAATCGCCATTTTAAAAAAGAACCTACTTTCACCGAATTTTTAAATTTTATTATAAAATATCGTATATTTGATGAACATTGGATGCCCTATTACAAACAGTGTGCGCCATGTTTTATACAATATGATTATATTCTTAAACTCGAATATTTTAATGAAGAATATAATTATATAATTAGAAAATTAAATTTAACAACTAAATTACCACATATTTTACAAAGACATCATATAAATACAAATAGTGCAATAGAAAAGAGGTATTTTTACGAAGTACCAAAAAAAGTATTATACGAAATTTATAAAATTTATGAATTTGATTTTAAATTATTTGATTATTCACCCCAATTGTATTTTTATTATTCAAAAAACTAATCTAATGAATTAATTGACTAGCTTAGCCTAGTAGTAACTTAAAAATGTATGTCTAATTTAGATTCATGTGTTAATGACATCCGACCAATTTTATTGGGTCATCCGGAAAGTTCGTGCTGTTTTTGGTGTAAATGACCATGCTCAAAAGTTGCCGCTAATTCTTGACAGTTTGCCTCGGGTTTCACTTTATTTCTTGACGCTTTGTTTCATCGTCAATACACACAGGTCGACCGGAGGGAGCTTCATCTTCCAAAGAAAAATTACCCTTTTGAAATCTAGCAAATCACTTTCTACAAGTTCTGTCAGAAAGCGCATCGTCACTCGTTGCGTCAGCTGCATTAGTACTTTTTTTAAACTCGTATAACATGACATGGGCTAACTTCAAAAATGCATCACTGCTTGCATGAGGCAGAGTCAAAAGTTCAAAAACGCATCAGACGCATCACAACGAAAAATCAAAAGTTCATTTTTGCATTTGATGCGTCAAAACAATGCATCAAGAAATTTGGTGATGCGTGTCAAAGATGCATGTAATGTGTATAATGTAGAATTATAACTATTTGCCATATTATGTAGGTATTAACACCAACAGGAATAATTCCGAAAAACAAATTGTTGAAAAAGATGAATGTATTTACCTTTGATTAAAATTGTTTAAACTATTTGAATACATCTTGCACTCAAAATAGGTATGTAATATGTTTTATTCAAATAATTTCAATATTTTCTATTTCAAGTAAGTTCAAGTTGAAATTCAATGATAATATACCTATACAAGGACTGTATTGCTATATTATCTATAGTCTATCATGCTACATTATCTGTTTTATCTATAGCCAAATCAGAGGCTAAATGATGCCAATATCCCGTTCAAAAATATCTAATGTGCATCAAATTTCAAGAGAGCATCAGCAGCGCATCATGTAGTATTAGACGCACTAGAAAAGTCATGATGCTGCATCGATGCAGTAAAGTTTACATTTTTGAAGTTACCCATGATGTTCCTTGATGTCTAAGATTGGTCATTATTACTGACAAAAAAAATTATTTAAACACTATTCAAAGATTTATGATACATATTACAAGCAACACTATCGGTCTAACACTAACATATTGTTGCATGTTTCGTTTGTGACTGCTACTTATGCCGTATTTACACGAGTTTAGTAGCTAAAGCAGGTTACTTAATCAAGTTACTAAATTTAGTTACTTTTGTCATGTAGACAGTTGTATTTAGTGCAAGTGCAAGTAAGAAATTTAGTAATCTGTTTAGTCAAGTAAATAGAAGCCTGTTCTATTTACTTGTGCAAGTAGCTTACCCCCACTTTATTTTTTTTTAACTTGCTGTTATTTGTACCGGTGTAAACACATTAGTTTAGTAAAGTGTTTAGTAGATTTCAAATATACAAATATAGGCGCGCAAATATTTATTTATTGCAAATATTTTTTTGGGAATTTTTATACTTATTGTAGTATATAAATTATAAATATCAAAAAAAGTCACTGAAGGCAACTCGATAAAAAACTGAAATTCGTCTGACAACCACTCTTCATCTAATAATAATAAAAAAATATATATAATATTTTTTCCCATTTTTATGGAATATATTTGGGACAAAGCATATATAAATACATTAAAAGGTCGAACCAACAAGTCAGTTCAAACATATCTGATACATTTTTATAGTGCACAACGAATTTATTGATGACTATGTACCATTTTTAATTTAGTTTTACTAGGTTATGTATTACTACTTCAACTAATACTAAATCAATTTACTAAATTGTGTGTAGACAGCCACTAAACAAAAAAAACTATTCAATTTAGCTACTTGCTTTAGTAACCTGCTTTAGTTACTAAACTCGTGTAAATCCGGCCTTAAAGAAAAATGAATTCATTCGAGCGGCTCCGAAAACGGCACGAACTTTTCGGATGACCCAATAGTTAATTTGACCTATAGTTATAATTTGTATAGCTTATTATTATATAAAATTTGAATACTTACAAACGAACCAAGGATTTTTTGAAAACAATATTACAGCATAAAATTGTAAACATAATTGTGGAATAGTTTCTAAAAAAATATGAAAATACTGCAACAACAATAACTCATTTAACTGAATCGTTGAATTGATTGTGTTATTCGTTTTGCTGTTTTCATAACAAATTTGTTGTAATATAACTTGGACGTATCTGTAAAAATAAAATTACAAAATAGTTACAACATTTTGGTATTCTGCAGGGCCGGACCTAACCTAAGTGGCGCCTAGGACCGGGTAGAAAAATGGCGCCTCTGTAGAAAAAAATTTCTTTTTTGATTCCAAAAAACAAGTGAAGAGACCTGCCGCCCGGGGCACGTGCCCCGGCTACTCCCCCTAGATCCGGCCCTGGTATTCTGAATATGTGCAACAATTACTGAACTAGTTAAATTGACTGACATTAGTCATAAAAATTTTAATCTGGTTCGGAAAGCATGCCTTTCTTAACTTTTATTTTTTTTACAATTTTGGTCCTTCGAACCAGATCTTTTTAATGAAACTTGTTTTTTTAGATTTATATTGTATAAAACAATTATAGAGCTTAATTTACCTCCTTTTACCTTAAAAATAAACCAGTTATTTTTGGAAATTGTATCTTATTAAAACTTTGAAAAAAAATTACCTGTAAATCAATCCAAATATACAAAAATAAGCAAGTTTTGTATTTGAGTCTTTATATTCAAAATCTTCGGTAAACCAAATAATTGACAATAATTGAATTATAGTTGATGAGACTACTACAATAATTATAATTGCCAACGCAAAATATGGTTGATCAGCAAAGAAGTATAAAATACTTAAAGTAATATCTGAAAAAAAAGAAAATTTGAAATTTATTCAACAAGTATGTGGAAGAAGAATTTTGAAGATTAAGAGTTAAAAGAAATCTCGAATCTTTAGTATAATTACAAAAATATTTTTCACAGCGCTTCCACCATAATTTATTTGAGTGCTAAGCGTTACGGATTTAGAACTGTAGTTGGGCTTGAGTAAAATAAATAAATTCTTGATTTGTAAATAAGTTATAGGTAAGTTTAATTTCTAATGCTTAAACAACAGGTAAGTAGAACTTTATCTTGAAATAAAAGATTTGATTTAGTGATTGCTGTTTTTTGTTTACATTTTGATATAAACAACAAATACCTATAAAAATTCAATTTATGTGGAAAATTTATTAATGTATGTATACCTTCGCCAAAAAAATGAAAACTTCAATTTCACTCCTTCAGATTTTATCCTTTTATTTAAAATTTTTAGTTAATAGTTCATTAATTAAAGTTAAAAATTTAAATTACAAAACACTTACCTGATATTAACTGCAAAACATAACTTAAAAACAATAGTATTTCAAATATAATAAACATTTTATCAAAAAATTACAATTCTTAATTAAAATAATTCATATTTTGTTAATTAATAACGCCCCTGTAATAATTAAAATTAAAAAAATGAAAAATTTCACTCAAACCGGTAAAAACTTTTTGAATCTTCAAAACTTTATTTTGTAAAGCCTATTTTATAATACTGATTTTTATATGGGACTTTCAAAAAATTAATCTTCCAGACAAAATAAAATACGTATAATTCTCAATATAATTTTAAAAATAAAATAAATATGGTAGATGAAACTGAAATAAAAATTTATTTTTACAAGTACCTATCCCAAGAATTTAAGATTTTGTGTAACTTCCAAGAATGTTTATGTATAAATGAGACTTAATATTTAAAAGAAAAAAACAACTAAACGTCAATTCTTAAGACCCCTGGGGCTAAAAATCATTGGTATTTTTTAGTTGTACAATATTTATCGAATAAAAATAACGTTTAATAGAAATAGGAAGTCTACGAAGTCTGCCCAGTAAAATTGCGACAGTAAGTCTACAGAAAAGCATCTGGAATACTAGATGTTATGTAGTATTTGAAAATAAAATTCGCCTCTCTGACGTCATTAAGTACATTCAACCGCTTTTTGTCACTAAAACAGGTTTACTGTTCGAGTTTTTAACGATACAGGGGGCCAAAATATGTATGTTTTTTTGTTCTTCACATACATTAATTTAGAAACAATAGATGAAACAAAGTTAGACATGTGTCTGTTGTTGGTAGACCCAAGTTAATTATATTCTACATACATATTATGCGTGATAATATTATAGAGATACGCTTAATATTAATTATTTTATAACTTGAAATACTTGCAAACCTTACATTCAATAGTTTTTAGTTCATTACTCCGATTACTTCTGTAGAAATTATAAAAGTCTGATGTAAAGACTAGTTGGATGTTAGATACTTACCTTTTCTTGAATTAGGAAACATTGGAATATCCATAGTTGCGAATTACATATTTTATTAACTTTCAATTGTCTTTTTTAAATTTTTTTTCAAATTTGTTTCGCAAAGCTGACATAGGGTTGTAACGAATATTTACTTTCATGTCGCGTTCCATCATTTATGGCAGGTGTTCCCAAAGTACAGCCCGCAATGCTCAATCTTCTGCAATCTCGAATTCGTAAACGTTTTTTTTTTTTGTTGAAAAATATCAAATTTTATAATTATGCAATAACGTAAAAGCCTCTATACCGAAACGCGTTCAATACTCAAACAGTTTTAATATTTATCGTTTTTTTTTTTTTTTTTTCAGAAATAACTTCATTAACATATAAAATTCTTACTGATATGAATATTAGGTTTGTTCCCGTACCAGTAGGAAAGTGAATGTATTAGCAGGAAAATATAGGAAGTCGTTCTTGTACACCAAAAAGTCCCACTGGAGGGGTTCACTTCCCCTCCAGTAGGAAAATGTAGAAATTAGCAGTGACTTGCAGAGTTCCTAATTTTTCCTTCCACCTCTAAAATTTAAATTTTTAAATTTATTAACTCTTTACATGATTAAGACGAGTTAACTCGTCCTGCAATATGGCGGCTTAAAATGCTGTCATATGTATATATTCACTGGTACAGGTGTCGCCATCTGTGACAATACGGTATAATTCTAAATAATGTTCAATTTTATCAACATAGTTTAGTATAATTTATTTTTTGTAAATTCTTAGGGTTCACTTTTTTTAATGTTGGGATCTTTGATTTTTTTCATTTTCTTTTTTTGCAGCCTTATCTATTGTACTTATCACTTGGCAGTAAAAAGTCCGGCATTTTGAGACAAAAAAATTTTACCATATGGTTTGTTTAAAGGTTAATCGTGTTAAGGAAAATTACCATAATATTCGGCGTGTTCGTTAACTGAATTTTTTTTTTTAAAGTGAGCTGTTGGCACCTGCGCAAGACCTTTTTTTATGGAATCGTACTTTATAAAAATGTTCTTGCACATGCGCTAACATCTCACTTTGAGCAGAAAAACTCAGCAGCGAACACGGCGATTGATTACCATTAACCGATATAACCGTTTAGACAAATGTCAAAAAGCTGTCAAATTTGTTTTAATGCAGTAAGGAGAGTAAACTGAAGGAAGTCGTTTCTTTACTTTCATATTTTATCCCCACCACATAAAGTAGGAACTTGAAGAAATTAGCAGGCAAAAAAAAGTAAGGGAATAAACCTATTATTGTATGTATCAGTGGTATTCAACTGTTTTTACTATCTAAGCTACTTTCCCCGAATTCCTTCAGAAAATGTGATTTAATTATCACATGTGATTTTTCTGTTGTTTTTAAAATTCCGATTTTGTGAAAAATGAAAATCGAAAACCTATGCCTAACTTTAAATTTCAGGTTTTTAACGTCAAAGTTATGGTTGTGGGAGTTTTAAAAAAATTTAGTATACGCGTAATGATGTCAAGTTGAATGTTTATAAATTCAACTAAAAGCTACAAAAATCAACTGAATTAAATCATTTGGTGTACACCTATAGAACACCCTATAGAAATATTAAATTACCCCTTTACTACATATCCATAATGATTACTCACCTTAATTTTCAACTCCCATCGCATTTGATTTCAAAAACATACTTGCAGACAAAAGTAATTAATGAACAACTAGAAGATGCGTACGAGACCGGTGCTCAATTATCTGTTTGACCTTCCCTTATCTGGTGATGTAGACGGTATAATGGACTGTCGATTTGCACCGAGGTGCATTGATGCCCCCCTTCGGTAATATGGGGTAATGAGTTCAAAATTACAAACTTCACTTTTCTCATTTCTGTCCGTTTTTTTTGGAAATTGGACCACTGTGCACCGGAAGCAGTCACTATTGCAATTGCTGACTAATCACTGCAATTTTATTACCCAAAGATGTGGACGTAGAAAGTTACTGTATATTTTTTAAATTTCGTAATTTTTTGCAGTTGTGTCGTAAATTTAATCGGATTTAAAAAGTTTAATTATGGCACTTCATGAAAAAATTATTTTAATAAAAATGACTTACATAGTCTTTCAATAGATTAACTGCAAAAAGTAAGGCTGTCTACACAATCAATGAAATAAGGAATAAGAAGTATGTCATCTAGTGACGTTGAATGGAACTTTAATGAAATAAGAAATAAGGAGTATGCCATCTAGTGATGTTGAATGGAACTTTAACGTAACTGGTCATAGATATAAATATGTAGGTATTTTTTTACGTCAAAATTCGTGATTTTTTTCATTTATGGGTCATACACAATCAATGAAATAAAGAATAAGAAATAAGAAGTATGCCATCTAGTGACGTTGAATGGAACTTTAACGTAACTGCCCATAAGTATATGTATTTAGGTATTTTTGTACATCAAAATTCATGAAAAAATAACGTTCGTGATGACTTTTTTTGTCACTAAAGTCAAAAAAGTCACGAATTTTGACGTACAAAAGTACCGACATATTTATATCTATGAGCATTTACGTTAAAGTTCCACTCAACGTCACTAGATGGCATACTTCTTATTCCATATTTCATTGATTGTGTAGACACCCTTAGCGACAAAAGTCATCACTTTTTACTTTCTCATGAATTCTGATGTACAAAAATACCTAAATACATTTACCTATGAGCAGTTAAGTTAGTTTCATTCAACGTCACTAGATGGCATACTGCTTATTTCTTATTTCATTAAAGTTCCATTCAACGTCACTACATGACATACTTCTTATTCCTTATTTCATTGATTGTGTAGACAGCCTAAACGTTATCACGACAAAATGTGTGACTTGCACAAACTATTACGTTGGGAAGAAAACAAAAAAGAAATTCTATGTAATATTTTATTAATTAACATACAACAATTTTATTGACAAAATTCAAACCAACGTAAACACGAGTTAATTCTTAACAAAATTAAAGGTACATAATATGGCAGTGCATTTATTTAAAACGTTAACTCGTGTTCATACAGTTTGATCAAATATCACTTACCAGAACAAAATCTGTTGTAAGTAATTATTATAATTCATTTCCTTAAAATCTAATTGAAATAAATGATGAAAAGTAAATTTAATGAAAAATAATTCAATTAGTGATAGTGTTTGTGTTTTGTACATCAGGAACTTGATTTCATTGTTATACACCGTCAAATATATAAAAACTAACAAAACAAAAAAATTAAATGAAAAATTCAGTTATTACACAAAATTGTATTAAAATCTAATTTTAAAAGGAAACAAATTTTTTTGGGGCAACAAATAGCAATGAAACCAAGGCAACTAATTAATAACTGTGTTTGCCAGAAGCCACTACATCATCAAATTCACAACCAAGTTTATTTTAATTTCGCTTGGATTTAATTTTCAACAGAAATTTCGCTGCCACATCTTTGGTGTTTATACCAATCGGAGATAGGAAGAGCAAATGTTTGAACATCACTGACTGAACGTTCAACGATATAATCCCTAAAAACTACGTTTCTAAATAATTATATTTTTACATTTTATTTTTATTGTATAAGAAGATCATACAATCATTTGATCAGACCTAAATTCTAAGAGCATTCATCACTGCGGGCATACACAGCTACCTCGGCTCGATTCTTTATTATTTTTTTAAAAAGTATTAAATTGCGTATACAATTGAGCAATCAATATATAAATTACATTATAAGAAAAAACATACAATCAATTAGAAATCTATAATACAAATAGCTAAACATATAATAAACTAATTACACATTCACTCGGAGAGATATTTAAAAATTATAATTATTAAAAATAAACCACTCTCAACAACACACACTGAATGACGAATCACAAAGTCCATTCAGGAATACAAAAATTTCACAACTGTCTGTCATATTTACGAATGCACCATTTTATTTACATCTCAAATTTAAAAAAAAAAAATGTGCGTCTTCTAAACAGATTAACAACCAACCTCAATCATTCAAATGATAGTAAAAGTACTTGTGACGTTAAAAAGCCCACTCATTAAACGGGGCCACTGATACCCTCTATGGTTATGACGCACAAGTACCTTATACATATATTATGTAATGTCAAATGTGTATATATAAAAACTTATGCAATAATTCGAGTCTGTTTTTTTTATTAAGTATTATCTAAGCGTAAATATTTGTTTTAAACTACTTTTAAACTTTGTCCACAAAATAAAGGCACATTTAACACGAGGCGGACATTATACGCAATCGGACATGCGTACAATACACCAAGTTATTTTCAGAAGATCAAAAACAAAAATCCCACATACTACGATCAACAGCGTATCAACTCCTTCGAGTTAGGCTGATCGTCCATCGGATGCGGATATGTGCGAAATTTAATTCGGACGAATACGCACGAACGATCCAACAAACAGCTGTGAAGCAATACATCCCCGCGTCCATTGAAAACGTCTGTTTCAATGAACGAGGATGTATTGTTTCACAGCTGTTTTGAATCGTTCGTCCGTTTCACACGTTTCCGCATCCAATGGACGACCAGCCTTACGCGCAATCGACACTAGAATGTCGGGACAATGTTTTTTTTCTTCAGTGTTGTAAACAGAACGAGATACTATTACTAGTTAAGTTATGCGGCTGTTATATATGAACGTCTTCCTGTTCCTTTTCACGTTGTCGCACGGCAACGGCCGTCTCCACCAATAGATATAAACATTTAAATTTGTCCTTATCCTCGGTGGTTTGTGGCGGTGTTGGCGGCGGTGAGGACGGTAACACGGGCGTGACCGGATGTGCCGGCATCACTTGTACTTTCGGATTTGATAATGGATGTGGCAATTGTGGCAAATGGGCGAGATGTGGATGGGGGGCGCTCCAGTAATCCGGTGTTGAATTGTTACTGGACACGACTTCTTCAGCTCTGAAACAAAACAAAAAAAAACGCGCGTTTTAATATTATTTTCAGTTTTGTTTTTTACGTAGAATTAATGTGTATGTAATGAAATATCAGAAAGACGTATTGACTTCAAGTTTTTCTTTCAGAAGACCGTCGTCTAAAATCATCATTTAATGCTTGCTGTCCTATTTCCCCGTGCTTGTTTCTCTGCTATATTTGATCGTAAACTAGTGATGTCGAGTGGAGATGCAGTTAGTCGATTAATCGACTAAAGTTGTTTTTCCGACAAAATTAGTCATTAGTCGAAAATATCGAGCATAGATTAGTCGATTAGTCGACTAAATTTTTAGTCGATTTCATGAATAGGGTAACCTATGTAACTCTTTTCAAAACAATGTTTTGAATTTAATTATTGAATTTTATTTTTAATTTTTTTTAAAAAAAAAAAATAAATAAATAAATAAATAAAATTACATATTCCAATGTATTATTCACATAAAAGTAAAAAATCGTACAAACAGATAATTTTTAGTTTTCATTTTTTCGAGACTAATAAATAATGCAGAAACTGTTAAATTAGTCGTTTTTAGTTGTTAAAAAAAATCATTTTAGTCATTTAGTCGAGGGTAAAATAGTCGACTAAAAAATGACTAAATTTAAACAAAATTAGTCGACTAAAACGATTAATCGATTAATCATCCGACATCACTATCGTAAACCAATGAGAAGTAAGTCGTATTTGTCACGTGAACATTATGGTACGATAATGGTAGTAAATGTATCAGAACGATCTATAAGATTCAGGCAAGTAACACACATCGTGTGCAGCCAACATCGCAAAGGTCATTACAGTGCCCAGCACAGCAGTTCGCTGGGAAACCAAACAGCGAAACAATCGGGTACAATGGGTCGATACATGTCAGTTCAACATATATTTTGAAAAAATATAATTTTTTTGTAATATTGCAATCCGCTTGAAAATTATAAGCATGTTACGTTTTCAAAAAACGCCCAAAAACGGAAATTCCTCTAACTAAAATACAGAACTCAAGAAGCTGTCAATTTGTAGCATTTTCCAATGCTTTTACAATATAGTACACAATATATCAAGAAAAACAAAACTTTTTGTCAAATAAAAAATCTTAATTTTGAATTTCTCGAAAAGTGCATTTTAAAAAAAAATTTAAATTATGTCCAAAAGTCACCTTGCAAAATACAAAACTGGATTACAATAAGTTAATACTAAAAATACTGAATTACTTTCAGTTTTAAATTTTTTAAAACACTGAACTAGGTCATGACTGTAGAGGCTTCGGAAAATTTGGTAAATAGACATTTTCTCCAGTTCTATATCCTAATTAGGAAAACTTCGAGAATCTATAATTTTCAAACAGGTTGCCATTAAAATTTACTACTTTTCTAAATCTACATGGAAATTAACGCCGCCTACTACCAAATTTCATCAAATTTTGACAGAGTAATGCATTTTTAAAAATGTGCTGAACTGATATAGACGACCCAGTTGGTGAAAAAGGGTTTTAGGTGACTACATCAAAATAATCCTAATTTTGAAAAGAAAAATTAAACTGTACGTATTTATTGATAGATAGCAGCACTTGTCAGTAGCTTTTTGAATTCCATATCGTCACAGATTTACGATAATTTCAGCTTTCGCCACCAGTTTACTACGTTGAAATTTAAAATGGGATACTTTCAGACATAGTCGCTTAAAAATTTGTATTTTTATTTCAAAATTAGGATAAAATCAACTAATAAAAAGGGTAAATTGAAAAATGATATTCTTTGTTTGTTATTTTAAATTTACCCTCTTTGAGCAGGGTGTTGTTCTTCATTAATTCCGTACCGAATAACACTTTGCCAAGCGGCTGGACTGAATTTCTCCTCCTCGCTAGGACTGGAACTCTCGTAATCGTTTGGACTATCCTCCTCGGATCTGTACATTAGTGTAATACCGTCATCGTAATCGTGATCGCGGCTTAGTGGCGCTAACGGTGTCGTGGTGATTTCCTCTTCCACAACCGTTTCCCAACTGGCGTGTGGTTGCGGGGATGTTAGCTCGGTGACCACTTGATTGTTGTTGCTCATCAGTTTCTTGCCACGGCGTGATATTGTGTAGTGTAGTGGATCGTGGCCCTCGCGACGAATCATTTCCGGTAATATTCGTCGTCGTGCGTTTATAAACCAGTTACAAACCTGCAACAGAAATTTCCAAAAATTAAATTTGTATTTCTTACTCGCTGATTTATAAACAACTAAAATGGCATTTATAGTGCGTTATGTCGTTTTTCTTTTTGATTTGAGACTGATTGTTGAATTTAAACCAAAATGGGCGTGAACAAAGTACTTAAGCGGGCACTACACGCTCAATAATATTGCACAAAATTTGAGGTTGTACAATATTATGGATCGTCTGTAGGTTATATTGAAGAGTTGTACAATATATTGCGCTGATCAAAAATAGTTTGAAATATATTGTGCAATGAATGAATATTGTAACGTCTGTAGACTTTGTAGATATTATTGCGCAATACTACTTTATTTGTTTGTTATTTTATAGTCATATTTGATGGCTATTATTTGAACCAGTATGAATTATTAATTTGCAAGAATAATTATTTATTGCTTTGCAACATCTTTATCACTTAATATTTAAAATTAAGCAACAGTTTCATTAAGTACAATTCCTACATTCAGTTTATTGCACAAATTTCTTTAATAAAATTATTGAACTGTTTGGAGAAGCGTTCAATGAATTGCACAAGTTGATTGCACAATATTATTGAGCGTGTAGGGGCCGCCTAAATTTATATTTTTTTATGTAAAGCGGCCCCTACACGCTCAATAATATTGCACAAAATCTGAGGTTGTACAATATATTGCGCTGATCAAAAACAGTTTGAAATATACTGTACAATGAATGAATATTGTAACGGCTGTAGGCTCTGAAAATGTTATTGCGCAATACCACGTTATTTGTTTAAGTTTCGATTTGTTAATTATTTTGTAATGTCATATTTGATGGCTATTATTATTATTTGAATCAGTTTGACTTATTAATTTGCAAGACTAATTACTGCTTCGCAACGTCTTTATCATTTAATATTTAGAATTAAACAACAATTGGATTAATGTACAACTCCTACATTCAATTTATTGTACAAATTTCTTTAACAAAATTATTGAACTGTCTAGAGGAACGTTCAATAAATTGCACAAATTGATTGCACAATATTATTGAGCGTGTAGAGGCCGCTTAACTGACACTTTTGTATCTTCACAAAATATGAAATATTAAAATTCAATGGAAAATGGAATCCATAGAATTTGCCAGGAAATTTTAATTAGAAAAAAATTCAAGAGAGAAACAAAATAAATGAACTGAAAGAGTTGATTTTATTTTCTGAACTGAATAAAAATTCGCAAAGTGTGTGTTTGATCCACATTAAACCACAAATTCATATACCAACCCAAACTAAAGCCAGGGCTGTAGGTAATATTGTCTGGGGGTCTCATACTAGTCAAAATTTTTAAAATTTCATTGTACACTTAATTTGGAAAATTAATACTTTGATTCATTTTTAAACCCATTGAAAAACTACTTTAGAACGTGATTTGTAATCGAAAATAATTGTAGAACATTCTATTCAAAAATCATCAAAGGTGTCGAAAAACCCATTTCCCCATTGGATTAGTTATTGAAAAACATTCCAGAACATTCTATTTAAAACCCGACAGACACCAAAAAACCAACTTCATTATATTATTAGGTTATCAAAAATGAGGTTATAAATAATGGAATTTGACAGAAGTTCTAGAGTAATCTATTCGGCAACCAGTAAAGCCAGGATTTCGTAATCAGTAGCTACTGTTTTGCGCAATTTTTAGGATAAAACAGGAATAAATCATGGTTTATCATAAGAATGTTTGTTTATAAGGGTTCCGACATTTTGACTAGGGAAGTCTAAGTTTCCCAAAGGGTACAACAAATAGCTACCTGGTATCTATAACATTTATTGTAAATCAATATAATATACATATAAGAATCAAGTGAGAGAAAATATCGGGAAATTCATAAGCGAACATCTATCAGAGACCAATCTGTATGATCCCTGAAAATTTTATAAAAAATAGTTGACAAATTTCGAAGTTATGCACATCGTAAGATTTTACAAAAAAACACGAAATTAAAATTCAGGTTTAATTTGTGAAACATGAAATACGAGTAGAAATTTTAGTTTTGGAGGGAAAAATTTTTCCACTCACAAAAGTAATAATTATAAGGTTTCTACTACCTTGGTAAAAATAGCAACAATAGGGTTCGAATATGCGACTTTTTGCATTGTGGTACATAACATACTTAATGGATTACTGAAATCGTTGACATTTTGAAAGTAAAAAGAATTTTAAAAATAAATACCTGCAACACTGTCAAATTGGCCTCTTGTGATAATGTAAGTTTTTCAGCATCGCTAGGATATGCATTATATCGATGTTCATAGAGCCATCGTTTAAGAATTTTAACTGAGTGTTTCGGTAAATTTCCCCTGCGCTTACGAATTGCTGTGTGATGTGAACCATGTTGCATTCCAGTGATTTTAGCGGTTCGATTTCCATGTTCTTGATCCGATCCAGAATCGTTATCTTCTGTACTACTGCTTGACTGAAACCTCTCCCGAGCTGTAACAAATAAAAAATATATTTTGTGAATTGTGAATAATAATTATCAAAATATTACACCGTCTAAAAAATAAAACGAAAAAAATATTTAAAAAAAAAAAACGTTTTTGTGAAAAGATATTTTCATATTCAATTAATTCGGGCAAATATTCTATCAAAATCGAAATTTCTTAAATTTTTTAACACCCATGTTTCTGTGTGAATTTTATATCTGACGTCTTATGACGTTAATGACCGTTAGGGTGTTAATATACATAAAGTAGAAACAGATTTAACGAATCCAAGACAAATATAATGGGAATTTTTTTTTAAAATCAGTGTTGTCTCTGATATTTTCAGATTAATCATGTTTCAATTTTAAAAACTTACCGTCATGATTATAAAATATTATATTTGCTAAATTAAAATAGCAAACATTAGCTAATTTGTAGATAATGTGACAAATAAAATCTATCAAAAAATTACCTAGCTATTCGTAATAACACAATTTAAAAATCAAATACTGTTGATGAAAAAAGATCAGATATCACAGATTTAAAAAAAAATTCCAATTGCGTTTGTCCTATGTTCAGTAAACTTGTTTACAGCCTGTAAGGTAAAAGACCCGGTAATTGACCCTGGCCCAGTTTCTGAACTTTTCAACTTTGTTATAAATTAATAAAAAAACTATATTTTAAATAAGAAAAAAAATAAATTCTTAATTTAAAGTAATCTATTCTGTGTCTAATGAACAGCAATTTAAAAAGTTTAGAATATATTAACTAAATAAAAAAAAATTTTTAAGTTTAAAATGTGTGTAAAAACTATTTTTTTGGTAGTTTCTTAACAGTTTATGTTACAAAGTACTCATTTTGATTTGTGGAATATTCATCATGTAAGTATGAAAACTTAATTAAAAATATATGAGCAGGTTAATATTTGTTTAAAATTTATTTTAAAATATTTATAAAATACCTTAGAATGATTTTTATTATTGAAATATGAGGGTCAATTACTAGGCTCACTTCTAAAGTGGTATGGCCCAATTAAATTCTAACCAGTTTTTGTTAGTTATTTTGTTATTTATAGTTATCTTCGATTAGTTTTTGTTATTTTTCATAACGTATATAACGTTAAACATTCATTTTTATCAATAAAAAATTATTTATAAATTAAATTTTAAAAAACTGTATTTTTAAATTTAAGAATCAGAAACTAGGCCACTGTCAGGGTCAGAAACTGTCACATGAGAAATTTTGAGTCAGAAACTGGGTCTTTTTTGCGAATTTTTAAAACATTAATTTAAATTATTAATTCAATTCAAATAATTATTTTACTTGTATGACTTTATTTTGAAAGCCATAAACTAGTTGATAAAATTATTAATTGTCTCTTAAGTTTAAACTTATATTTATTACTGTCGTTTAACCTCAGCCGTCACTCTTAAAAGGTCAGAAACTAGGCCCGTTACCTTATATCTAGAGTTCAAAAATTCATTTAGGGTAGGGCGGGGTAAAAAAGATTCCCGCGCAGGTGGGGTAAAAAAGGCATAAATTTTTATTAACTTCAAGTGTTAAATTTTAAGTTAATAAAAATTTAAGTATCTTTTTTACCCCACCTGCGCTGGTGTCTTTTTTTACCCCGCCTCACCCTACTATTTTTATTACTAAAATGATTACCCATTTCGGTTTTTCTTTTGATGTTCGGTTCTCACTTAAAACGTAATTTATTAACATAAATGTATTTAAAAAAAAAAAAGATAAAAATAAAAAAAAAGTTATAAACCTCCTCTTTCGTACCATTTATTTCAAAACGAAATCGGAAAAACATTACTGAAAATTTCTTTTTTCGAAAAAGAATTCGAAAAGCAATAATAAAAAGTATTCCACACATTTAGATGCAGGGCCAGCTTAGTCAATAGGCCAACCTAGGCCATGGCCTATGGGCGGAAGATTTTGAAAACAGGAAAATTTTGATTTAGGTTTTTTAGGACAGGGCGGCCAATTTTTTTTTTGCTTGTCAGTTATTTTCTAAGAGAAAGTATGACAAAAAGTAAGAAAAATTAAGATTTGCTTCTTTTCAAGGAAAAGGTAGGGGCGGCACTCAGGGTTAATCCGGCCCTGTTTAGATGGCAAAAATCAATAAAAATGGAAAATAATAAATACTTTACTTTACAAAATACCACTTTTATTTTTGAAACTGTGCATTCTGTTTGAAAATGAACTAACGGTTCGAAACAATATTGTCACAGTTTCAAAAATAAAAGTGGTATTTTGCAAAGTATTTGTTTATTATTTACAAATATGGAATACCATAAAGTAACGCTCAAATCTATTAATATTAAAAATGAAAAATTCAACATATTCAATAAATATATTACACTCAAAAAATCAATTATTCGTCATTAATGTAAAACAAAAATTAATGAAAATATATTTTATTATATTTTTAAATTAAATGAAAGCGCCCTTTTAATAGCTTGAAGGGTTTAAAACAATATACTTACAGCAAAAACGATCTAAAATTTCTCACGTAAAATTTCTTATTAAATTCAATTGAATCGAAATTGATAGTAAAAATTGTATACATACAATGCACGTGGGTTCTTAATAACAATAAACGTGTTTATAGTTTTAATAGACACAATACTAACAACATTTACGTAAATAAATAATAAACAATTTATAAACAATTACCTTATTTAAGTAACAACTTTTAAAAACAAACAAAATCTAAAACAATTTCTTTAAAGTTGGTTCAAATTTTGACGAAAATTAAATATTAACTGTTCGCTTAAAATAGTAATCAAAACTAAATTTTATTTTACCTATAAACTCGCAATTAATATAATGAAAATACACATATTACTTCGCAGCGTCTAAACATGCAACGACCCCCACCAAGTCTTACGTTTTTAAATCAAGATATTTTAAATTTTAATTTTGTTTTTAAAGAATTTTTTTAATATTCTAAGTTTTATCAAATTTGAATATTATATATGGTATTTTTACTTCAGAAAGGAAAAGTTTTATTATGTTGATAATTATTAAGATTAAAAAAATATAACCGCATTAGCTCAGACACAAACAAAATAATGTTGTATATTGATAGTGGTTTCCTTAAATTCAAAATTTTATTAGGTTTTAACGGTTTTAATGCTGAATTATAAAAATTGATAATTATTTAAGGTTTCTTTTCTTGAAATCTTCCTATTTTTCCACACGAAAAACTATAAAAAATTTTGTACTTTTTATTTAATTTGCCACAATTTTTTTTAAATTTCAAGAAAACTGCGGCTGCAATCGTGAGCACCGATCTCCGCCCTTTTTTAAAGACACTTTTTTCAAAAAATTATGATAATTTATTATAAAAAAGTAAATAAAAATGAATAAAAGAAATATTTTTGTATTGTTAAATAGTGGTATTAATCGTAAAAAAAAATTCATCCCCATTCTCCCATCCTATCCATCCGAAAAAAAATCGCGAAAATTGACTATTTTTCGGCCAATCACACTGTGATGGTACCTTAACAATCAAATAAGAATATTGATAATAAATAAAATATAAAACGCAAAAAATGAAATTTTTTAAATCGATTAAAATTCTAAACGTTTAGTAATATCAACTGAAGTTGAATATTAAAAATCTAAAAACGGAAAAAACTGACGTAAAATATTCAAAATTAAAATAAAATGACATTACTAAAATTTACAAATACGTATGTGTGTGTGTACTACATCCATATATAAACATAAGCGGTAAATCTCCAATCTGTATTTTAAATGGATAACTGAAATTATTTTAATAAAATTATCTGTGTAAATAATAATTTTCACGAAAAAATATTAGTACCTAAACCTATATATTTGTCTTAATTACATAATAAATTATAATTTTAAAATAATGTAAATATTTGAAATGAAGTATAAATGTCATTTACTGGACAGAAATATACATAGCTGAAATATGTATGCACATAAGTATTACATAAATGCGCACTAGGAAAATGTCAAATATACGCCAAGCATTATCCAATTGAGACGACGCAATCAATTGCGCATGTGTAATAATGGCTGCGCGTTTTCATATAGCCATACAAGAAGATTGCTTGGTGTTTGGCGCCATTTTGCTAACCACGTTTTTAACAAATATTTAAATACATTTTATAGCATTACAAATATAGGGTAAAATAAAAATTTACATACTTAATTATTTTATAATGATAAACAAAGGTCATGAGATGATATTATAAATATAGCAAATGTCATCTTGACATATGTCATATGCATGCTGACCGGAAATGTCAAAGTCCAATCTGCCATATTGAACTCTATAAATAAATCGAAATTTCTAATTGAAAATATTGAATTTATACCTGTCAATGGTGATCGTTGTGAAAAACGTTCATCTCGTGACATATCTCGAATATCTCGCGGTCTCTGATGTACGGTGGACGCATCTAAATGCAAAGTTGGCCTAGTACCAGCTGAATGATCGGCGTGTGTTAAAACGCCTGCCGGTGGTAGCATTTTCAGCATGGAAAATAATTTTTAATTAACAAAATTTTCACCAAGCACAAAATAAATGAAACACGTGTTTCATATGAACAAACAAAACACAGGACTAATATCTAAACACCAAGTGACGCGAAGTACAACTGACGGACGGCTCACGGCTCTGCAACACAACTTGAATGTGACCAAACGTGCTTGCCCGGGTTTATTCTAACTATAGCTCGACCAACCACGCGGCGTGTCTATCTTCAATGTCTGACAGACGCCGGTTCGGCATTTCAACATACATTATGCGCAAACAAACAACACCACAACATCAAAATGACAAATACATAACGTTTTAAATGTCAAATAGACTATCTTGTTGGTCGTTTTTATTTTGTTGCATATCAAAATTTTATTTGAAAATTAACATTAGGCGGGAAAATTTAATTTGAAATTTTATTACAAAACTAATTTTCAAAATTACATTTTTTATTGATATTTTTTATGAGTTGATTTCTTACAAATACTAATAAAATATTTAAGGGGTTATATTATTCAATTTTTTTTTTTTGCTTTTTTATCTATAGATTTAAATGATAACTAGTTATTTATTTGTATTTCAAATGAATTATAGGTGGGATTAATTTTAAAAAAAATTTACAGTTTTTTTCCTAGGTGCTTTCTCCGGGCGCTTCAAATTGTTTTAAAAGGACGCTCTACCCCTCTTACTAGGGTTTCCGATCTCGATTCGATTTTATCGAAAATCGATTTTTGGAGAGCCGATCTTCGATTTTTCGAATCGATTCTCTGGAGACCAAATCGATACAGAGATTGTGAAAAATTTACGGGATCGGAGATCGATCTTTTCGGATTTAAATTAGAATATTTTTAGTAAAAATATGATTAAATTATTGTAGAATATATTTTAAATATTTATGTTGTCAAATAATTTTACCACTTTTATGATTCATTTATAGAAAATTGAGTCAAATTTTGGATTCATGTGACTCTTTTAGCGCAAACTGGAAACCATTTTATTGATATTAAATTCAAAGAAAATTGAAAATTTTTTTGAAAGTGATTTGTGATTACCTAATAAGAAACTATTAAAACTTTTATATATCTTTTATTTCCTGCAAGTACAAAAACTGAATCGATTTTCGTCAGATCGATCTTTTGTAAGCCGATTTTCGCCTGCATCGCTTTTTGATTTGACGATTCGAATCGATTCACAAGATCGATCTTTTGGTCAGAGATCGGAAACCCTACCTCTTACATCATTCTGAAAGGAAGTTGAAAGTAAAAAATCAACAGGACGATATTTTCCATACCTCATATGGTAAACGTTTTTCCAAACCAAAATCAATATTTTTTAAAAATTTTGAATAGTTACTAAAAATGAAATTAATAATAAACATAATTACATAATAATCTTAAATACTTCCAAAGAAAAATTAATGTAAATTATAAAAAAAATTTGTCCGGAAATTGTTACTTTGCACATTGTTTACCTCTCATCGGAAAAAAGTTTTCCGACGTTACTCCCCATTGCCAGAACGCCATTTTGTATTTTAAATCAAAAAAACTATTTTTGTATATCTTAAAACATTTAATAAACTTTGAAAAACTCTAAGTATTATCGACGCAAGCTAAAAAGAACTTTTTTATCTACATCTGCATTTGTCTTTGTCTATCATATTAATAAATAGAAGTTTACTCACTCACTCATATAAAAACATAATTACTTGGTTTGGTTGGTAACTATGGAAATAATACAATTTGTGTTTCCCTCACCTCAGTTTCTGGAGGTCTTTTGAGCTTGCGCCCATAATACTTTGATTGTTTTATAGGTAGTGGAAAATGTTTCTTGAAAAAGACTAATTTTTCAACATTCCTATGAGTAGTATAAACTCGTCGTTAGGAGACGTTACCTTCTGATATTGTTTATAAGAGCAATAGAAAACGATTATCCGAAATATTTTGCTTTTATTGTTCAATATTTTTCTGTGAAAGTTATTGTTTTAAGAGAATTTAATTTTAGGGATGAATTTTATAACCCACAAATAATTAATGATACGTTGCTAAACGTCATGCTTGTAGATAATTTATTAACTTTTAACAACATATGATTAATCATATTATGTTGGATCATAATAGGTTAAATTATAGAATTTTGTTGAAACTAAAACAGAAAATCAGGCAAATCTTTCAAACAACTGGAATGGGTACAAGAAAATGAAAAAAACTTTCTTGTGATTAGGTCAGAAAATATCTGCGGTAGAACAAACAATCGAGAGGGGAGGGGGGAGATACCGTGAGAGAAAATTAAGTTTCCAGTTCATTAAGAAACCTTTTTAGGAAAGAGTTAATGAGAAATAATTCGTCTTTGAAATTTTCATTCAGTAAAATACCGCAATAGTATTCTATGACTCCGAACATTTTACATTAAAAAGATGTTATTTTTGTCAGTTCGTACGAAATCTGAAACTAATAAAACAACAGTCTTAATTTTTATTTATTTTTGTTGATTTATAAAAAAGTATTTTTTTTTATTTTAGATAAATTTTGTAATGATAGTATTAAATGCTGACAAAAAGAATTGTACTAACACGTGACTGCATATTATCTGACATATATATTATTTTGATTCAAGTGTCTTATTATGAAAGAAGGAAAAGTGTTTTCTATTATCTGTACATTTTTAAATGCAAAATACTTTTTACGTATTTCAGGAAAACAATTGCTATTTCTGACTATTCATTAAAAATTTATATATTGTAAACTTTATGTAAATTAAAATTGTCAACAAATAGAAAAAAAAATTGTTGGCTTTTTTACTTTTATAACTACTAATAGTGCTGGATTTACACCAAGGGCACGCGGGGCTAGTGCCCCGGGCGGCAAATTTTTAGGAGGGCGATAAAATTTAGAATTTGACGTTTTTTTTCCTGCTCGTCACTTACTTATTTTTTGTAGGGAAACGTTAAAAAGTTATTAAAATTTCTTTTGGAAATGGTAGGAGCGGCATTTTTTACGGTGCCCAGGGCGGCACTTAAGGTAAATCCGGTCCTGTCTACTAACCCATTTAGTGATGATTTAGTTACCGAGTTCGCTTATAATACAAGTTTCTATTTAAGATCCGTATTAATTTGAATACTAAATTAATTCTTATGTTAAGGTAGTTGGTCGATAAAACGATTTTTTCAAAGGAATTCAACGAAACTTCTCTAGATATTTATTTAATCCAATACCAATAATACGAGCCCTTATCGGAAAAAAATTGACCACCCCAATTTTGAGAAAAACGATTTCAAAGTTTTGTAATTTTAACACGGGCTCTTATGGGAAAACTATTTTTTTTTAATAAAATGAAAACGTGTCAAAGGAATTTGATAAAAATTTAATGTTATTTAATACAAAATTACAAACCATATTTAATAAGAAATAAAAGTTATTGACCACGTCGTTTTTGAAATATAATTTAAAAACATCATTTTACAACGTTTTTACAACGCTTTTTCAACAATTCTTTTAAATTGCTACAACATAAGCGCACGGAAATTCAAAAAAACAAGTGGTATACTAATATAATAACTGAAGAATATTAATACATTATTTAATTTTTGATAAAAGAAAATTTTTTTGCTGAGATATACTTATGTACTTGACAATCTCAGAGCAACTACGTTAAAGCTATTATTTTACTGTTATCTTATTTTATTATCTTTTAAATTGCTATTAAATTTAAAATTTAAGAAAGGAGGAAGATAAGTTAAAAAATCACAATCGGATATCTACTGGTTTGTTTTTGCAGCAAATTCTTTCTCTTTTTAGCGAATCTCCTTTATAGAACAAAAGTGGTTGTGTTCGGAGAACTGTCAATAATTTTGATTCGTCAACTGGATTAGTACAACGTAAGAACTTGTAATATGTTCGGATCATAATGAGTTAACACAATGTGTTATCAAGGGTGGATTATCCAACACAGTGTCATAGCATAGAGGACCCTCAGAGCTTTCGTGATTCTGATCTGCATGTCATCTACTAATTTAACTATGAATTAAGTCATGAATACTGACCGAACTCAAAATTGTAACCTTACACATTGCAGTTGTTAAGGTTTTTACGATTTTTTTGGTAACATAGGTCATGTAAACAAATTTATTATTTTTAAAGAAATGACACACGACACACCTTAAGCTTGGTAAATAATAATTATTTATAAAATAATTTTGTTTAAATTTTTTTTTATTTTATTTAAATCATAAAAAATATTTGTGCGTCACAAGTCCACACAATATCGGGCGCACAGCACAACACAAAACTGTGATAGTACTGATAGTCATAGTGATAGTAATGAATGAAATGTTTTAACAAAAACAAATCAATAAAGTTCGGTTTTTTTAACTAAACGATGACATTTAAAAGATTGTTATGTTTATGTACTTATACTTACTTGTGGTAATTAAATTGGTTACTTAAAAATAACTCCATAATACATGCATAAGATTTTATAATTAGGTACCGGGTTTCTTCGGACAGGTCAGGACCGTACTTATTTCAATAAAATTTTGCAACATTAAATTATGCACATTTGAATGAATATAATTGGTCAAAAATTACATTTTTCACCATTTAGAATACTAAAAGCATTTTTTATTTGACAAAAGTAAAAAAATTCAAAAAATCGGAAAAAATTTTTGTAAAATATATTGAAAAGTTGTTAAATATTTAGACGGTTCACTATAATAGCTAAGACGTACGTATTTACTAAGATTTTTTATTATTGAAAAACAAATTTTTAACAAGCAACTATACTTCTATCTCTCAAAATTGAAAACAATAAAAAATGATGAATTTATTTAATTTAAATGACATGTCACATAAATCACATACATAATATAAACAAAAATACTTTCGATAGTCAATTAAAATTACAGTGGCACTTTTCAATTGTGCAGGTAATAAATAAAAAAAAGGATGTTTACATAAAATACGTATAAATAATATTTTGATACACATATGTATGTGTGTGTATGTAACTTGTGTACGTTGTTTTTATGAAAATATTTTAAACTTTTAGTCACATTGAGGGCAATATGTATACCTGCATATGCTAAAGACGAAACTGTCTGATCCGAACGAAATCCGATACCTGTTTATAATATGTATGTAAATGTAAAACAATGTTGTATTGGTTACCACCTCTGGAGAACTACAATATGTACGCGTGCAGAAAATATTAAAATCGAATTCAATGAAAATAATAATTTATCAAATTTTATGAATTAGTTACTTCTGTTTGATGAAATAATTTTAAGCGAAACTCTTCTTTTGTGTTTTAGTCAACGAAACATCCATTTTTCTATATTCCAACACTAGTGGACTCTTATTTTACGAATTAGGATACAGAAAATTTTCAAAAGATCAAATTTTTTCTCTTTAATAAGTAGATTTATTAAAATTGTGTTCGAAGATTTTATACATTTCTATGAAGAATTTAAAAAATTGTAGCAGGTAGATGGAACTCTATTGGCATCTGTCAAATGGATGGGGTTTAAAATTGTGCATTAACATTAAGGACGATAAACTATAAAAGAGAGGATAGATTAAAGCAGGGATTCCCAAACTGTGAAATATCACAAAGGGTTTCGTTAACGTTTCGCTAAAAAGGGAAATTAATTTTAATAATTTCAGGCTGGCTGTAAAAGTGTTTCTTTCTTTTTTTTGGCTCGTTAGTTATATTTTGGGGGTAAATCTTTGAAAAATCTGATTTTCGATGTCAAAGAATGCCGCCAGAAATAATTTCTACTGTAAAGGAGCCACGGGTCTAAAAAGTCTTAGTTTTTTTAACCGGTTGACGGTCATAACCTACAACGACACAACGCCCAATTGATACACTATTTGAACAGTAAACTTTATATGGAATTGTTGACATCGTGCAACGTGCTGTGTGAGTTAGTCAGGTGTCACTTGACGTCTTATGGCGTCAATTGCCATCAATTACGGCAGATCTGTACTTACATACATACATAGGTTGCAAACTTTTTTGAACACACAGTACTGCACGTATATGTTTCTAATGTGTGTTTCTCTATACAACACGCAGCATACATTCATTAATATACAAGATCTCCCAAACAGCAAATATCATGTGAATGAAAGGGAAAGCGCGCGAAATTTATCACTATCGAATATGTACATAATATTCTGTGTGGTACATAATAATATTTCCTGATAAAGATTGGCTTGTGTAAAGTACATGTGTAGCATGTATTACAAATAGACACATAACTTTATATTTTAGTTTAGGTTCAATATTTTTATATATTAGGTACCTATATAAAAAAATAGCAGAACAAATAAATAAACAAATAAAATATAGATAACCAAAAAATCCTTTATGATCTGTCAATTGGAATATTTACGAAAACAAATCGAAAACGTTAGATAGAGCTTTTCGGTGTTATGACATCAAATTGTAATATTACAATAAATCACTCTTTTGTGCAGGGCCAGATTAGCCAATAGTCCAACCTAGGCCATGGCCTAGGGGCAGGAAATTTTGAAAATAGGGCGACAAAATTTGTAATTGACGTTTTTTTTTCTTTTGCTCGTCAGTTATTTTTTAAGAGAAAGTTCGAAAAAAAGTAAGAAAAATTAAGATTTTCTTCTTTTCAAGCAAAAGGTAGGGGCGGCTTTTTTCACGGTACCTAGGGTGGCACTCGGAGTTAATCCGGCCCTGCTTTTGTGGATACACTCATAAGGTATCGACGAAAAGGTCAGTGTAGCTCAATTTACAATGTGTGTACTAAAAAATACAGGCATCTGAGAATCGAATCTATGTGAAAAGGTGATTTCAAACTTTTAAAGACTCAGCGAGGAACAAAAAAATGACTGAATGATAGGTTAATGCGAGTACTGCAGCCCAATAAAACATAAATATTAACATGGTGGGAACATCGGGGATACAAATATTTAGTTTTCGAAATTTTTTTATTTTCCTGTCTATTATTCACACATACTTCAATTTTTTTTTTTTTTTTTTTTTGGAAAAAATTATTTATTACACACCTAATACCTCGTTCATACAGAAGTGCGGTAAGCAGCACAGTAAGTCGAACGTATAAATTAGGTTACTTATGTGTTTTAATAGGGACCGAGCTTGACAACATTTCCATCTGGTGTCAGATTGAAACAGCAGCTTGTGTGTAAAGTAGACAATATATATCTAAAATCATAGATATTAACAGTGATCCCTAACAGAATCGCCATATAAAATATTTTGGATTGGGGGGCTATAAATTTTATTACAAAGCTGAGGATTTTCCTCTGGATTTGAAGATCAGCCTAAGGAAGCTTTTGAGAACAAATCAGTAAAAATCAAAAATTACCCATTTTTCATAATTTAATATATAATTTTAATTTTAAATATAATTTAAAAAAATTAATGTTGAATAAATAAGTGGTCGACTGTAATAGAAATTAATTTAGACGAATTCAAAACATTTATAATGTAAACAATATCTCTATTTCCTTTATGATTATTTAAATAATATCTATATCTCACCTTCTTTATACCTGCTTTAATGTAAACAAAATTGATTGTATTAGTAGATTGTATTACTCTAGTAGGTCGCTCACAAGATTGAAGATGGTTTTGTTTTTGCAATAGAAAAATATAAGATATGTATGTACATATAACAAGCAAAATGATTCATAATATTGACAATTAAAAACACAAACAGACACAAAACAACATTAACGATGTGGTATTAGTAGTAAAACGTCGTAAAACTGATTTTTAAAAAGATTGATAATATTTTTACGTTTTATGACAGCCCTCCAGCTCTATTCGTAGCCCCCCAGTACAAAATATTTTATATGGCGACTCTGTTAGGGACCTTTTCTTCCCATCTCTGGATATTAGGTACTATATGTGCTAATCATGTAACCCAAATAAAACCATAGTAACATTAGTATGTAACACGCACATTCAATACTTCTCATTTATGTTGGCGCCAATCATGGTACCATCCAGTGTTCAAGCGCGGTTCTTATTATGCTACTGTACTTTTCTGGCCTACTTACGCGTTATACTTACTACTTGCGGCATCTGTGTGAATCTTATACAATATACAAAGTTGCTCTTAGCTTACATTTCTTTATATAGAAAGTGTTTGAAACGTCTGTGGTGGAGGCGCCGGAAATAATTTAAACGTTTACTAATATTAATACCTACATATTTTTTGATAAAAAAGCAAATTTAACTCTTTGTACTCAAGCAAAAATAAACGTGTTTCTCAGTTAGCTGGTAAGACATGTGACACATGACATGACGCCTATTTTTTTTTTTAAAAAAACTTGCAACTTTTTTTTCATAGCTCGAATTAAATGTTTTAAATGCTCTTTTTGTTAGATTTGTTACTTTCAAAAGTTGGTTCAACGCTATTTATTGGGTCCACAGACCCAGATTTTAATTTTTAATTGTAAAATATGGTTGAGCTAATGGACAAACCACCTTGTC
The DNA here is from genome assembly GCA_035578155.1 of Brachynemurus nebulosus. Lineage (NCBI taxonomy): Eukaryota > Metazoa > Arthropoda > Insecta > Neuroptera > Myrmeleontidae > Brachynemurus > Brachynemurus nebulosus. The sequence continues at coordinate 62,508,975 of JAPWDM010000002.1, forward strand.
ATGCTAGACATGTCTTATAAGCGCAAAGGGTTAATCTTATTTTGCTTAAATTGATAGCTAGCTACTTACTAATTTTAAACACACCAAATTTATCACAGTTTTATATATAGGAGTTTAATTTTAATAACAAAAAAAAAAAAAAATGTTGCCCTGATGACAGTATTGATAAGATTACCGTGAACCTTACAAAATAACAAAATCAAAACATTTGTAGATGTCATGGAAAAATACTCATATAATTTTATTTCTACGATGACCTAATAAATGTTAAAAACATTTTTTTTTTTGATAATGGCCAAAACTAAGTGAAATATATTTTTTTTTCCTAGTAGTGTTTTAGCTAAAAATAATTATTATGTAGGTATTTAGGATAAATCTTTCTTGTTTTTTACATAAGAAAAATCAAACTTCATTAGATCCTTTATACTAAAGTAAGCTGTACAGTCTACGCCAGGGGTTCTCAAAATTTTGCGTCGAAGGAAACAAAGGAAAAATGCGTTAGTTTACTTAAACTTGAAGGTACTTGAAGGAGTTCTACTGCTATATTAGAAATCTAAGGGAAACTTTCTATAGGAGTTGACTATCAGTCTATAACCAAATTGAGTTCTCAAAAATAGTACAATGCGTTCTGAGAAAGACAAACGGGTCAGAATTTACAGAGTATCGATAATAATTATTAAAGTATTAATAGATTTTGTATGCAATAATTTTGAAAGAAAAAAAAAAAACGTGATAATTTTGAAAATTCACGATTAAATTTTCTTATTATCTGTGGTTATTATTTGTTATCGTTGACTACTTATACTTTATGTGATTGATGACCTTCATTTTGCAATAAATATAAGTTTTTTTTTATTGTAATATTTTACTCTTAAGGTTAAAATTTCATTTTTTTAATTACCGATAATTTATTGAAAACAATGATATTTAAATAAAAAAAGACGTCATTTTTTTTTTTAAAATGTCATTATGAAATTTATTTTGATTTTTGGCAATTTTTAAATAACTATTTTCATAATATAATTTTTTTTTAATAAAGTAGCAAATAATATAAAGCAGTTCAAATAATACTTGAAAAACTAGTAATTTGAATTTGAATTTAATCTTTTTAATATTCGTATTCGTTATCATTCTTTAAAACACTTCGAACCTTATAGTAGCACTACATTCTCGCGAGGTCGCCTCGACGAGACGTTCGTCGAGGTTTTGACGAGGCGAGACAACACGAGTATGTACCGTCTACACTCTCGCTCATTACTCAGTTATTCATACTGCTCATACGCGTTCGTATAGTTTGAAATGTCAATCATAGATGGACAAGATGGGTGATGTCGGTGACATGGATTCAAATAACTGCTGCTGCAGTTCTATGTACTGTTGAATCCTATAATTTTCTTCATGCATATTACACAAAAAAGTTTAAAATAACGTTTAAAATAACGTTTTTGTAAATTTAAGGCATGATTTTAGGTTATGTATAAAAACATGATAGTACGCAGATATGCAACATATGCAATATCAACACACGAGTATATGCGAGAGTGTAGTTAATCGCCTCGCCTCGTGTCTCGTATCCTTTGACTTGTGACAAAAAACCGACTCAGATCGGAGACCTGACGAGGCGAGGCGAGGTAACACGAGAGCATCAACTACACTCTCGGTCTCGCGTCGCCTCGTGTTGCCTCGACGAGAGTGTAGTGCTACTATTAAAGCATACACTACTTCCGAAGTTGTCTGAAGTTGGCCGAGTTGGTTGAAGGAGGTCACTTCGTGCTACCTCGCTACGCTTCGGCCACTACTTGGTGTCGGTTTTTTTCGTGAGTGAAAGATAGACCGGGAGGCGGTAATAAGAAAGTGTTTACCCATCGAGTTAAAGAAAATTTCATTTTTCATCTAATAGTTTATCATTCGAAGTTACTAAAATGCTTTGTCGGCCAGGCCAACTCTTGTCCGGTTACGCGGGCCGACCTCGAAAAGTGGTCAATTTTTCGAGGCCCCCTTACCCATCGAGTTAAAGAAAATTTCTTTTTTCATCTAATAGATTATCATTCGAAGTTACTAAAATGCTTTGTCGGCCAGTCCAACTCTTGTCCGGTTACGCTGGCCGACCTCGAAAAGTGGTCAATTTTTCGAGGCCCCCTTACCCATCGAGTTAAAGAAAATTTCATTTTTCATCTAATAGTTTATCATTCGAAGTTACTAAAATGCTTTGTCGGCCAGGCCAACTCTTGTCCGGTTACGCGGGCCGACCTCGAAAAGTGGTCAATTTTTCGAGGCCCCCTTACCCATCGAGTTAAAGAAAATTTCTTTTTTCATCTAATAGATTATCATTCGAAGTTACTAAAATGCTTTGTCGGCCAGTCCAACTCTTGTCCGGTTACGCTGGCCGACCTCGAAAAGTCGTCAATTTTTCGAGGCCCCCTTACCCATCGAGTTAAAGAAAATTTCATTTTTCATCTAATAGTTTATCATTCGAAGTTACTAAAATGCTTTGTCGGCCAGGCCAACTCTTGTCCGGTTACGCGGGCCGACCTCGAAAAGTGGTCAATTTTTCGAGGCCCCCTTACCCATCGAGTTAAAGAAAATTTCTTTTTTCATCTAATAGATTATCATTCGAAGTTACTGAAATGCTTTGTCGGCCAGGCCAACTCTTGTCCGGTTACGCTGGCCGACCTCGAAAAGTGGTCAATTTTTCGAGGCCCCCTTACCCATCGAGTTAAAGAAAATTTCATTTTTCATCTAATAGTTTATCATTCGAAGTTTCTAAAATGCTTTGTCGGCCAGGCCAACTCTTGTCCGGTTACGCGGGCCGACCTCGAAAAGTGGTCAATTTTTCGAGACCCCCTTACCCATCGAGTTAAAGAAAATTTCTTTTTTCATCTAATAGATTATCATTCGAAGTTACTAAAATGCTTTGTCGGCCAGGCCAAGTCTTGTCCGGTTACGCGGGCCGACCTCGAAAAAATGTCAATTTTTCGGGGCCCCCTGACCCATCGATTTAAAGAAAATTTCTTTTTTCATTTAATAGTTTATCATTCGAAGTTATTAAAATGCTTTGTCGGCCAGGCCAACTCTTGCCCGATTACGCGGACCGAACTCGAAAAGTTGTCAATTTTTCGAGGCCCGCTTACCCATCGATTTAAAGAAAATTTCATTTTTCATCTAATAGTTTACTATTTGAAATTACTAAAATGCTTTGTCGGCCAGGCCAACTCTTGTCCGGTTACGCGGGCCGACCTCGAAAAGTGGTCAATTTTTCGAGGCCCCTTTACCCATCGATTAGAGGCTAAAATTTCGCCAGGTTAAAGATAAAACCTTTAATAATATTATTTGATTGGTTTTCCAAGTCATAACTTGTCCTTTTTGTCTGGCCGAGCAAATTTATGTATGGAAGTAAGATCACGTGGTAGTTATTAATATGCTGTTTCATGTGTGCAGTTACTTCTATTGATAAGAAAATGAGACCGTTCATATCGGATGGGTATTGAGTTTGTTAGGAAATTATTTACTCGATTGTTTGTGTAAGGGCGAGTCTGAGAAAAATTTTGTAAGAAGCTGGTTTGTAGATTACATAATTATCTTCAACTCTTATTTGAAACATTTTGGCGAAAAATTAGTATTTAAAAAATTATGATAAAATAAGTTAATTAGCCAAAGTGTGACAAATTTAGTCGTATAACTTTTCTATTTTCAGTCCAAACAAAAACGTGCTTCTAACCTTTTTGATAGGGTATTTACTAAAAAATAAATTTACCTAGTTAGTTTTTTTACGCGTTATATACTTACTGACTTTAAGCAAAGCGAAAGTGGACAATGAATTTCGAATAGGAAATTTTAGGAAATTTCCTTACAATATTTTTTCATTTAATAAAAAAGTAATTAAACATTAAATGTATCTGTGAAGTCTTAGGGCTAAATTCTGTTAATTTTTAAAAAACAAAAATTTTTAATGTTTTTACTACTTTATTAATTATATTGGTAACTACCTTATTAAAAATTATTTAATAATTAATTTTATACAATATGTTATGGTAACGTTCAAGGAACAACTGGATAGAAGTATAATAATATGAACAAATATTTAGGGCAAAGGGCAAAGATATACAATTTCGGTCAATTTCACTTTCGCGATGTGGTCAGTGTTTGACCTCTTTTACCATATGTGATACTAGTAAAACTATTATACGAACCCCCACGAAGTGAACCCTCATTGTCTCAATAAGTGTGAAAAACATAAGACATAAGATTTGAAAAAATATCAGTAGAAATATTTTTGCTAAATCTAAAGAAAGAGTGTCAAATTACTTACCAATTTAAAATATTTACAAACAAAATCGGCCTATTCAAAAAATGTAACCAAATTTCTAATACAATAGATATACATATATTTTGTCTTTCTTATTTCTTTGCCATTGGGAATAGATAGCATTTGACTGTCATTGATTTCATGATTCTTAATTTTAATATTTTGTGTAGGTACACTTTTTTTATTATTTTTGTATATTTGTAACCTTTTTTTTTTAAAAGAGAATTATTATGAAAACCCAAAATTATTTAAAGATTATGATACGTTCTAATTAGTACAAAATGTCCTGCATATTAAAAATAAAACATTTATAAGTAGCACATAATCTTACGTCCACACAAGGTATAAGACCTGGCCGACCAATGATATAATAAAGACGACGATTTTGATAGAAAATTAGTTAATTTACAAATTTTACTATTAATTGTCAAACGACCCACAGAAAACGAGAAACTAGCAAAAAAAAAAAAACACGTTTCTCGTTTTCGATGTGGTCATCGAACTACTTTCCCCAATTAAATATGGACTCTTCGTATATCATTACTAATAGCAATTTAAAAGTATACGCTAACATGCTACCAGACTCAAATTTGTCCAAAGTGAAAATTCGACACTATTTCCCAATATTTTCTGTAGCTGCATACCTCACCTGTCCACTTTCGCTTCGCTTAAAGTCAGTAAGTATATAACGCGTAAAAATCGAACTAGGTAAATTTATTTTTTAGGAAATACCCTATAAAAAAGGTTAGAAGCACATTTTTGTTTGGACTGAAAATAGAAAAGTTATACGACCTTAAAATTTGTCACGCTTTGGCTAATTAACTTACTTTATCATAATTTTTTAAATACTAATTTTTCGCCAAAATGTTTCAAATAAGAGTTGAAGATAATTATGTAATCTACAAAAGCTTCTTACAAAATTTTTCTCAGTCTCGCCCTTACACAGCTAATCGAGTAAATAATTTCCTAACAAACTCAATACCCATCCGATATGAACGGTCTCATTTTCTTATTAATAGAAGTAACTGCATACATGAAACAGCATATTAATAACTACCACGTGATCTTACTTCCGTACATAAATTTGCTCGGCCAGACAAAACGGACAAGTTATGACTTGGGAAACCAATCAAATAATAATATTAAAGGTTTTATCTTTAACCTGGCGAAATTTTAGCCTTTAAATCGATGGATAAGGGGGCCTCGAAAAACTGACCATTTTTCAAGGTCGGCCCGCGTAATCGGACAAGAGTTGGCCTGGCCAACAAAGCATTTTAGTAACTTTGAATGGTAAACTATTAGATGAGAAATGAAATTTTCTTTAAATCGATGGGTCAGGGGGCCTCGAAAAATTGACATCTTTTCGAGGTCGGCCCGCGTAACCGGACAAGAGATGGTCTGGCCGACAAAGCATTTTAGTAACTTCGAACGATAAACTATTAGATGAAAAAATAAATTTTCTTTAAATCGATGGGTCAGGGGGCCTCGAAAAATTGACATCTTTTCGAGGTCGGCCCGCGTAACCGGACAAGAGTTGGCCTGGCCGACAAAGCATTATAGTAACTTCGAATGATAATCTATTAGATGAAAAAAGACATTTTCTTTAACTCGATGGGTAAGGGGGTCTCGAAAAATTGACAACTTTTCGAGGTCGGCCAGCGTAACCGGACAAGAGTTGGCCTGGCCGACAAAGCATTTTAGTAACTTCGAATGATAATCTATTAGATGAAAAAAGAAATTTTCTTTAACTCGATGGGTAAGGGGGCCTCGAAAAATTGACCACTTTTCGAGGTCGGCCAGCGTAACCGGACAAGAGTTGGCCTGGCCGACAAAGCATTTTAGTAACTTCGAATGATAATCTTTTAGATGAAAAAAGAAATTTTCTTTAACTCGATGGGTAAGGGGGCCTCGAAAAATTGACCACTTTTCGAGGTCGGCCAGCGTAACCGGACAAGAGTTGGCCTGGCCGACAAAGCATTTTAGTAACTTCGAATGATAATCTTTTAGATGAAAAAAGAAATTTTCTTTAACTCGATGGGTAAGGGGGCCTCGAAAAATTGACCACTTTTCGAGGTCGGCCAGCGTAACCGGACAAGAGTTGGCCTGGCCGACAAAGCATTTTAGTAACTTCGAATGATAATCTATTAGATGAAAAAAGAAATTTTCTTTAACTCGATGGGTAAGGGGGCCTCAAAAAATTGACCACTTTTCGAAGTCGGCCCGCGTAACCGGACAAGAGTTGGCCTGGCCGACAAAGCATTTTAGTAACTTCGAATGATAAAATATTAGATGAAAAATGAAATTTTCTTTAACTCGATGGGTAAACACTTTCTTATTATCGCCTCCCGGTCTAAGAGCTTGAATTCGCTCGAGCATGAAGCGACTCACTGTACTACACTACTCGACCTACTTTAAAACTTCTGTAGTGAAGCTACTTTAGCCTCGACTAGCTTCAGCGATTACTCTGGTGAGTGTAGAGGAGGCATTATATGTACCAATAACGTATTGAAGAAGAGAAAAATGTTCGAAAGATTTTCGAAAGTCAAAGTTATCATCCATTATATCTGCAATTTTCACTTAAAAAGGGAAAGAAATATGATTTCATTTCTATCTATTCAAAGTAAGTTTGAGTTAGCAAGGAAAAATATTCATTTTTTTGATATATGACAACAAAATTTTGCAAGTTGTATTGTTTTTTCAAAAGAAATAAGGTGGTGGGCGCTTTACAAAATATTTCTGTCAGTAAAATTTTTACCTAAATTTAGTTACTCGTATATTTTAAAATCAACTTCTGTGTTACAATAAATTATAAACAAAAATTTCAATTTTATAAAATAAAATTTATTATTTATATATTTATTTTTTTTAAAGAAACTTTTTGTACCTACGAGAATTTAAATAATGTAAATATTTAAGTGATATTGTAAATATTAATTTTACACTTCAATATTATTTTTCAAAGTATGTATGTTACTTTGCAATACAAAAATATACAATATCCGGTAAGGAACAATGAAAATTTAAAATTATAATACCGAAAAATTAATTCAAATGTTTAACAATTTATTTGAATTTTACTTATTGGCTTCATATTTACTTTTTTTTTTAAACTGTATTTTACATTCCAATAACCATTTATTGATTTAGTATTTAATATATGTTTACAGAGAAGAATTAAAATTTCCTCTAAAAGCTTGTATTTTTTCGGATTTTTTTTTTTTTTTTTTTACATATATACTGTGTGAGTTTTTCGAGAGTTGCCATTTTTGTTACAGCCAAACCGTTAATTTAATAGAAAAATTGTTCAAATAAGAGTTGTAGATATCGACGGGGGCAACCGATTGCTATAGTCAGGAGCTTTATAGCTCTTATGGTTTTCGAGCTACGATACAAACTTATAGATTTTTAAATGGGACTATATATTAATTTTTCGATAAAACTGATCTAATGCATTAATTAACAACATAAATGAGCAAAAAAATTTTTTTTACCCAAGTTTAATTTTTTAATTTTTCTTTAATTTATCAGTTAGGCAGTAAAAATATGCATATGTACTTGAGGCTACTTCGACCGATAGTGTTTTTCTTGGTTACATTTCCATTACATCCAAGAAAAGAACCTTTTCCAGTTTCATTTCTATCATAAAAATTTGATTGTAATAGAAATGGCAACTCTCAAAAAACTCACATGGTATAATAGTACTGCTAGCAGTTGTCTCTTAATACCTAAAATATTATACCCTAGAGTAAGCAAACCTTTTTGAATATTCATATGAAAAATACATAAATTTGAATTTATGAGGCTTCGAGCGATACATAAAGGAAAAAATTCTTGTACCCTTATACAAAACCTGTAAATATAATATTATAATAAAATTTAATTATGTTGCTTTTAGCAAATTTCCAATAGGAAAATTAGTGATAAAGTAATAAAACAAATACATGAAACAGAAGCTACTGAAGAGACCAAAATTTGTAGCATTTCATTTTATAGTTAAAACTTAAACTGTGAAAATTCATTCACTTTTGTTATTAGTGTTCCGTAGTCCTAACCACAGAGCACATGATTTCGTAGGGTCTGACATCGCTTTGCGTTATTTGACACGCACCTGACTAGTTGTCAATTTATAGGTATAGGTATACCGGCAATACCTATTTTGTGTTATCTTTTAGACTTTCAGTATATTTATAATGTTTCTGAAAAGAATTTATTATGCGGTAAATATTGTTATCTTTTATTCATTATTATATTTGAAGTAGTGACAAGAAACCTTGAAAACAAATTATTTCTTACGTAATAAAGATGTTTGCATATTTTTTTTTGTAGATGCATTTTACTACCGATTTTATAAAAAGAATTAAGTATTTACTTATGTATAGGTACTTACATCTAGTTATTTATTATTAGAGCTATTGTTCATAAGAAATTTTTATTCACGGGTCTTGGCTTTTTCAGTAGCTAAATACACCCCGTCCAAAAATGATAGCACACATTAATTTTTTTGATTTTCTTTTAATTCATTATTCATAAAAGTGATTTGATATATGCATATTTACACACTTAATACAACATAATTTACTAATAAGTAACTTTTTAATTTAAACTAATTTTAATACTTATTTTTAAAAAATAAATCAAAACCACTGTTCAAAAATGATAGCACACTTTAAAGTTTCTAACTGTTAAATCACAAACGGGCAAATTTAAATGTGTGTGTAATTTCCATTTCTTTTGATGGTTTCAAAAATTCGGTCTTTCATGGATAAAATTAATTTTTGAAATACAGACACATTTATTTTAGCCACTCTTCTTCGATTTTCTTTCGCAGTTCTTTAACGCTGTTAAATTGTCTTCCATTTTCGTAAACTGATTTCGGTAATATACCCCGCACATTTTCTATGTGATTTAAATCTGGACTACGTGCTGGCCATTCCATAACTCTAAGATTATGTTCCCGAAACCATGATTTTATTTCCCTCGAACAGTGAATGGATGCATTATCCTATTGGAAAATCCATTCTGGCCCACCAAGCAGTAACGCAACCGGCAGCAAATGCGTTTCTAAAATTTCTTTGTACCGCAGTGACTTTATTTTTATTGTTTTACAAGCAATATCTGCTTGGCCGTTAAAAGAAATTCCACCCCATATGATAATGCCACCACCATCGACCTGCCGCTCAAAAAATATTTTTTTCTTCCTTTCGAAGATCGTGCCAGTAATAGGCAGGACCGTCGAGGCAAAAGCGTTTTTCATCGGAAAAAGTAACTGTAAGCCACTTATCGCCGAAATCCATATATTTTTTTGCAAAATTTAAACGACTCTCTTTATGTTTCTGTGTAAGTTGAGGTTTACACATTTTTTATTTTTATAAACTATAAATTTTTTTCGCCCTATTGTGTTTGAAATTGTAGTTTTTGAGACGTTTAAATTCATTGCCAATTTAATTTTGATAGCGACATGTTTTCAGTCGTTGCTAACCGACAAATACTGCGTTCTTGACGTTTTGAAAGTTTTCTTTTGCGTCCAGTTGAATGGAGTGTCCATATTTTGGTCTCGTTTTTTTAATAAAATTACATATTACTTTTCTAGATCGCCCGATTTTTTTCACTATTTCGCTAATAGATTTATTTTCCTCTAATAATGCCGTGATTCTACCTTTTTCAAATTCGTTTACATATTTCCTACTGCCCATTTTAATTTTAAATTATTTTAAATGTTGAAAAACTACTAAACGTGACAAAGTTCTGTACCAAGAATAATTTACATATGATTTTTTAAAATTCAAATGGGTATGTGACACAAATATAAGGAAATATTTATTTAATTATTACTAAAAATAATAAACACTTAAGTGTGTGCTATCATTTCTGAACGACATTTTTTTAACGTTTACTTTACATGAGAGTTGATATTGCTAATATTTAAAATATAACTAGCCTACGTATTATGATGTGTTACGCTAATACAAATGCATGTCTTAAAACTCTTTGATCAGCTTTCGATAAAGTATACAATTAAAAAAACGCCGTGAGCAGCGGGGCCCCATCACGGTAGTCGAATTTTCTCCTTCATCTTCGGTATTGAATGTCTACAAGCGAAATGTGATTGAAAGTCTACAAGCGATTTGTCATTTTGTTGGTTTCAAAACTGGTGATGAGTGTTCGGCTGATCGAGGCTTTAAAACAAGGTTTTAAGTATTTAAGGGCTGTATCTCAGTAAATTTCAATTTTGTGCCGAAAACAGGTAGCAGAAAAAAAGCCAACACAATTCGTACGAGGACATTCCTGCCCATGTTTATCCGCTAATTGCCTTTATGTTTTAGTTTTAAATATTAAAAAAGGACCTTAAATAGTAAACTGGAAGGCCTTTATAAAGATATTTTTTCTTTCCAAAAAAATCCAAAATTTCTATTTTATAAATACTAAAAATTCAAAATTCCTAATTTATAAATAAACAGTGACTTTAATAACATTTTTAAATTACTTAATATGTACGTATTTCATTTGTCATAAAAGTAAGTTCACTTTTTTTTAAATTTTTTAAAATTGCTATTCGCCTACTTGTATTTAGAATAAACATAATGCTTTTAAAACACATTTAACAATAGCATTCAATTCCGATGTAAAAATGGGAGAAGTGGGGGGAAAAGTGATGTGGACTCCCTACAAGGTACTAGCTGGATACTAACTGAATACACGTACAAAATTTCAGCCCTCTAGGTTTCCTTATGGAGTCTCTAGACGTGTTAGAAAACAAGCAAAAAAATTAAGGAAATATTGGCGTAAAAATCGTGGGGGTAAGGGTTAAAAGTTGAAACCTCCAAAAAACAGTGTCTGGCTATTAGCTTAACCTGTACACCAAATTTCAGCCCTCTAGGTTTATTTGGGGAGATTTTGACCCGAACGAAACTGTTAAAAAACAAGAAAAATCATGTTCTTTTGGGTATAAAAATGGTGGGGGTAGGGGTTAAAAGTCGAGACCCCCAAAAGGCACCCCCTTGATACTAACTCAATCCGAATACAAATTTTCAGCCCTCTAGGTTTATTCGGGTGACCTGTGCGAGTGGTACAAACTTCGAAAACGTCGAAAATGCATGAAATTGTAGCTTAAAAATGAGGGGGGTGGGGGTAAAATATTAAAACCTCCAAAAAGCACAACCTAGGTACGAACTTTATCAACACACCAAATTTCAACCCTCTACGTTAATTCTGGGGGGCTGGGGGCCTGTTAGATCCAGCGAAAATCGTTTTTCCCCCCTCTACTCCCACCATATCATCCTAGGAAGCTGAATTTTGGATATGTTGTAGATAATTGACCGAAACATTATTTAAAACCGATTTGGAAAAGTTTTATTGCTTTTCCGCCCCCCACCACCCCCTTAAAGGTCGGGTCCGAAAAAAAATTTGCCCAAAATTTGACCCCACTTTGATAGTATTGTTGTGCATCGGAATAAGCCCCACTTACCAAATTTCATCTCTTAACTTCCATAGGGGGGCCCTACACATATTAAAAGGTTGCGGGAAAATATATATATATATATATATATATCAGACATCTTTTTTTTTTACATAATCGTGTTCTACGGGTCCGAAAACGGATAGCGCCCCTGGTCTCGCCTCTCGCAGCTCTTATCGTATAGACTGTATAAGTCTAATTTTTCGGAGAAAATTCGACTAAAAACTGATGTGTGCTATCATTTCTGGACGGGGTGTAAATAAAAAAAAAAACATATTTAAATAAGGCCGTATTCTAGTCTAGAATTTTTTTAAATTCGATTTTTTTGTTCGATTTTCTGAAAGTATAGATCTTAAAAAATGTGTTCTTAAAAGGAAATTTAAAAATTTTGAAAATTTACAAAGTTATAGCCATTTTAATTCGGTAGGTTCAGGTATCAGGTAGGTACGTATTATACTTCAAAACTTTAAATGCATTTTTCTTGAAACTACATTTTTCACGCCGGTCGATATGTTATTCCGAATTTCATTTATCCAATCAACTTCAAATTTGTACCTTCAATACTTGTTGTTTTATGAAAGGGACTACGGATATTGCAAAATGTTAATTTTTACTATTTTTAAAAAATAACAAACTTTAAAAAAAAAAACCCTTAAAATTTTTTTTCAAACTGCCGCTATATAAAACAAGTAAATAAATAAGTAAGGTCAAATGTAAGAGTCGTCTCCCCCCACTTCACTTTCGGTAGCAATAAGCTATAGTTCAAAAATAAGCTGAAAAAGGTCAATATTTTTTTATTTTAAACTTACAAACACAAAACACTATATTATATGCTTACAACTTATTCTGTGCTTACAACCAATATTATTAACAGTAATATAAAATACAAAATAGTTATGTACCGTAAAACCGTCTAGACCCGGACACTTTTTTACATTTTTTGGTATAATTTTATGTTTATACATGTTTCCTTCATAGATATCACCAATAAAAGTATTACCATTAGAAAGAGCGTATATTATATGTTATATCCCTGGCCCATTTGTTTCATTATAAGTAAAAATAAAAAATAAAAAATTAGTAAGTGTCCGGGTTTACACCCCAAATCCGTCTTGACCCGGACACTTACTTAAATAATGTAATAACATGCAAAGTAACCTCTCCCGTCGAGGCTAGGACAGTGTTTTATATCGTCTGATGTCTTTGAACCTGTCAAACGCTTCAAAATATTTTGTGGGAGAGGGGTCAATACATAGTATGCCTCTCTATGAAGTAAACATGCGATATGACACCAGAAGGAGGCATAAACCGCGTAATTCTGGCGGGAATATAACGTATGGATAGTGGAAGTTACAGCCAGTGCGAATCGCGGCCATAGTGTAATAAACTGATGTGTCCGGGTCTAAACGGATATATGTATATAGCATGTATTTTTTATATATACATAAAATATAACTTCAAACATCATTAAATGATGCGCGATAAAATTCTGGACACATACATATCAAAATTAAAACAATATAACAATTATGACGAAAATTACATGTCTAAGTTAGGCTTACATTTTATTTCTTTGAAAAACTGGAAAATAGTAATCCTGTAAAATGAGATAGTAAAAGTTGAAATCCGTAGTTTTTATTGGTACAGCTGTTTAGAGGACGTTTTTCTCTCTCTCTAATGACGTCAAGAACAAATGTTTATTGTAGCAGGTTAATGTAGAAACTACTTACTTTTAAGATTGGTGCAAAGTGTCCGGGTCTAGACGGTTTTACGGTATATAATTTACAAAATTATACAAAATACAAAATTTATTTATACTTCAGGTTGACCAAGTGAATAATATTCAATTTTTACGGCGTGCACGGAAGTAAACGTTAGAAATATTAACTAGACGATAAAAAGAAAATTTACTACTGTTTCTAAAAATTTATTATTAAATTTCAAGAAAATAGGATTATCCAAATAAATGATCAAATATCACACTATATTCATACAAATTCTAAATTTATACAATGTCTTATTATTGCCAAATGATTATATAATCAATGCGAAATGAATCAACAACGTCTCTAAAGAAATATGTGTTTCAAGATGTCTTTTTGAATGTGTGTATATTTGCATGTACGCAAATAATTGTCTGTAGGTATACATTGTATGATATTGTATGTAGATTATGCACACAATTTGTCTCAAAAGATGTGCTTCAATTTAATTTTCAAATTGTGACACTTGATAAAAAACTATACCTACTTGCGAATTAAAACGGAAAAAAAATGTGTGCGTTCAAATTTTTATGATGAAGGGATCAGCAAAAGTTATTGAGATTCATTGGGTTGGAATCGTCTCTACATATAATTTAATTTTAATTGTAACTTTACGAACGAGAATTCAAGAAGTATGTTCGCGATGCTACTACTTTTTTCCTTCTAATCTGTTTTTAAATTTCTTTACTTGTAGTCCAGACTGGGCGAATCATCCACGAACGAGCAAAATTCTTTGACATCCAAAGAGTCGATGGCTTTCTCGTCGTGTTCGTCTGTGTTTGTTCATTACTGGTCCAGAGTAATTTATAATTTCGACAATTTAATTTATTTATTAAATAAATTAAAGTAAAAAAAATATTCTTTAAGAAAAAGCTGTTATTTAAAAATGGGCTAAAAAAAATAAAATAACTTTTGAGTGAAGTTTGAAGCAATATGCAACATAAAAGCTTAAGACGTTAACATTATTTCTGTTTTGGATATAAGTGTAGCTATTTTACTTTTCAGTAGTTACCAAACTTAATTAAACGCCTCAAGCTTTTATAAATTATGTTGCATATTGCTTCAAACTTCACTCAAAAAGCATTTTATATTTTTTAGCCCATTTTTAAATAAAAGCTTTTTCTTAAAAAATATTTTTTTTTACTTTAATTTATTTTCTACTTTTTAGTCTGATTACAATTAATTTTAAAAAAAAAAATTAAAGAAGTAATTTTTTTACCTATGGGTCTGTCCACGACAAAAGGTCCATAACATAAAAAAATAAAAAATATGGTAAAATTATAATATTACTGGTATTGTGTTGTGTATTAGATGTAGGAAGTGGGCACCACTTTTTTTTGCAGGGAACTTGTGTTTTGTTTGTTTTTTTGCCAGTTGTTTGGAGGCTATGTTGATTGTTAATGGTGTGTTGATTTTTTTGTATCCTTTTTAAGAATAATGTTACAGTTATAGTTGAAAGTTGAGAAGTTTTGATAAAAGAAGAATGATCTACAGGATCTAAGGTAACTATAACCCTAAAGCTTTTAATTCAAACTAATTTCATAAAATTATGAAATGGATGAAAGATTAGGAACCCAGTAACTGTAACGTGAGTTACCAAAACATTAATTTGTTTCTGTAACTTTTAGGAAATTGGGCTTAGACATATGATTTTTTGTATTCTCTTCACAAATAACTCATTGATTGCAGAACTAATTTTTTTATATTTTTACAAAAAACAAAAATGTAAATTTAACGTACCTAAAAAATGTAACGTGAGTTACCAGAATGGTAACTCACGTTACGGAGTTTCTTAAATAGGAGTTATTTCTTTAGTTGTTTCTTTATTCGAGAAATGATGTGCGCCAGAGTAATATGGATGCCATCCCTGAGCAAAAGTTATGTGTTTGAAGAGTGTTTCTGGACAAAATAACAAACTTTTCAAAATAGATGAAAATGACGTTACTTGTGTTAGTGTTAACAGGTTTTAAATGTACTTCCTTACCCAGAAATTGAAATGAAAGGTGGTAGGATGTACTAGAAGTTCAAAAGATCAGTTAATATTAAAGACAAGTAAAAAACAGTAAGGGTTTCCCATTATGAATTTAGAAATGTTTTAACCAGTATTATAAGACAGCCTACTAAAAATTGTAGGATTAAAATAAATAGGCTACTTTTTCACCTTCTGTTTAAAACTTCTATTGTTTAAGACTAGTATTTTATAGTTTATAACAGGTATTATAAAATTTTTCTGTTATTATGATATTTAGTAATAATAAAACTTTCCTAGTATTTCATATGTGTCGCTTAATTTGTTTGCCCAAACACTTCTTTTCTAAAATACTTCTATATAAAAAAAAGGGCTTCAACATTGTAAAATATTCTTTTAAAAACTGTGTACATTGATTTGAGTAATGTATACAAATAATAATTATTTTATATAACTGTTTTCAGACTATTTTCCAATGAAGACAAAATGTAACGTGAGTTACCGTAACGTGAGTTACCGACATTGATATGGAATTTTAATAATAAAGTCTTCTACAGGCATAGGAAAATTTTGACAAACTTATCATCTTCTATATAACACACACAGGTTGAATATAAAAAAAAAATTATTCTTGTAACTTTGAATCGGGAGCAGAAAAAAGCAATTGACTCCAAAGTAAATTTTGTACTGTCCCTTTTTTGTAACGTGAGTTACCGAAATGTTTAAATTATTATTTCAGTTGTGGACAACCCAAAAGCTTTAAAAAAAAAATGATGGTAAAAGCAGATCATCATGCTAATACTAGGAAAAATTCCAATTAAAAAATGTTTTAACTTAGTGTTGTTATAATACAAAAACTATTAAATTTTGATTCACTTGGTAACGTGAGTTACCGTGGACACACCCCTATATTTTAATTGGTTAATTTACCCTAATCAAACATAACTATGGAAACAAAAAATTTCAATATAAAATCAATGAACAATATTTGACAATTCGAAATGTCAAAAAGTTGCACAGGACTAAAAATCAACAATTTTGGTTTGGGGCGATTTAGGACAAAACTAATTATACAATATTGCATTGTCATCAAAGTTATACACGTATGCAAAATTTGAAACCTCTAGCTCAATTAGAACCTATCTAAATTTTGATTCCAAGATTTGATCTAAACCAACATACTAACATACATAGCAAGTTAAATAATTAAGGTTTTAAAAACAACACAATAGAAGACGATCATTCTGAGGATATTGCATGCCACCGAGGAAATCGAACTTCCCATGGTAATGTCCTCAGCTTGCTTAAATATACCGAGAAGATATCTGGCGGTGAAGACATTATCAGTATTCAAAAGTAATCCTTTAGTGTAGTTTTGTACATGCAGCCAATTTTTGTCAGACAATAACTTATTATTAGGTAGTTCATTAGGGTTTAATGGAGCAAACAAATTTTTAATATAATTAATCAAACTGAATCAATTTGTTAATTAAAATCTAAGAATAGTGGTAAAATTCGAACTTGTGATTGATCTTTTGCACTTGTGGTAATTTAAATTTATAAATGTCAAATATACACTATATAGGTCTTCTATTATCAGATATACACATAGCTCTACTTATAAAATTAGATTAGTGAGGTATACTACCACGAATAAATACAGGTGGCGAAGATTTCATTGCGCATACAATTAGGGAAGAATAACAAAAAAAAGTGGTAGGGATTAGTTATATAATTTATTCAGTCTTAATAAATATTCTAAAACTTTATAAATTCTTGCAGACAGCATGAATTAAGTTAATAACTTAATGTGTGTCTGTCTGTTATTTTGTTAATTACGGAAATACATCAGATATCATCAATTACATATACAGTAGAACCTGTTTAAGTTGGACACCCGCGGTGCCATCAAAAACTGTCCAACATAAAAAGGTGTCCAACATATGCAAAATACCAAAATCATCTACGCTTAGTAATTTTAAGGTTAACACTAATTTAGAATATAATGCAAAATTAATTATTTTTAAAGTAATACATATACACACATCTACGTATCAATATTTATTGAAATAAACTATCGAATAACAATCGTAATACATACATATTATAGATATTTAAACATTATCTTTCGTAAAAAAATCACTTATCTTAGTTTGTTTGGATACAATTTTTAGGAAAATTTTGCTTTCTAATTTGCTTTGAATTTTGAATAAATCTTCGAACAGTTCGCATGGGTTTTCAGTTAAATACTTAATGGCGGTATTTATACCGTTCAAAGCTTCTTCAGGGGTTGTTGGTTTCTCCGCTACTTTCTCGCACTCGTCACTAGATTCTTCGATTTCTTGTTCCTCGTCTAGTTGTAAAACATGTTGAAGAACGTCTTGATGTGTATTGAAGACATGATCGTGTACCTCCAAGTAGGCATCGGCGGTGATCATTTCTTCAGCAGTCTGTAACTGATTTTGAAACTCTGGAGGTAATAATTTAATTGCATCGCGAAGTTCTGAATCAGGGTCTTCATTATGATCCCCTTCATTTGCTTTTGGAATACTAAAACCAGCTCGTCTAAAACACTTAACAACTGTTTCCGTAGATACAGCTTGCCATGCTTCGCTGATCCATCGAATTGCATCCAAAACCGTGACTGAGTTGATAAATTCCTTGTGGTTGTTAGAAATTTCAGATTTAGCAACTAAACACATAAGCAAACTTTTGCGGTAATAAGCTTTCATTGTTGAATGTCCAACGTAAACAGGTCAAAATATCAAAAATCATTTTAAAAAACTGTCCAAATTAGACAGGTTTCCAACACATAGAGGTGTCCAACTTATAAGTATTAATATGCATTTAAAACAATGTAATTTCGCCAGGCCAATTGAAAAGTGTCCAACTTGAGCAGGTGTCCAGTATACAGAGGTGTCCAACTTGGCAGGTTTCACTGTATTAATGTTCAGTCATTCAAAAAAAGTATAAAACTACCTACCTTTGTTTTTTAAAAAAAAATTTATTTAAATGAATGTATGTAAATATAGAAAAAAATTAACATTTAATATTTTTTAATTTAATTCATTGACTTCTATAATTATGAATATTAATTACAATACTGACAAAACTGTACGTAGAATTACTTAATATATTAAGTTTTTAAAAAAACAACTTATTGTGTCTTCTATGTTATTCGGTTTTTTAACTTAAAAGTTGCTACTAACTTAAGTCAGAGTACCACATTTCATTCAAATTCGGCTATTTGCATATATTGATACTTATTCCTTTGTGTTTTTATTGTCACAAATTATAATAAAGTGTATTTATCATTAAACTGTCGAAAATATATTTCCAAGACCAGAATTGTCTGCTATTTTTTATTCTAACTGAATTTAGGGGGGACATCAAAACATTCTTAACTTTTACCTCTCTTAAATGTCATATTTAAAAGCCAGACAACAAAACCTATCTACATGACTAAAAATACGGGAAATTTTTTTGGAAAGCACTCAGCTAAAGTTACTTACTTGATGGATTTAGCTAAATGAAGTGATAGAGGATGACTCCAAGGATGGCCTAACGGAACCCTAATTTTGAAATTTGGCTTAGTTTTTGAGTTACGGGCCCTAAAAATCTAAAATATTTTTAAGAGAAATTAACGTAAAGTAAAACTGTTTATTCATTTCTATAGAAACGAATAAACAATTGATTACAGAAAATTACGCTAGCATTATTCAAATGCTAGTATTTAACCCTAGAATCATACGTTGGTCTACGAGTCAAGTTAATCATACATCGGCGTCGTTTCGACGAATGGACTTTTTACGGGAAGTTTTAGAGTTTATTTGCAAAAAACATTTTTTTTACATAACAATACTACAAAAGCGAACAAAATATTTAAAAAAATTGGATTTGGAAAAATTTCTTAATATAAATATTTATTAATTTTTTTAATCTTTTTATCAAAGCATATTTTCACTATAAAAATTAAAAAATAGATAAATAAATCAATTGTATCATAAAACATGTCTTTAAAAAATTAATTAATGAATTATTA
Organism: Brachynemurus nebulosus; assembly: GCA_035578155.1. Lineage (NCBI taxonomy): Eukaryota > Metazoa > Arthropoda > Insecta > Neuroptera > Myrmeleontidae > Brachynemurus > Brachynemurus nebulosus. The sequence continues at coordinate 62,528,511 of JAPWDM010000002.1, forward strand.
TTAGTCAGTGGACATGTGTGACTTTACAGAATGTGAAATTTCTCGGTCACAAATATTCCGGTAGATATGTAGTTATTTCCTCATTAGGCACATTTGTAAATTTTCTAAAATTTGTTAGTAATTTTTCGAATAAGATCTCAAAAAATAATAAAAATTAAAATATTTTCCACAAAATAAATTGTTAACCTTTTATTAAGTCACTTGAAACGCATTCTTTGGTTTTCGATTCAATATATTAAAACTTCAGTATTATGTCGTCTCTATAAGTCAAACAGCTGTAATCATCTTTCACATTATCATAATCATTGAATAAATTAATTATAACATCCATATCTTTAATAAATTTTAGAAAAATTAGGAAAACTTTTATATGCAGAGTACAAAATCTTTAAAAAAAATATAGGTTAATCATACATCGTCGTCCTTTTGACGCACACTATTTCAGTATAAAAAAAACGACAATAGCTATAAACAAAATTTATACGTCTTATGTGTTATAATAACAAATAAATTAGATAACAGAAGTTTCACAGCAAGCGGGCACCGACAAGTTGTAGTATTGGAGCAGGTAGAGAAGTTCGTTCGTCGTTTTGACGAGTACGTATGATTCTAGGGTTAAATGGAAAGAAGTTATCTTTTAAGTTAGCTACATGACATAATGTTTTCACTAGTAAGATAATAGGAGGCATTTTAATATAAAAATTAATTTAGTAGTAAGATAAAATATGTCATTTTAAATATGAATATTACCGCGGTTTTTGAATCGTATTTAACTAATAACTTTATTACAGATGCTTAGTTTAAAGAAAAACGTTTGGAAAATATACCACAATTTTAGATGCTACGTCAAGGTAATGTACCACTATACAAATTACTGTGAAAAAAGTGACGTCCCACAGATTGCGTCCCAAGTGGACGTGGTGCCCCCTAAACAACTATTTACTTTGTAAAATATAATTAATTTGGTACTGGCGGTGAATATACTAGAAAAGATTTGAATGTTATTGACACATATTATCTGAATACAATCGTCTTTGCCCAATTGTATTTTGAGCAATTTTTGCGTCCCATTTGAAACAGTACCAAAACATTTACGTCAAACAACAAACTTAATAAACTGTTTAAATTAATTAATATATGGGGAGGTCATTAACTTTTTCGAAAGTATAATTCAATAATGATTTTCCGGTCTAAAATCAGTTTTAAAATGGCCTATATTCTATAAATGTATTTTCACGACTTACTTTTAATACGGAAAATACTATATGTATAATCTAAATACATTTTTGTCATAACAATATAATAATATAGTAAGTATATAGTAAATTTATGTAAAGAAAACCGCATGAATATAAAATATACATCACAAGTTTTCTAATGACATTATAACATATTATATACGTAAATATACGTTACAAACATATGCATATATAAAAGATGTGTATGTGTATGTTACGTACGCACGCAAAATGATGTAAACGGCATAGCAGACAGATAAATGGCGGGAGGACATTTAGTTAAAAGCCGCTGCGCTATTTCCGTCACTAGCTTAGTATGGTTGTGAATATTTTTCCATTTCTCAGTTTCAGTTCTACTTGGAATGTATGTGAACTTTTCCTACTAAAGAATAACTTATGTCTGTCTCCCGACAGATGTCATTCCAAAAATTTATTATTATTATGACATTCTGAAATAAGTTGCAATCTTGATTGATATGTATGTAGATACGTAAAAATTTTAATATTTGTAAGTTGTAATTTTGATTTTTTTTTTTTAATGTTTCATTCCTATTTTTTTAAATAAAATTCTTCTTTCAAATTACGTTGTGTTTATAATGTACATTATTTTTTCTCAAATATATTTTCTTTCGTCACCATTAATGAGCGACACATTCAATTCATTAATCGTTTAAGAAGTCATATTCTCGGGTGACACGAAACCTAGAAAATATGTTTCTATAGTCTAATTTTATAAAATTAGTCTTATTATTTTCTCCCATTTACAAATTGGTGAAAAATTTACACTGAGACCTTTGACCTTTTGCTGATTTTCTAGGAAATGAACATTCTGAAAAGGTAAATATTTAACCTTTTAGTGCAGTCTAATAAACTGTGGTAGAAGAGCTGGGAAGAAAAATTTAGATGAATATATATATAGACTATTCTATATAGAAAATTAATAACCTGAATTTTCTTTTAATAATCCAGACTCATCCTTGCAGTTCAAGAGATTGATATAGCTTGTACACTAAAACTACATTGGGAAAAACATTTCTTTGACCCAAAGAAATAATTTCATTCAACAACAATAATTTATTTCTTTCGTTATAGTTAGTTATATCAAAAAAAAATTTAAATAATTTTTTTGCTATTCAGAGACTAAAGTACATATTTTAGTTCCTCATAATAGGGAGTAAAGTGTCATTCTTAGTTCCAAGGGTTTAAAGATACTTTTTCCCCGCTTTTAAGCCAAGCAACAAGCGGAATTTAAATTAAATAGCGTTGTTAGGTAATGAACTACTTATTTAACGTGATGCAGATAAAGACAAATTATTATAGGATATTGTGGAGCTTGTTTAATTTGTTCTCTGTATACTTGATGCTACATTATTTTACACAAATTAAATAACATTTAAATAATTTTCTTACTGATTAAAGTATTTGCTTTGATCCCTCGTGTGAATTGTTACTCTCGGGCTTTTACAAGCTTTCTGACCACAAACTTCACACTCGGGATCAAAAGTGATACTTTAGTTCCTTGATATACAATATACTATTTTTCCAAATAATGAATTAACTTTTTGACACTACAGTAGAAGGTCGATTATTATACGAATTAATTGAAACTGAGAGTGGTTAGGCTAATCTAAAGTGACCAGATTTTCATCGAGACAAAGCGGGACAAATGGGATGAAAGTCACCGTGAAAAATGCCGCCCCTACCTTTTGTTTGAAAAGAAGAAAATTGTAAAATTACTGGCGACCAAAAAAAAAAAACCCTCAATTACATTTAAAATAAGAAATGCAGATATTTTTTAAAAAGTGGGACATTTTTAAAAATCGCCGGGACGCGGGACAGTCTTCCAAAAAGCGGGAATGTCCCGCCAAAATCGGGACGTCTGATCATTTTAGACTAATCAAAAGTTTGGAAAATCAAATAGGGTTGATATTTGTAAAAAAAAATACTGCCACATTACAGATTACATTTACAGAATAATAACAAAAAGAAAATTTTTACTGAAAATACATTGAACCAAAAAATTCTTTTGTCAGTGTCGGAATTAAAATGATTTTTTGGAATCAACAAACCCACAAAATTTCACAAAAGTTAGATATCTAATGCGGCCCATACACGGTTCAACTTGTACAACTTGGTTGAGTTGTACAACATGTTGAATCGTGTGTGGGGCAGTTGGTCAACTATTTTGATGGTTACATAAACGGTTGAAGTAAAATCAAAATATTTTGATTTTACGTGGGCAGAGCAAATGGTTTATCAACATGTTGTACTGTGTGTGGGGTAGTTGAACAACAAAACCAGTACATATATGCTGTAAAGAGTGTAATCAACAAAATATTTACAGCGGTAACAATTGGAAAGTTTAAATATTTGATTTTGTTTGTTATTTCCAATAGCTTGCGGTGATACCGCATTTGAAAATTTTAAATTTTTGAAAGAATTTCCCGTTGCAAGAAACCTTAATGTAATTTCCAAGTGTGTTTTTGCAGAAATTGCATCACGCATAAACGTATCTTCTTTGCTTCTTAAAGGTGTTATTTTTACTAAAATATCATTAAAAATTTCTTCATTCATTCGCATATAATTTTTGTAATCGTCTGGTTCAGATTCACTAATTTTTTTTAAATAGTTTTTCATTAGAAAATTTTTGTCCCAACCACTCTTTGTTCTATTTTCTTTTTTTTCGTTTACTCAAGCTCTCTTTACTAATTTCTGCAATTACTGCTAAGGGAAGAATTTTATCCATAATTTTAACGAAGTTCTCTTTTTCAAAAATTGTGAATAACTGAAGTTGGACAACAAGTTGAATGAATAGTTTAATAGTGTATGGCAAACAGTTCAACTTGTAGTACAACTAGGTAGTACAACAAGTTGAACCGTGTATGGGCCGCATAAGAAATAATCTTATTTGAAATCCACAAAAAAATGTCACTCACCAACTGGTACTTACTAAAAGGAAATATAAAAATTTTTAAAAATATTCATTATTATGTACATAGCTATATTCAAAGTTTTCCGCTAAAATTTAATAAAATATTTAAATTTAAACTCTTGATTATATATGCATTTATTTTTATTTTTTTTCAACTTGAAAATGACAAATAATAATTTTCATACTTTAAAAATAGAATAAAATTTTGTATAATTTTGAAATATTTATTTGCACATATTGTACAATATTCATAATCATATGTTTGAGTAAATTTCGTTTATTACATTTTGATCTGGTGCCAACACAGTACCTACAAGCTAGAGATGGCACCCTCGTAAAATATGTATCTTTCACTGTCATTAAATAATTAATATTACGAATGTCCGAAACTTATTATTATTTTATCTTAATGGTTTCTTTGTATGTACTTGGTATACATGTAATTAACATTAAATCTTAAACATGTTTTCTATTTATTACACAGTTTATAAGTAAATACAATGTAGCGTTGCATATTGTGAGTTCAGTATAAAATTTATACAGGATGTTCGTATGAAAAGAGTTCGTACATAACTAGAACTCAAGCAAGCATTATCACAGAGTAAGGCAGAGACAACATATCTATCTCTATGTATACTACTGGAACCAGTGTAACCAGTAAGAGATAGAAAATATGTTATATACGTGCACGGTGTTTACTTTGTATTGGCGCGCTAAACTGTGTATGTGTGCGTAATCGAAGATAGTGGTGTCCGTCACGTGACCGTGCTCGCATACATATGTGTAATACCAGAACGCAATGTGTGGGGATGTAACAATGCCAACACAACCAACATAACAATCAAATCCATTGTTTTCTGACTGACCTACACTCAGTGAGTGCCACTGACAGAGTGACTACTTAGTACTTAGTAGCCTTAGGTACACAAAAATGCACACTGCAGATTTCATGATAGAAATAAATGGACTGCGCGTAAAATCAATTTACAGGCTACTTCCTTGAAACACCAAACGAGATGTGATAAAAGGAACATAATGTGCGGTTTATTATTCAGTAAACAAGACCATATTTATTGCAAAATATAATTTGTATACATATATATTTTGGAAATAAAATCAACACCATGTTATTTGCAATTTTTTGTCAAAAGAAAGTTAAATTTTATCATCAATATTATATTTCGACAATAATTGTTTGAAAAGGCACTAAAAATTGTTACTTCGGGTACCACGGTTATGGCAATGATTATAATATCACAAAGTAGTATATGTATAGTTGGTCATATCTAGAGGCTTCATTTATTCACTGATACACTCAATCTGTAGACTAAATTAATATAGTATGTTAATTGGCCTATAGTTTTTGAAAATTAAAAACATACAAATTTTAACATGGGAAAAATTATTGGGAACAGAGTATGCTTATTTTTATGGGTATGATTTTTATATAGTAGTATTGAATAATATACTATTAAACTGATATTTCTGTAAAAACAAAAGTATTACTGCAACAGATGTAAAAATTTTATATTTCAATATTAATTTAACCCTACGTTTAGACATACGATTTTAATCGAATGTTAATCGAATCAAACGAAAATCGTGTAATAATTGGATGTGTAAACTGGCGATCGAATTGTGATCGTATTGCCTTCGATTTCAAAACGATTTTTATAAAAATAGACTGTAATCCTGTTATAGTTCGATTTTTCGAAAATCAAAATGGCGCCAACTAAAAATATTAAGAAAGATCATGTGTATATTATTATTATTTTAAAGATAAGTGTGAGTGCAATTTATTTTTTCATTGGCATTCCAATTTGTCCAATTTTTATAATAAGATTAAAAAATAAAGCAAAATGCAATTATATGGTTGACATTTTATAATATTCCATATTTAATTATGTATATCTGATAACTCTCATTTAGGTATAATGATTTATACATATGAAATCGGAAGTTATGTGAATACTTATAAGCTGATATTCTATATAAGTATCATTAAACGATTTTTATTTCGATTTTCATCCAATCAAAACGGATGTATAAACGCTCCCTTATACTTAAAAAAAAATTATACCTAACTCTGCTGTAATGACGTTTCGTTTTATGTTGAATGTAAAAACAAAATAAAACACCTTTGATCAAAACAAATTTTTCCCATGTTAAAGTTTATGCATACATATGTTCCTAATTTCTAACCCATGGATATCTACTCCATAGAAACTAGAAAATATAACAACTTTTAGTTCAGTATAATTACACAGCACATACAGCTTATAAAAATTTAAAACTATGAATTTTTCAGGTGGTTTCCATTACCGTAGAATTACCCTTTTATAAAAATATTGTAATAGTTTAAGTAATATACAGATGAGTAATATATAGTATCAAATTTATGAAGAGTGCGTCTGGCTATTTTTATACCAAATTTTTTGGCAATGTTTTGTACAGACATTTGAAATTGAAAAAAACGTGCTACGAACAATTTAATTCAATTGATTGGTTCAATAATAATTAAATTTAATTACCGAAAGTGTTAGTTGCATCAACTCTAACTGAAATTTTTCAGACCATTAGGCAACAAAAAAGTAATGTCTTGTATACAAAATTCACGGAAAATATAGGTACATATTTTCTGTTTTGTCAGTGGTACTGTAAAAATAATGGTTTTATTATGGATATTAAATTATGATCTCCTGTGTGGAAAATACTCATATGAACCTCCAAGAAATTTTTCACTGTTAACATAAACAAATAAACCTGAAATTTTAATTTATTTACAAAAGGACCCCGCACAAATCTTATGGAAATTTGGTCCCGGTTAATTTCTTCGAAACTTGGGGAAATAATAGTTCTTGACCTGTAGAACAAAAGTCTTCATAGGCGCAAAGCTCAATAATGGACAGATTTTGAGATTTATGTAGTTAAATATACGTATACTGTCAATGTAAAATCGACCACCTATCAAATGGTGTCGGCAAAAAACTTGCAGAAAAGTAGAATCGATTGCCGACACCATTTGATAGGTGATACATTGTATATTGACAGTATACGTATATTTAATTACATATATCTCAAAATCTGTCCATTATTGAGCTTTGCGCCTACGGAGACTTTTGTTCTACAGGTCAAAAACTGTTATTTCCCAAAATTTCGAAGAAATTAACCGGGACCAAATTTCCATAAGATTTGTGCGGGTTTTAACCGGGACCAAATTTCCTTTTTCTTTTAGGTACTTAATTCATTTCTTCTTCTTTTTTAGGCACTTAATTTTCTCTTTTAGGTACTTAATTAATTCTCTCTTCTTTTTTAGGTACATAATCTATTTTTCTCTTTTCTATTTAGGAACATAATTTTCTCTCTCTTTTAGGTTCTTAATATATCTTCTATTTTAGGTACGTAATTAATAACCTTTTTTATTTCAGCGAAAAAAACTACTGAAGAGGATCATAAAAGTGATCGAAACCGGTTTAGTAAGAAAAAATAAGAAAAAACATTTTTTGTGGGAAGGGGGTACAAATATATTATTATTGTACAAATAACCCACATTCTATTAATATTATAAACATTCAGCTAACTATATTTTGCTTTTTGTTTTACAGCAATACAAATAATTTTTGTACAGTTTCCTGTCACGAAGAGGTGGTCTAGCAGCATTTGACAACTTTGTAACAGTGTCGGTTTTTAAAAAAATTACTGCTGAAATTTGTTAAACTCATATCGAAAGTTAATGGTTTAAATAATCATATTATTATTAACAAAATTAAATGCTCATTTTAATATTAAATAAAAGCAAGAGATATTTTATTCGGTGAATTGTGAAAAACTCTAGCTACTGAACTACACTACGAAATCCTGACTTAATGTGTTTGCTCCCTAAAATTTCCTAATATTGAATTAGCGCAGTTTTACATTCTAAACCGACATTATGTGGATGAATTACACAGGATTAAAAATGCCAATTTATCTTCAACATAATCATTACATAATACTCAGATTTACACAAATGTATAGCTGTTTTAAGGGGGACCACTAGTGTGACATTTTGAAAAAATTGGAAAAGTTTTTTTTGCATATTTTGATACTCTATACCTTTAAAAATAACATACTAAAATTTCAAGTGCGTATCTCAAATAGTTTTTGAGTTACAGCCATCTGAAGAGCGAATTCTGATTTTCATTGTTAACTTTGAGGTATTGAGAAATGTATGAAGGTTAATAATTCGGGAGTTTTTGGACGTGGCTGCCAATCACATGTTCTGGAGCAGCTAGACCCTGGCACATTTAAACGAACCATCTAGTTTTACTATGACCGTTATAGTGAGTACATCATAAATAATTTTAGTAAAAATTCTCAGTGATTAAAACTAAAAGGTAAGATAACGAAAAACTACATTAATAGATTTGAGCGTTACTTTATGGTATTCCATATTTGTAAATAATAAACAAATACTTTACTTTGCAAAATAAAGTATTTGTTTATTATTTACAAAAACTACATTTTTCAAATTTGCTACAGTTATAACTCGAAGACAAATCCTTCGATCGATTTGATTCTTATTGCAGCATCTTTTATAAATGTTTTTTCATACCATGAAGCTCCAGTTTTCCGATTGAATAAAAAATGTAACTTTTGCAGGCCAAAAATCATCAAATTTTCGAGCAAAATTTTAAACTTTTTTAAACTCCGTCATTTTGTTAAATTTTAACTTTTTTTCGATTAAGGTTCACGGCACGGGCAATACCTTCTAGTTTAATAGGCTTTTTGGTTTTTCTGATTTCAGGCACTGTGAAGTTCGCTATCACTGCAGAAGTGGGGGAACTTTTTTTTTGGAGCCTTGGGAGATCTCGAATAACTCACTGATTTTAAATTTTTTTGTCCAAAAATTTTATCTTGAATTGATTATATATTAACGAATATATTCTTAAAATATTAAAACATTCCATACAGTAGTTTTCTTTTAAAAAATTCCGAATAATCACCTTTTTTCAGGCGGTCACACTAATAGTCCCCCATAGACATATTATGATGATTACCAATAATACGGTGAATTATTACAACGTATAATTTTTTTTTGCCATTCATATACACACAACTAACCCACATTTTCATTCTTTGTTTACATTACGTTAAATTAATCATAGTCACGCAAATGCACAGATTATCCGCCAAAACCAGAAATGTATATATTTAGAAAATAAAGCCGAGAAGATAAAAAAAATACATTATTTTTTGTTTCCTCTTACTAATCATATTACATATAAATGGTCAGGACATTAGAGGTACGTATTTTTAATAAAATAAAAAGAAGCAATATTTACCGAGTTTATGACGGGAATTGTACGAAGGGGCGTAAGTTCAAATCGTACTACTTGATTTATTTTGAGCTGCCAAAAATAATAATGAATCAGAAATGGATTCCGTTGGCGATAAATTAGAAGCAGACTTGCCCTCAAATTCAAAAGTTTTTGTGACATTTTTTACACCATTGTAAAGAGGAGAAAAAACCACATAAAAAAGTTTTTAAACCATTGTTCTATGTAAACTGATTTTTGAGAAAAACTTATTTTTCTAAACAAAAATTCGCTATGTTATGCAGGATGCTGCAATGAGGTTATTTTGAAATGAACGAAGTTTCTCTCACTCACGTTCCTAATGTTTACGTCACTTGAATAATACCACCATTGTACATACTAAACTGTTTTTAGCGAATTTCCAGAATGAAATTTAGCTATTACAGCCACTGTCATAGCCACTGTCATAACGCGACCTGAGCCCTGGACTATGGCAGAAATTTGTTTTGAGGTTCCTAGAAACCGAAAATAATATTCGCTACAATTTATATATATATATATATATATATATATATATATATATATATATATATATATATATATATATATATATAGACGTCCGCACGATAACTCTCGAACGAAACGTCCTAATTTTACGAAATTTGGTGAAAATATTGGAAGTCCCAAACCGTTGGACGAGTTCATTAACCAGGCACGTCTGATGCCCGAAACATGGTTTTTTTGGCAATTTTCGTGAAAAAAATTAGTTTTTTGCCAAAATTTTCCTTTATTCAAAAATTGTTACGATTTGTTTTTACACTATTGAAGTGAGGAGAAAAAATCACATAAAAAAGGTCTTTAAACTATTATTCTATGTCAACTAGTTTCTGAGAAAAACTAATTTTTTTCAAAGGAAATTCGCTACGTTATGCATGATGCTGCGATCGGGGTATTCTGATTTAAAACAGGTTGTTGAAAAATGATCAAAATTTGCAATTCAATAAATTCTAACAAAGAAATTTTTTTAAATAAATGCAAATGTGTTTGTTTTTGTATTTAGTTAACTGTACTCTGTATACGTTTTATTCTTGTCAATATTTTTAGGACGATAAGTATGAAATAGGATTTGATGTACTCGTAGCTATAGATGAGTCCGCAGAAATCACAAAAAATATACTTTTTTTTTTTAAAATAAGTAAATTTAAAATTAAATAAAATTAAAAAGATGTAAGCAAAATGAAATACAAAAAGAGAAAGCTTAGAACAAAAAAACAAAAACCAGGAAAGTGAATATAGAAAAGTAAAGTAGCCGGGAGGCATCAGATATTTCTGTTCAACCTCTTACAATTAGTATGTCTCTGACAGCTTTACTTTTTTATTCATTTCTCTGTTTTTGTTTTTTTTTTTTTTGTTTTTTTGTTAATTCTTTTTTTATTTTTTTTAAAGTTTCTTCTTGTTTACATCTTTTTAGTTCGCTTTTTACCCGGTCGAAATTATTACGACATTACGGCGGCTGGCAGCCTGATATAATTATGGGCTTAATATAAAAATAGTATATTACGTCACTGAGGTTGTAGGTTGCACATTACCAGCAAGCGAAAAAGTTAACGCAAGAGTGCGTAATTGCGCGAGTGTATAATATACCTTACAATCGAGTTACGTACTATACTTTATCTACGACTAACATGAAATTCAAAATAATATAAATTTGATACGAACACAATACATTAAAATTATGCAGAATTTAAAATTTTTGTACAGATTTTAATATAACATACAGTGTAAAGATTAATAACCGCGTGGTGAGTTGTGTGCCTTTACACACAGTCGTCCATAAGGAACTTTGTATAGTTATGTGTAAAATAAAGCTTACCTAGATAGTGTTTTGTGCAGTAAATAAGTAATTTCATGGTAGTCGTAGAGAATAGTATATTGTGCAATAAGTGCAGGAAATTGTCGATTGCCCACGAAAGCGAAGTTGAGCGCACGAACGTAGTGAGTGCGCTCATTCGCTTGAGTGGGGCAATCGACAATCCCGCACGAGTTGCACATACTATTTTTTATTACGAATTTCACATACTTTTTTCTATTATTATTTATTACTATTTTTGACATTTTTATTACTTTTTAAAATAATATTTTTGAGTGTTCGTCTTTTTTTTCTGAATTAAATATTGTTTAAATTACTTTGTTGGTGGTTTCTATAGCAATAATTATGAAATATTTATTAAATGAAAAATCAAGAGGCGGCTTTGCGTGTTTTGATTAAATTTTGCGTATTTTATTGTCAATTTGTGCGTGGAAAGTTTACTTTCCGCACGCAAAAAAGTATATGGGAAGAGTACAGTGGGCAAACAGCTATTTTGCGTACAAAATGTGTGCGCCAAGTTAGTACTTCTTCCGCATGAGTAATAAAAAATAAATTTTTTATTATAAATTTTCAACAATTCAAACAAGTTAAAATTTATTAATTTTATAAATAGACACCCATAGTAATGTCTGTTATTTGAGCCCGGTTTAGAATAATGTATTCATAATTTATTATAGTTTAATTTTATAATTTCGAAAACTTGCGTTAGATTTAATAATAATTATTTGTTCTACCTTTGATATGATTGTGTTAATTACTGTAATCTCGTTTTCACTACAAAATTGTTACAATGACATTTCTCTAATAAATTACTAGAGGTGTGATAATGAGTACACACGCGAAGCGCATTCATAATTGTAAGCTCAAATATTATATATTGTTGTTATATTGTTCAGAGTGTTTATACAGAATGTCCGAAAATTAACTAGCCAAAAAAAAAAACAGGACCCAAAATAACTACAATAAATTAGAACCGAAGCTTCACTAGCGTCCAGATATAAATACGTTTCACTTTCACTAAATTTTTGTCGCCAGTAAGTCTTTTAATTAAATACGTGGGGAGCGCCAAAAGTTCTCGGCCTAACATGATTAAACTTATTTAAAGGTGACGTAATTTATACTCACAGGAAGTATTAAGTCTCTAGTAATCATAAACGCAGTAGACGAGTTTACATGTGTTTTATTTATTCTGTTGTAAAAGTGTAAACTCAATATGTCGACCGTTTCAAAAATTGAATATCGTGTAGTCATAAAATTTCTGACAAAAGACGGACAAGCTCCAGAAAAAATTAAGGACAGATTGGATGGTGTATATGGTAAAGCCGTGCCAAAGGTTTCGTTTGCGGTACGAGTCCCTCAACGACAATGATCGTTCTGGACGCCCGGCAGATTCGATCACTTCCGAAAACATCACTCTTGTAGAATCGCTACAAAAAATTTGCTTATTATTATAAAGGCATAGAGATGGTTATCCCACCTTATAAAATAAGTGTATTGAAATAGAGGGCAGTTATATAGAAAAATAAATTCTTTTCACTGTTCTCTCTGTATTTTTTAATACTCAGGCCGAGAACTTTTGGCGCATCCTACGTAAGTATTATTTTACTTTTTCATTCAAGGAACTAAATTAATTTGAGATAGGCACAAAACACCCTGTATGTATCCGCTTGTCGATCATAGAATACAGAATACAATACACGTAACTGACATAATTATTCTAACTTAAAATATTAAGTAATGCAAACATTTTTTGGTTTCAATCTCGGCCAATATTTACCATAATAATATTTACATTTCTAAAAATATAATGAGCACATCTCATTAAGGTCAGTTTCTGTTGAATTTTTACATTATTATGGTTGCTTATCAATTTACTTAGCCTATGCACAAAATTGTTTTAACATACACAAATGAGTTGCCTAGTATCAAAATCTACTAATTCCACTTTATAAAGATCATGGGAAATCGCAAAAAACCATAACTCAGTTCAAAATTAATTTTTCGATTAAAAAGTCATAATTATATTAACTAACAAGGTAAAAAAGATGATTAGTACTGTTATCAAAAAACAAAATTATCGTTTTACCCCTTTTTTAATCAAAATTATTTGAATTTATTAGGTTTTGATAGTAAAATTTATATTAAGTGCGTTTTAAAACAGAAATTATAAGGGAAATTTATTAAAAAAAAAAAATTGATTCAGCAATATTGGATGTATCAGGGTTAGACGATGCAATTTGTTTTGTAATATTGTAAACTATTTTCATTTTGTCACTTAAAACTAAAGTGCTTACTTAGTAATTCATTTACATCTGCGATTTCATTATTTAAAATTTTAGATAAATACTAAAATACAAATTTTACGTGAAAACATAATTTTATACTTCGTACGTCCCGCATGTCAGTGAGAAAATTAAAATTGGAACAGTTAAAATCTAAAATATAGGTTATGTATGGGTATTTAGCAGGATTTGTAAAGTTTTCAATGTAATTTTAGCAGGATTTGAAAATTATGTTATATTTCAGTTGCAGATTTCTTTAGTAAGCAGTTAAAATTACAACAAAAAATGTTAAGGGGCATATGCCTTGTTGCATTTAAAAATTAATGGCCCCAAAAAATCAAAAAATTCGAAAAGTGCATTTAGTAGATTTTGATACTAGGCGACACAAATATCGATACTCATCCGAATTATATGGTCGACCAATTAGTCCGGAAACGTCATTTCATATTAGAAGACCATTAATATTATTTCAGTTAATGGCGGAAATAGTTCCAAGCTGCAATAATTATATTTAAAATTAACGAACAGCTCTTAAAAATTTCTGTAACGCTTAAGAATGTGTCGATATTTATCTGAATTACATGGTAGACCAAGTGGTCCGGAAAACGACATTTCATATTACACGACCAAATGTTATTCCAATCAAGAGTCGGAATAATTCCAGGTTATAAGTACTATATTTAAAATCAAAGAATTCCTTTTAAACATTTTTCTAATGCTTAAGAAAGTGTCGATATTTGTCTGAATTAAATGGTCGACCAAGTGGTTGGAAAATGACATTTAAAATTGCAAAAATTTTTACAAATCACTTACAAACGAAGAAATATATGAATGTAGCTAAGTAAGTATGTATACCCCGTTTCAAATACAATTGATCATGAGTCAAATTTAAAAAATTAAATACAGCAGTGATTCTTTTTATAATACACGTACGAGTAAGAAAGAAACATATTTCGTAATCTTTTTAAGAAAGAAAGAAATATATTTCTTATTAATTTAAACATGTACTACGAATATATTTTGTTTATTATGTTTGGAATATGAATCTGTTCTGCAAAACAGAGAAGGAAATATGGTGTTCATAGGTATATATATATAGCTTTTTATTTTGTTTGGAATATGAACACCTGGAATGAACACCATATTTCCTTCTCTGTTTTGCAGAACAGATTCATATTCCAAACACAATAAACAAAATATATTTAATTTGTATACAGGATGTTTCATGTATTAAATATGAAATGCATTTTTAATAGGAAATACATTTATTTTTTATAAAAGGATAAATTTTTAACTGATTATTAAATATTTTGCACTAAAATGTATTGCAAACAATTATCATATATACATTTGTATTCTATACACATCGAAATCGCAAGTCATAGTTATCAACCTGTATATTCTGAATTTGTATTGAAAAAGAGATAGCAATATAATTGCATTTCTATCTGATCAGGGTGTATTATAAAAAGTATCTTTGGTATAATGGCATAAAAAGAATCTTTGGTATCTTTGGTAATTTTAAAATTTACGTAAATGCACTAATGAAAGAGATACAGTCAAGAAAATAGAAATTATTTAAATTCATAAGTGATGAAGCATGGTTAAATTTAAGTGAAATGGACCATATATCTTTAGTTCTACTTAACATTTTTTAAAATCGGATTTTTTTCGAAATTTATCAAAGCATATGATAAAATGACACTTTTAAGTAAAAAATAAATAACAATATCTAAAATTTTTTTTATATTTTAAACACACGATAGATAAAATTAATATGTAATTTACTAATTTTGAAAAAAAAAATTATGTATTTATATCTGTACAAATAAGGAAATTAAAAATCATCTAATCAGTAGTCTCTGCTGATAGTAACACTTAAGACATTTTTGTAAAATATATAATACATACTTATATTTATATTTATACTTCATAATATATGTTGATAAATGCTACATAATGATGGTGAGAATATTACATAGTATTTATCAATTTATTATGTAAAATTAATTACTAATAATAATATTTATATTTCAAATTACAATAATATTCTCTGAAAATTTCAAACAAAAATTCCAAATTCTTTCGAAATTATAAACTAGCTATTATAGCGTCAAGTACTATAGTGGGTATATATACACTTGGTCGAAACTTGTGAAAATTTCTCTTAAAACAACATTTTTATATAACATAATCGGTGTGCATGGTGACTTAAAAACCATTTAAACGATCGGTCTGAAATTTGAATACTTTACAATTGGATGACACAACCAGCGCCGGATAAGGGGCCGGGCAAGCAGGATCACTATCAAAACCTCTTTTTCGGACAAAGAGTATTATCAGATCGATACAATTTTTTAATACGGCGAAATATGGTAGCCATATTGGCAAACACGATGTATTTACAATACGATTGAACCACACTTACACCGTTTTACAAAACAGTGGCATTTTGTAAAATACCTACACGGAGAGAAAATTCCTATAAAAATTACTGTGCTCAGCACTACAATCGACGTGTAAAAGACGAACATATTCAATTCTGTAAGGTAAAAATATAAAGATTATAACACAGGTCAACATTTGATGTACGCAGGAACGCCGGAAGCGGTCAGTTGCTCCTAGGGTTTTTGGGGTCGCTGATTACG
Organism: Brachynemurus nebulosus; assembly: GCA_035578155.1. Taxonomy (NCBI): domain Eukaryota; kingdom Metazoa; phylum Arthropoda; class Insecta; order Neuroptera; family Myrmeleontidae; genus Brachynemurus; species Brachynemurus nebulosus. The sequence continues at coordinate 62,544,778 of JAPWDM010000002.1, forward strand.
ATGAAGGGGTTGGCTAACCTCCATCACGTCAGGTTCAAGGTCATTTGAAGGTCAAGTGGAGAAAAAACCTTTTAAAAAATTTGAAAAAAATCATACATATTTTTTTAATGTTAGCGAATCGAAATAAGGGGTTGGTTAACCTACATGAGGTCAGTTTTGAGGTCATTTGGAGGTCAAGTGGGGATTTTTTTCAGATTTTTTAAAAGGTTTTTTCTCCACTTGACCTTCAAATGACCTTGAACCTGACGTGATGGAGGTTAGCCAACCCCTTCATCGTAATCAGCAACCCCAAAAACCCTAGGAGCAACTGAACGCTTCCGGCGTTCCTGCGTAGATCAAATGTTGACCTGTGTAATTAATCATAAAAAATTTAAAGGATGGAATGTTGTTTTCGTAATATTATCTCCGTAAAATTTGTAAAACAGCACAGTAAAAAGTTCCATTACCGACAAAAAAATAATTTTTAATTGTTTTTATTAAAAAAATTACCATGCTAACATGCTAATAATAGAAAGAAAAAAAACCGAAAGAAGGTTGGTTGTGTTGGGAACGCTGTAATGAAATGTACCTCAATCAGCGGGTTACATGCGAACCATAGGTGTGGACTGTGCAAGAAACTTTGTCAGACAGTCGCACCAAACACCTTGATGCAGCTAGTAGTCAGTTTTTTTTACACTCTCTTAGGATGATGTCATCGTTTAATTCATCTTTTTGTTATTTACCTATCTTTAGTATATGTATTAGAATTATATTGTTGGCCATCATTTTTGTATACATGTTTTTACAGGTACAGTGCAACCAATATAAGGTCGCGAGTCAGATGCGCAAATGAAAGAGTACGACAACAAGAATTAAACTATAATATACATGCATAAGAGTGTGATAAAAGTTGTGTTAGCACCACATTAAATTTTACCATGCTAGCACATATTTTTTATTTTGGTCGTCGATCGCGCACGGATTATAGGGAAGCATGGTAATTTTTATGAAATTTTCTCTACAAAAATTATAGGATTTTTCTCTCCGTGTATACCTATGCATTTTGTAATCTGGCTGATTTTACAATCCAACGGCGACATATACATGTAATTGTAATTTAAATTAAATAACAAGCAAACGCGGGTAAGTAAGTCTCTCGAGAACGACAAAATCAAACAATTTTACACTGATAACCAAGTTAATAAAAGTTATTTTAATTGGGAAAACATGTAAATATGAAACAGAGAGACCTTCATCTATTGTAAATAAATTGTTATTCTCATTCAAGCACAAATGTTTAATTGGTACATAATACATAATACCCCTGTGCCGCAGTAACCTGCATAACATAGCGAAATTCCGATTACAAAAATTAATTTGTCTCCAAAAATTCGCTTACATAGGATAATGGTTCAAAAACGTATCGTATGTGATTCTTCCGTTCTTTGTCATTCGAAAAATTTTTAAATTATAGCAAATTTTTGAGGTTCCGGGCCTTGGACGTGTCTGGCTGAAGAACTCATCCAAGGGTTTGAGACTTCTAAAGTTTTCACCAAGTTTTCACCAAAAACTTAATGTTTCTATCACAGAATCATTCACCAAGTGGCAGCACGACAGTGGCTGTAACAACTGAATTTTCTATTCGCAAATTCGTCAAAATGAAAATGAAACAATACTACTTAACCCATTTCTGGGCAACACCTACGATTACAGTCGTTAATTTTAAAAATTAAAGTGTGAATGAAAACAAATAATAGAAATCAACAATTGTCGTAACTCGTAATATTATATAAGCTTGTTATGCGAAATTAGTAGTTAGTAACTTTTTTGAGAAGAAACTGCAAAATTTTGAAAGAAAAAAAATGGTATTCGCTTTATTTTCAAAATACATACGTATACAAATTATTTCCTGCAATAATTATATTCGCATTTACTTAAAAATTGACATTATATTATATTCCTTAAATCTCACCCGTCTCACCCTTCAAGAAAAATGCCTACAAACTGCTTTTACGCTTTGTCTTGTAGTATAATATAATAGTGTTCATTGGTCTGTGGTTGAGCATCAGTGGTGATAAAAAATTAAGTTAGTCAAATTTGGGTTTAATTTCTATGGAACGTTAATTACTGTCCTTAATTTTTTTTTAATTAAAAAACAGCTATAACAATGGTAAGGAACTACAATGACACCAGCAGATAGCTTCATAAATGATTTTCAGTAAATTCGGCAAAACTAAATACCTACATTCTATGTATACCTACCTACACCATGTCCATTCATAGGATGTACTTTTAAACTGAAATGACCTTATCAACCCTTAACCGGTCAGGTGAATTTTTATAATACTCACGGTAACCGCGGGCTGGTAACATATATAGCCAAAACTGGAGACCACACGTATATGCATGTATCAAACACTCCCCTTACACCAGCCGGGTAAAATTTGCCCTAAACCATAAAAGAATACACAAACATTCAGTTAACAAAAACAAGCAGGGCGGAAGAAAACTGAAAGAATATATTTGTATACGACTCACAGACATCACCTTACCGGTTAAAGGTTAAACATTTCATTCAAGAAAAACTATACAGTGGCCATCCAATAGTACATACTCCGATTTTACGTAGTGACGTCAGCGATTTAGTAGGGTTCTCCTCTCACAGATATGTTGTTGTTTGTCTGTGTTGGTGAAAATTTATGTACCAAGCCAGAGTCAGGGCCGTAGGTAATATTGTCAGAGGGTCTCGTAGCCTTTAAAAATTTTAAAATTTCACTGCAGATATATATGCACATATTCTGTATACGTAATATGCAAAATGCAAATGCAAAATGAGTAACGTAAAATTCTAGAATATTCTAATCATCAACTAGCAGAGATATCAAAAACAAACTTCACCGTTGAATTGGTCATTAAAAATGAGATTAAACAGTGTAGTTTGACAAAAATTCTAGAATGTTCTATTTGTCAACTAACAAAGATATTGAAAAATCAATTGTATCATTTAATTGTCCATTGAAAAAGAGGTCAGATTACGCATTTTGACAAATGTTCTGGAATATTCTATTCGTCAACTAGCAAAGATATTCAAAAACAAACGTCGCCATTGAATTGGGTACTAAAAAGGAGACCAAATAACCTATTTTGAGAAATTTTCTAGAATATTCTATTTGTCAACTAGCAAAGATATTGGAAAATCTACTGCACTACTCAATTGTCCAACCGAAATTAAACTAATGTAAACCAAATGTCCGACTTTGACAAACAATTTTTGCTATCTAACGAATAGAATATTCTAAAACATTTATGAAAATGTGCTATTCCATCTTTTATTCAATGACAAATTAAATGGTGCAATGGATTTTTCGGTATCTTTGTTCGTTGACGAATAAAACATTCTAGAATTTTTGTCACAATGCGCTGCTTAATCTAATTTTTAGTGCGCAATTCAATAGTGAAGTTTGTTTTTGGTATCTTTGCCAGTTCACGAGTAGAATATTCTAGAATTTTTGTCAGCTTCCGCTATTTGGCGTCTTTTACGCTGATGAATGCGATAGTGAACTTGATTTTTCGACAGTTTTCTAAAAGTCGTCACTCATATTCATTAGTATAACATTCGATTTCCTTTGTCTACACAACCGAATTTTAGGTGTAAATTGTCTCTTAAGATAATATTGTTTTAAATAAATTCAGATAAATAATATTTACCAACCCCTCAAAACAAAAGTTTACCGACGCCCCTGATCTTCCGATTTTACGTACTTCCTCTTAAATTTGCACCGACCACTACGTAAAATTGGATTTGTGGTGTACTTGTTATCTATTACTGTCAAAACAATCTCTTTTCCCTTTTATAATTTTTTATAGGTATTTTGCACCTATATAACCCGTGAATTAAAAAACATGAAATTGTCAAGAACAGAGGGCATTATTTTTAAATAATTTTGGGTTAACACAGCCAACGACATACAACAATTTCGTTAACACAAAAACAGGAATAAAAAGTGCATTGACCTACGGATCGGTTTATTTCGAATGGCCATTTTGCAATACCTATCTAGACATCACAGACGTACAATTACCTACTTTATAAATAATGATATACGAGATCGGTAAAAAGTTACTAAAATAGCGAAGAATAAAAATAAGATTATTTTTTGTACTCCATATTTTTTTAAAAATAAAAAATTCAAGTTAAAACATTCAGTTGTCTAAGAACTATGTAGACATATCTAATTTCGAATGGCAGATTATTGGACACAGTCTATTTAAAAATCTATTTAAACCAAGAATGAAATGTTAAATTGTATTTGACGGTCCAGATATCAATCACATTTTCGTATATGGGCTCGCCTGGCTATTAAAAAATTTTCTAATACTTACATAACAAATTTTTTTTTTGTTTGACAAATGAGTTGACTAGTTTCAAAATCTACTAAATCCAGTTTTCAAATGTTTTGATTTTTTAGGGCCATTACATTGAAAACTTTTCAAAACCTGCTAAATTACTATTTGAATAACATTAAAAAAACAAGTATTTGTTTCAAAAACTGTTAAATTAAGCTTAACATAACCTATATTTTAGATTTAACCGTTTCAACTTTTGATTTTTTCAGTGACATGTGGGACGTACGAAGTATAAAATTATGTTTTCACGTAAAATTTCTATTTTAGTATTTATCTAAAATTTTAAATAATGAAATCGTAGATGTAAATGAATTAAGTACTAAGTAAGCACTTTGGTTTTATTAAGTGATAAAATGAAAATATTTTAGAATATTACAAAACAAATTGTATCATCTAACCCTGACACATCCAATATTGCTGAATCAAGCTTTTTTTTTTAATAAATTTCCCTTATAATTTCTATTTCAAAACGCGCTTTATATAAATTTTACTATCAAAACCTACTAAATACAAATAATTTTGATTAAAAAAGGGGTAAAATGATAATTTTGATTTTTAATAATAGTACTAATCATATTTTTTACCTTGTTAGATAATATAATTATGACTTTTCATCGAAAAATAAATTTTGAACTGAGTTATGGTTTTTTGCGATTTCCCACGATTTTTATAAAATGGAATTAGTAGATTTTGAAACTAGGCAACTCAAATGTAAATTTCCTTATTTATTCAAGTAAAACATTTTATTCACTAAACATTAACTTTTCATCGGTATCCTCCATTACTGGAAAAATTACGTTTATTCAGAGTTTAGACATTGCCAGTAAAAAGTGGTAGAAAAAACTATACTACATCCAGACTCGGATTTACGTAAGGGCATTTGGGGCACGCGCCCCGGGACCCCCACACAATAAATAATATAATAGCAAGGATAAGCGGTTTTTTTCTTTTGCTCACCAACGCTATCTTTCGGGAAAATTTGAAAAATTTCGGAAATTTTCCAAGGGAGCCTCCACTTGTGAAGTATTCGGGTGCCACCTTATCAAAAGTGCCCTGGGGCATCCGGGGGTAAATGCGACCCTGACTACAGCTAAAAAACACAAATCATCAAAATTGTAACAGTTGATTTCTGTTATAAAGACGATACAGAAACTGCTTCAAGTCGGTGCTAGACATAAATGACATAATATGCCTAAAAATCATACTCAAATTATACTTACATCATGTCGTCATTAAGAATTGTTACCTTTTTGGAGGGGAATTTTCCTACTGGACTGTTTTGCCGAGATAAAAAGCAGCCTATAACCATCTCTGTTTTCCAAGCAACCTCTATGCAAAGTTTTAAGTCGGCTGATTAAGTATTGACAATTTTACTTTATATTTAATTTCTCTAAAAAAAATTTTAAGCTTGTGCGGATCCGTACGTCAGGAAACGAAACCGAAATACAAAATTCAAAGCAGTTAAACCACCTCTGAAGTGGTTTCTACTTATATAATATATTCTATCGGTACTTACATTTTTAAGAAATGTTGAATATATTCATAAATTACGGAACTATTCCCAATATTGATTTTTATACCTTGCTACAAGCGGAACATCGTTATAAATGGAATTCATACTGTATTTTAAAAATTTCTCAAATAAAAATTAAGAGACTTTTTAAAATTTATTTGCTAATAATTTTTTGAATTGCAAATATTTATTTATTAAGCCCTTGTCAATGTGCATCAATTAATTAATTGACCTTATAACCTGGAGCAAATAAAACGTGAATTTTTTTTTTCAAATATTTTATACATTATACACCAATACCTCAATTTGCGTCGTGGTTACGTTCCTAAAAAACACGACGCAAATTGAAACGACGCAAAGTGAATTATGATTTTCTATAACAAACCATGTAAAGATCGAAGATAGGTTTCAGGGTTACGAAAATACTATTTTTTAAAAAGAAAATTGAACAAAGTAAACATTTAAAAAACAGAAATAATATAAAATTTTATTACATACATACAAAAAACAAAAAACAAAAAAAAATAAAATAAAATAATCAATTAATTTATAAAAACAAAGTAAAAATTAATCACTGTCTGATGAGTCCATAGTGGCTGTTGCCGTAAGTCGGCTTTCTTTCACAAAAAATTGGTCCAATGTTTGCGTTTGTCCAAAAAATTTCGAAAAAAAAATTAAAGACTCGAACCCAAAACAACGCAACTTCGAAAATCTAACGACGCACAGTGAAAATTAGTAATAATTCAGCAGCGACGCAACTTCGAAAAAACGCAAACCGAAACGACGCAAAACGAGGTATTGGTGTACATTACAATTCTTTTGTCGGCAAAAATAATCATTGATTGATTTGTGTAAACATTTAAAAAATAAAAAATACACAAAAAAAGAATAATTAGGATGATGAGATGACTATATTGATGAGAATTACTGAAATAACTTTATCTCAAAAAAATATTCATTTTTCAATTTGTTTATTTACTGATTTGATACTTTTTCTTCTCTTGAGAATATACAAAATGTTATTTTATTCTTTCATTATTATGTAAAATTCAACCTACTGCTCGGTTTCATCAATATTCATCAAAAATAACGCAATATAATATACCGTGCGTTTAAAATGAATTGAAATATAGGGGAATTAATATATGACTGTGATAGTAACAGAAATATTGTTATATATCACTTATTCTGATGTACTGCAATTAATAATATATTATAAATAATATATAAAAAATCCCACTGCAATTACCTTTGATCTAACTGAAAAAAAAGAAAGAGAATCAAGCTCGTTAAATATTTAATACGTTTTATAAACTTGGTCAGGCTGTTTTGTGACTGTAGTATTGAAGTAACTAAAAAAAAACTACAGTAAAAGCTCCTTAATCTTGACAAGCATGTTCAGGACCATTCTCTAGTCTTGACATTCCCACTATTTACTACTCCTATGCGCATTGAATGCGCAACATACGCAATTTAAATCTAAAAAAAGAGATAGCTAGAGAAGGATACTAAATATACGCCATACGCGTCATTAATTACGAATTTAATTGGTTACTGAAGAATCATGGTAGGAGACAATATTGTTAAGAGTAGACAAATTATCCAGTCAAGATTAGAGAGACAGCAAGTTTATGAAGCGCAAGTTTACGGGGCTTCTACTATAGATTATAATCACTGAAGATTGAATAAAACACATTACGTAACATACACATATTCCATAGAGAGAGTATAGACATTTTAAAAGTGAGACTCCATTTTACTAAACCACGGCTATAACCATGGAGATGTATAACTGACTGTAACGATACAGGGGGCTGAGAAAGAATATACTGCGCATATATATTATTTTCCTTGTCACGTAAATATGTAGGTACAAAAAGTAACGTAATGAACACAAAAATGGTACTGACGTTCAATAATTTTATGTTCAGTATAAAAAGTGAATTCAAAATTTAAATTTTTTGTTTAAAAATATTATTTCATATAAAAATCAAATATTAAACCAATGATGAAACAAACAACAAGATAGTAAAACTCAGTATAACTACAGTGTAAACTCCATATAACGAAATTGAAGGGACCGGGTATTTTACTACGTTATAAAGAGTTTTCGTTATATGGAGAGTAAAAGAAAACAATATAATTTTACGAATAAAACTTAAGAATTTAGTAAGTGGTTTTAATTTTGACTGAATTAAATGACACTTTTTCGTCAATACACAAACTCTTTCTTTTACTCGCCATGTTTACAGTTAAAAAGTTTGAAAGCAACTAAGAATATGATAACGTAAAGACAGCAATAAGACAGCAGTACGGAAGTACAGTAGGCAAAAATATGTGCTAGGCAATTACAACAAACAAATAAACGGATTTCTAAGAATCCCTTTGTGCGTACGAAATATTTACGACTCTGTATCACTATTTTGTTTGAAAGTCAGTGAAATAAAATTTTTTTTGGTTTAAAAAATGACGCATTTTTCGCTATTGAGAGTGGCTATTACGTTATAAAGAGTGTTTCAATATACGAATGATAATGTAAACCAAACAAACCTTTGTAATTTCTACGTTTTAATGAGTTTTTCGTTAAACAGAAGTTCGTTATATAGATTTTACACTGTATTAAACTATTAGCACAACAAAATACAATGGATAATATACCATTTGTTGAGCGTTACTGTACTACGACCACAGAAGTACCAGAGTTGCCAGATTAATTTTTCAAAAATAGCCAATTTGTAACAAAAAATCGCCCAACACCGACATCTAATTTTTCCGTAAAAAATAATTGACGAGTTAAAAAAAAAAGAAAAAAACCGGGCAACTCTTTTCACGTCTACTCCTTCATTGTTTTCCTGAAATAAAGAAAACCTCTTCCGTAAAAAAATAAATTGGCGAACAAAAAGAATACTTGTTTTTCGTGTTTTCTGAAACAAGAAAGGCAGAAGTAACCCATAAGTAGAACATAATTATAAATAATTATACGATTCAACTAGTTGTCCAAAATAGCTCAAATGGCGACAAATAGTCCAACCACAAAATCTGTCGCCCAGAAGCTTCAATAGTCGCCATTTTAGCGAGAAGTAGCCCAAAAATGTTTGACATTTTCTCCCACTATAACCTGTACATGATGCGCATTGGTATCTCAACCGCTTGTATTGTTTACGCCAAGTGTATTTGTAAACAGTAGTAGCTATATTATCCGCCATTGAGATCACGCGAAAGAAAATTTAATTTTCTGTTTTTGTGAATTAAATCCACAAAGAAACTTTAAATAATTGAAATAAAACATTATTTTAAAATATTTTTTCATAAAATGGCTGATTATGCTTCTGCGTACTTGTACTGCCGTTTCAAGCGGCACTTTCTTTGAATTTGACATAAACTACGGTGAGTATCTATCAAACAATTAAGAATACAATCTGCTGTGAAAATATCATTTTTGTTTGCGGAAACTGTACCATATAAATCGGTATGTATTATGTTTGTAGGTATACATAACGAACAAATAAACAAACTTGTTTTTTTACAATATTTATGCCATATTTAGTAATATTTTTACAATATTCATATTATATTAAAATAGAAATCAATAGATGTATATGTGTATATTATATTGTTAAGGTGTGTCTGTTACGGGGGAATGATAAATGTTGCAAATTGATGACTTGATGACTACATAAAAAAAAATGTTATTCCATTATCGGATATCATTGGATCATCGTGATTAATTGCATATTTATACCTATAAAAAATAATAAAAACACCGACATAATTTAAATATAGGTACTTATATTATACCTACATATGTATATGTGGTCCATAAATATTCAAACTCTTACCAATCCTCATAGAAATATAATTTATAAGTAGAATTATAACAATGGCGGGAGTGCAGGGGAATTTCAAGTCTTTTCTAAACGTTTATGTAAGTAGTAATTCTTCAAAATTCTATTTTTGGGGCTATATAACTAGGACTACTCTTCAGCGAATTTCCGAGTGGAAAAGGGTCTCGCCGGGTAAGCGTATGTGATTTCGGCCCAGCGGCTTTTTCGGCTATTCTTTTTCATGAATGTTGCTTATGGTGAGTAATGTTCGAAAATATAGGTGTTAGACCTCTACCCCCTATATTGTCAGAGATATGGGAGTAACAAGAACAACTCTTAACTTTAAAAATTTTTTTCAACAATTTAAATGAAAAACACACATTACTCACCATAAGCAACATTCATGAAAAAGAATAGCTGAAAAAGCCGCTGGGCCGAAATCACATATGCTTACCCGGCGAGACCCTTCAGCTGTTATAACCACTACCATGGTGAGACTTGAGTTCGGAACTATGATAGAAATTTGGTTTGAGGTCTCCAGAAGCCAAAAATGATAATCTATATGGAACATCCTATTTTTACGAAATTTTTGTGAAAACGTTGGAAGTATAAAAATTTTAGATAAGTTCTTCAGCCAAACACATTCAATGCCAGGAACTTCAAAAAATGTGTTTTTTACAAAAAAATCTTTTGAATTTTCTTTTACACCAAAGAGCGAAAAAAATTAAATAGGATGCTACAGACTATAGACGCTATAGACTACATTTTCTAGCACCAGAGGCGTAACTACAAATTTTGCGCTCTGAAGCGACTTTAACCAAGGGCCGCCTAGACTTCCAGTGGCAAACAAAAGGAAAACGTCACCAGCCTTTCTTTGTTGTAAATTTTCCTCTATTGCGCCCTATTTCTTTCCCCTATTGTGTCCCTTTTTACCATGCGGCTGCTCCTCCTGGTCTATTGTAGTTACGCCTCTGTCTAGCAGATTATTTGAAAAGTTGTAATGAAATCGTGACAATATGTATGTACATGAGCATACATATGTGTAAATAATTAAATTATGTCCGTCATGCAATTACAATTGGATTCATTCATAAACTCTTAAATAACAAGTTTTACTATTGCAATTAACTACATTAAAAATATGCATATGGGTGGGTACGTCTGTATTTTATAAAAATAGTAAAAAAATTCTTAACTACTTAAATGAAGTGATGAATACACTAAAATGCCAAACAAGAAAAAATTCCATGAAAATGATTTTTAATAAAAATAACATCTGAGTCCAAGAACTTGATTATTGCACAAAATAATGCCATTTTAACCATGTACAATAGGACACTCATTTTGTCATGCATTTCCGAAAATGATGTCTGACAAAAGTAATATTTTATACGAAAAGCGTTTTGAAAAAAAAATACCCCTGTCGCAGCATCCTGCATATCATAGCGAATTTCCGTTTCTAAAAATTTGGTACATATTTGGTAGGTACACAATACGCTCGGCTTTGTATTTAGGTTTTACAAACACTACATTACTGCAACTGTTATAGAATTTAGAAATGTATAGTATTAAACTGTCTGTCACTATTATATACTTACAAACTAATGATACCCAAATGTGATTCCGAAAATAACTCAAATTTTAGTTTGATTATATTTGAAACTGTATTATGTTCCAGTTAGAAATTCGAAAAATATAAAAAAGATGGATTAGGGTGTTTTCACCCGAGAAAAAATCTCCCAAACATTCTAGGATCTACTCTGTTAAGGGTGAGTTCTTATTTTTTAGTTTTCAAGAAATCGATTTTTCTTTTTACCATATTTATAATCGAAATTGTGAAAATTAAATTGTATACTCCGTTTCAAATACAAATGATCACGAGTCATCGTTAAAAAATTAAATAATTCTTATATTCGAAACAAATCAATCTTCTAAAAACAAACTGCAAATTCAAATTTAGTAAGTGCAATAATGAAAGAGATAAAGCCAAATACCCCTGTCGTAGCATCCTGCATAACATAGCGAATTTCCGTTTCTAAAAATTAGTTTTTCTCGGAAACTAGCTGATATTGAAGAATAGTTTAAAGACCTTTTGATGTAATTTTTTCTCCTCTTTTAAATGGTCTAAACAAATTTCGCAAAAATTTTTGAATAAGTGGAACTTTTAGCAAAAAACTAATTTTTTGCAAGAACAAAAACCATGTTCCTGGCTGAAGAACTCATCCAAAAGTTTGGGACTTCCAACATTTTCGCCAAATTTTGTAAAAGTAGGACATTTCGTTCGAGAGTTATCGTGCGGACACACACACACACACACACACATATATATATATATATATATATATATATATATATATATATATATATATATATATATATATATATATATATATATATATATATATATAATTTTAGTGAATATTATTTTCGGTTCCTATGGACCTCAAAACAAATTTCTGCCATGGTCCCGAGTTCAAGTCGCGTCATGAACAGTGGCTGTAATAGCTGAATTCCATTCTGGAAATTCGTTAAAAGATTTTAAAGTAATATTTTAAATACAAGTTATTAACACTTTAATGGTCACGCATCTACGTAGTTAAACTTCGCTAGGGGCCGGGAATATTTTAAAAAACTTAAATAAAAGAAAGTATACAGAAAAATTCACGAAATAATTCAACATGTGGAAACACACAATTTTATGAAAAAAATAAACACGTCAATAACAATAAAGTGATAAAACAATGTAAATAAACAATAAAAAAAAATTCGTTAAGTGCGTGTTTTTGACACGCACTAAGTAATGCCATCTCAGTGAAAGTGTAAATTTATGATTTTTTGTTAACCCCATAGTTGTTTGTTAACTCTATAGTTGTTAACTCTACAGCCCTCTTGCGTTTATTCAATATGGATGTACAACTCAATAATTATTCAATCACACAACGATATTAATACGTCATCTTCGATGACATAAAAATTTATATTATATGTATTATGTTATCCACGTTTAAATTAAAGAAATCGCCACACAGAAAGTGTTAATTTCTTCATACGTACAAGTAAACCATACATGTAAGCACCGAGAAGCCTGACACGTTCAAAAACCATTGTGACGTGTATTGACGTGAATGCTGACGTACTTTCCAAATGTATGTGGTTCTTTCTTAATAATGTGATGTTTTCGTGGAATTTTCAAAAGTGGTGTTTTCAAAATGGATGTCCCACTGTATATATTTTATGCTTACAATTTGAAAGCCGGTTAGGTTGGTTCAGTTTTAACAGTTATGTATTTACATTTACACGATGTAAATATTTTTAATCTCAAATTAAATGTACCTACTCCATATGTTCACAAGTTATATACCACAGCAGTCCAAAATCAGCTAAATATTAACAAATATTAATAATAAAATTTAATTGAAAACAAGATTACTTCGTGAAAATTAAATCTTCAATATGAAAAAAACAGAACATACGGATCGAATTGAGAACCACCCTGTTTTTGAAGTCGGTTAAAAATGAAAGGAAACGGTAGATTTCAAATGTAAATTTGAACTTATATGTATTGTAAATTTTCTAACCAAATAATTCACTATCATCCCTGCTGCTATAATTTGCTGTAGTTTTGTCTCTTTTGTCATTTTTTGAAATATTTGAATATTTTTGAAATATAGAAAAAAAAACAATTTTTGCTGAAAAAAAATGAAAAAATGACTTAATTGATTTTCGAGCCTCGATTCGTTTATTTGCCAAACGTTTTTCAGCTGCTTCTTGCAACTTGATTTAGATTTGCGAATTGTTAAAAAATCTTGTTTTCGCGCCGTGCGTACGATATTTTATATTCCGGTAACCGAAAAAACCGAGATGAAGTCGAAATTTTGAGATTAGAGGGACATAAATACATTCACAACACTCTTTTAAATCATAAACAATGAATCGACAACATTTGAATGCAAAACGACGCCTCAATCGTGATTTTTGACATTTCCCACTTTACCCCATACAAAATTTCCCACTTTACCCCGACACCACATTTTGCAAAAATGTAAGCGTCATTTTTTTACAATGTATAAATTACACGAAACGCTTATGCATTATCAAAATCAAAACTACGAAGAATACTTTGAGTGTACTTACAATTTCTTTATCTCTAAAACGAGTGAAAAAAACGATATTGAAACGATGGGAAATGAAATTTACGATTCGCTTCAAAACTGACAAGTGTCAAAGAGCACATGAACACATATGCATGTGTGGATATACCATAAAGATTAGTTTGTAATGTTTGTATGGTCATTACTAACAGATGTCAGTAGCGCATAACATCTGTACTTTGACAGTTTACCCGGAAAGTACCATTTCCCACTTTACCCCACTTACCTCTACTATTAATGTTCAGCTTCACCACCATTGCAATTGGGCTAGAGTTATTTATTTATGTAAAAACTGTTATACCGTATAAAAATACAAAAAATATTTGAATTTCAGATTTTGATGGTAAGGTAAGTGACATATACATTCACACAAATATGTAGGTACACAGGTACATATTACATACGTATAATGAGGTCATGCATTCTATTATCACAGATTTAAAAAGTGCTTATTAATTTATTTTTAATTAAAACTAAATTCATAAAATGAGAAAAGTGTTATCATATCGTAAACTTATTAACATAGGTATTATACACAAACATATACATACATTGCTGATAATAAAAACAATTCTAATTTCATTTTCTTTTAAATTTATTACATAAATTAATATTATTCAGTCCTACATAAGTAAAGTATAGGTAGGGTCATGTATCTTGGCAGTAAATCGCGTAATAATAGAGACAGATATATTTTAAAATGCATGATAAGTACGAGATAAATATATTTAACAAGTATGTATGTGCTTTTAAATCACACCGAAAGTAAGACTTAAATAACAAACGTATTGTTAAGTTTCACTCCCTCTTGTTTTAATAACTGTCACTGCTTAAATTCGTCTTCTGCGCACTGCCAAGATACGTGGGCCTAGCTATATATATCATTTTCATTACAATTCTATAGTAAACAGTTCTGTAATAAATTCATAATATATACTGATTACTGGCCAACATTCAATGTCGGACAAAATGTATCTAACTTTTAATTCAAGGTACCTATATCTATGTTAATAAACTTCCAATATTTTTCAACTTTTTCACAAAAGTAGTACTGTAAAACGAGATGTATAAGGTACAGCAGGGTGAAGAGGGAAAAAAACAATAATTTCTTGTGATTATTGAAATTAGTTACGCAGTTCGCAAGGGGTCGACAATATTTTTAAACAAATTTTTGCAAGAGAGGTAGAAAAGGGAGAGTAATGACTTAAAAATTATATGTGTTATGTTCTCTGTGTATAACTTTTAGAGAAATCATCACACAGTGAGTATGTTACTGGCATCTCATACATGTTGTGTGAGCGGCCATTAAAGTGTTAATATATTAATTTGTCAACTTTTAATATAACATTCTTAAGATATAATTATATGTATGATTAATTTTTAATATACAGCAGAGCTTCGATTAACCTCCACCGTCAGGACCAGGAGTGTGACGGTTAATTGTAGTAGACGAATGTCAGAAATTTCTTAATAAATTGATTTTATTACTGGCTTTGGGACGAAAATGAGAACGAAAATATTTAAGGTAGTTACCGTGTGACATGCTAGTAGAAAAAATTGCAAACCAAACTTACTTTATGTCATTACTGTATGTATTAATGGATAGATGTTGATGCATACTATTTTTCATACGAACGTGTAGGCATACCTTCAAACATAGTCTGTGCATACACACTTATACTATCAAAGTTTTTTCATAATAAATGCTTTGACATCGTTGTTAATTTACTCAACAAATATATATTAAGTGGTATGCATATGCGTTTGGACGCTTTATTTTTTCACCTGTACAAGATAGACAGGTGCAATCGCGGACTTTTTTGTAGAGAATTTGGTTCTCTACAAAAAAGGTTTTAACACTTTTTAATGTATCTATCACCGTTTTTACTACGTAAGCGGTAAAAGGTCAAAAAATGCTATTCATAAATTTTCAATATTGTTTAAACAATAAATACGAATAAAGCAGTTATTTAATATACAGAGTTGCCAGACTGCTTCGGTTTAGTTACTTGAAATTGGTGTATTTATTAAAATACTGTAATTTCTCTGATATCTTCAATTCAAAATGATCAACAAATAATTCAATTTTTTCTTTACATTCAGAACTTATTAATCTTTCTCTCCCTAGTTTTTTATTGAATTCTGTCGAGTCATTATATTGTTAAATGCAAAATAAGGGTACGTATCTAGAATTTTGAAATCTAATACATGGAGTAGATATGTACAAACTTTAACCCTAATTATCTTAAATCAAAAGCGATCAATCTTTCCCAAACTACAAGGACAATCAGATATAGCATTCTTCTTTATACTATTAAAATTTGAAACTATTCTGTCGAAAAGTTGAATGTCGTGGTAACTATCTTAAACAAAATGTTTTAGAAAACTACGTTTGTATACCTAATGCTGCAGAGACTGTACTTTTTGTTATTAGACTTTGACGGATAACAAAAACCGACGGATAATCGAATGACGGTTAATCAAAGCTCTACTGTAATATTTTTATGATTATTTTATTAAATTTTCTTCTTTAATGCCAATGTGGTATTTTTTTACGATGCCTTCTATTGTACAAACAGATTCTAATATTATTAGCTGACCATTTCTGATCGCGTGGCGAAACAGACTAAAGCTTTATTTACCCTAGAGCCTAGATTTATCCGTTTTACGGTAATTAATTTTCTCCACTAGTATGTGACAATAGTTTTTCCTCGAGTTGTAAATATATTACATACGGACATACTTACACTGGCGTTAAAATCTAAAAATACGCACACAAAAATTTTCAGTCTTATATTTATATTGTGTTGTGAAGATAATAATAAAATGATCATTTTATAATATTCTAAAAATAAAAATAAAAAAATATTACCACCGAATGTATGTTAAATGTGAATGCCCACATGTCGCAGTTGCCGGCAATGTTTCTTAAAACAAAATAAATTACGTACAGTACCACGAGGCGAGGGGGGAGGGGCACAACGAGCGTTACGGACATTGTACAATAAACGTGCACTTGTGTTAATCAATTCTCTCGTACAATGAGACAAATTTCGCGTACTTACATTTTTTACACTCGAGCTTTTTAACACTTTCATTGCCGTATCACGCGATATCGTGGGCGTAATAAAAAAAAAAAACTAAACGTTTTTGGTATCCATTTTTAGCGAATTTCCAAAATGGAATTCAGCTATTACAGCCACTGTCATGCCGCGACTTGTGCCCGGGACTATGGCAGAAATTTGTTCTGAGGTCCCTAAAAACTGAAAATAATATTCACTAAAAAAAAAAAATATATATATATATATATATATATATATATATATATATATATATATATATATATATATATATATATATATATATGCGTGTGTGTTCGCGCGATAACTCTTAAACGAAGTATCCAATATTTACGAAATTTGGTGAAAACATTGGAAGTCCCAAACTCTTGGATGAGTTCGTTAGCCAGACACGCCGGATGCCAGGAACATGGTTTTTGTTCTTGCAAAAAATTAGTTTTTTGCCAAAATTTCCACTTATTCAAATTTTTTGCAAAAATACCATTTAAAAGGGGAAAAATTACACAAAAAAGGTCTTTAAACTATTATTCTAGGTCAACTAGTTTCCGAGAAAAACTAATTTTTATAAACGTAAATTCGCTATGTTATGTAGGATGCTGTGGCAGGGGTATTTTAAGTTTTTTTATTGGATCTTTGAAAAGTATAAAAATGTATAAAAATTAAAAAAAAAAATTCAAAATTGAAATCGGTACAGGCCGGCAAAGTGGAGACTCAAAAAAAAGGTGTCTCCTGGTTGACGTGATTCCAACCCTCCTGGTGATCTGAAACATAAAAGTTTAGTTAATTCTTAATAAACAAGGATGTAGAATTAGTGGGACATAGCCGATTTGAAAAAATAAATTTTTTCATAAAATGGCGCCCATAAAAAAAAAATAATTTTTTCGTCTCCTTTTTTCAACTTTGAATTTTTTTTTAAAAATAGTAAAAAGAAAAATCTCAAAAACCCCTACGTCGGACGAATTTTGATAGTATTAAGAAGGTCTGTACCAAATTTCAAGTAAATCGGTGTATTAAAACTTGAGATATCATATCAACCGTATCGAAAAAAGTAGTTTCGAGTAATTTGCACAGTGCACAGGGAAAAATAACCATAACTCCGAAAATAATTCGAATTTCCGTAAATCCTTTTAAACGCTTATTCGTAAAGGTCTAAACTTTGAAAATACAAAAAAAAAAGAAAAATCGATCTTTTCGAATTTCTAGGCTAGAATACCTCCTTAATATAAAATATTTGGCCATCTCACAAAGCCTATATTTTTAGCTTGGCAATAAAAGTGTTTAATGTTGGAATAATTTTTCCCCATAGAGTTTTAAATCATTATTTTCAAAATTGGTTAACCTGATTGTCCTGATTTTGTATAATATGATAGATGATGAAAGTAGGTATTAGCAGTTAAATTTAATGAAGTATTAGTTGTTGACAGTTTTATAATAATATACTGGCATATGTAATTAAGAATTATTCGATATTTATTATTATATCAGTGTAATTATATACCTCATGGTTAATAACTAACTATGGTTCATTTCAGTTAAATTTAACCATGCTTCATCACTTATGAATTTAAATAATTTCCGTTTTCTTGGCTTTATCTCTTTGATTATTGCACTTACGTAAATTTTAAATTTGCAGGTTGTTTTTAGAAAAGAATAGAAGATTGATTTGTTTTGAATATAAGAATTATTTATTTTTTTAACCTTGACTCATGATCAATTGTATCTGAAAAGGGGTATACTACATTTATAATAGGTGTTTCGATACAAGCTTACATATTTTTTATTTATATATATATATATATATATATATATATATATATATATATATATATATATATATATATATATATATTTGATTAGCTTTGACTCGCAGCTTTGTCCATGTGATATTTGAAATTATGACATCAAGTTAATGTCCTTTCTACTAGGACCAAATTTTTCTGACTTTTTCCGGTTTTCCAGGCAATATTTGAGATTTTCTCTGACTATCAAAAAAATCTTACGAATAATTTAAAAAATCAAATTTGTTGTTGATTCTTTTAAACAAAACTTTTGAAGTCCAAAATACAGTTCACAACATCAGAGTACCAATAAAATTTTTCAACACTACGGTCCCTCCACATTTTCTAGGGGAAAATTTGTGACGCTAGAAGATCTCTAGGTAAAATAAAATTTTAAAAAATTCGGCAAATGCATGTTAAACACGGATTAAGTCAGGATTTTGTTATTCAGTAGTAGTAGAATTACCTAAAATACTACAATTACACAAAAATTCTGTTATTTTCATACATTTTACCAATGACGTTCAACTAGGTAAAAAGTGTAATGTAAAAATGGAAAGCAGATTTTGCATTTAAAGTAAGTAAATATTCGCCAATCCACCTTCATCAATACGAAATTAGTTATTTTCGATTTCCGAAAGCACACGTCTGTAAACATTTTTCTTTTATACATATACGTATATCATATAACCCCATTTAGTTTGCAATTTTGTAATACTTCGATTCTACGCTACTGAGTTATATATGCATTTAAAAATTGGGACCAAAAAACTAGCGAAACTATGGCTAACCTGTATAGTATAATATACTAATCAATCAAATGATCTTGAATAACATGATTATCTAAACCTTTTACTTTCTATATGAGTTTAAAAAATGTCAACAATAGTTTTGTAAAAAAAAAAAAAAAAACAAAAAAAAAAAACGACAGTGTCTCTTAAATTGCGTAATATCAGACACTGACTATTACAAAGCGGTCAAGTGCGGTAGTGCGGATACGATGACAGAAATTACAAATTCATAAGGATTTCGTTGTTTGAACTACGAAATCCTTAAAAAGACTAGTCTATAGGTATCTTAGTGATTAATTAGTTCTTGCTTATAACAATACGACACAAAACTAGACGCTACATCAAAGTCGATGTCGATTTTATACAAAATACGGAATATTCTAAGGCCCGCCACACACGTACAGTTTCAACTGACAGTTTGAACTGACCAGTTCAACTATACAGTTTAAACTCTACGTTTGTGGGTATTTCAGTCTCAGTTCGACGCAACTGTACAGTTAAATTGAGACGAATGAAATTTCAATTTTTTAAACTGAAAGGTTCAACTGATTGTTGCGTGTGTGGGGGTTCAACTGTACAGTTCTCAGTTCAATTCTAGACAAAGCGTAAAGCCAGTTTGTAGGGATTTTTCTTGTGGCAAGTAACGGAGTGAGACAGGTGAGATTTAAGGAATAATATAATATATTGTCCACTTTTCCGTAAATGGAACTATAATTAAAACGAATACCACTCTTTTTCTTTCAAAATTTTGCAGTTTCTTCTCAAGAAAGTAAAATTTTATTATCAATATTATATTTTGACAATAGTTATTTGAAAACGTTACTACAAATACCACAGGTTATCGCATTGATTACTACATTACAGAATACTAGTAAGTCGTATACTGGCCGTATCTGGCTGCTTCATTTATAAATTGATAGAGTGAGTCTATAGGATATACAGAATATGTTCTTTGATCTGTAGTCAGGAGCAAGGGCGTTTGAATTTTTGTTTTTTTAACAATATGATTTCCGCGGGATCAAAGATGTTGCTAGGTGAAATTGTCCTGCTGTTTCCAATTCATTGTAAAAACTGAAGGATTGAACTGTACGTGTGTGTGCTTCTACAGTGTACAGTTTCACCTGACAGTTTAAACTGTACGTGTGTGGCAGGCCTTATGGAAAATCGTGCTATTTTAAAAATGTGTTTAAAAAAAAGATCGATCGAACAGAAATTTTAAAAAATATTACTCGCCACTTTCAAAATTCATGCGGTCAGGTGCATTTTGACCATCTCTTCGAGAACAGACGAACTACTGAATGCATAAGGAGTCCGGAATTTTATGTTCAAATTTCTCTAAACACGGTGTTAAATAAAATTTACAACAACGAGTTACTCTGTACATTACACACATCATTAAATAAACTATACATGATCACACATATCATTAAATAAACTACATATAGGTACATGAAAATTTTTTATAGCTAATTGAGAATGCGGCTCGAAGTTAGGTCAGTGATTGTGTTAGTGTGGAATGACAGTTAGCCATGTGACAAACGTGAAAAGAGAAAGAATGTTTATGTATTTCCTTCGATACGAATTTAAATACGCAACGTGAGCCAAGTGTCGCGCCATAAATGTCATTCCTCCTTGAAAAACTTATATAAACAATAATGTGCCGCGTACGTCGCGTCGCGTTACTACTACTAGTGACCCCACTACGTCAAGCGTACAAGTGTGAAACTAAGCTACGAACGCGGGCGCCACAGGAGAGAACCGTTTTACACGTTATTTTCTTTGCAATTATTTTTTCCAACCAACTCCATTACAATGTGTGAAGAAATCACGTTGAATTGTTTGTTGCGCTTGTACTGAATGTCCCAGCCGGATGTATACATACATACGATTTACATGTTAATTTTTAACATTGGATTTCCATAAGGAAAAAGTTATGTCACAAGAGTGCTTTGGATAGACATATTCCTATTTTTGGTAATTTTCTTTTATAAAATAATTTTTTTCCACCAAATTATCTGCGCTATTTCTTCAACAGAATAATTTTTTGGTATTTTTATTATTTTAATATTTATTTTCAAGAAAATAAAAAAATGCCTTTTTGAATTTACAGCAGATGACACAAATATTTATTATGTAAAAATGTGAATTGCTTGAACATTGCGACATTCATTTCTTTATTTTACTGCATTATTATTGTTAAAGCTATAGTAACAGTAGTTATAATATTAAATTAGTATTATTAGTTTGCTCAAAGCACTCTTGTCACATAACTTTTTCCTTATGGGAATCCAATGTTAAAAATTAACATGTAAATCGTATGTATACATCCAAATAGAACACCTTGTATACATTCAGGTGTATAATAAATTTATTCAAATAATGTGAATTGGAAATACAATTATAAGTAAAATAATTGTAACATTCATAAAGGAAATGCGTCACTGATTCTTTAGAGTCATCACTGTTTTAAGGTTATGTAATAAAGTTCCTTTGAAAAGTACAGTTAATACTTTTTTTGTACGGTGGATAGGAACCGCATAAAAAAAATCGCACAAAAAAAATATATTCAAAAATATCATAGCTATAAAAAGTACAGTTCGATCCAGATTGTAAAAAAAACAACTTTTTATGCGATGGATCGGAACCGCATAAAAAAAGTTTCATCGAAAAAACATAACTCAAAACGCTCAAAACTTAGAAATTTCGTTAGAAGTTGCTTCTATAAACAAGATAAAACATTAATTTACACGTACAGAAACGTAAATTAAAAATCACAAAGTGATTGAAAAAATTATCAAACTGGATCGGCTGGGAATCGAACCCAGGATCTCCCTGTAATTAGCCAGGTGTCTTGCCACTAGACCAACAATCCTCTGTTCGACAGCCGCTTTAAAGATTACAATTTTTAATTAAAATAAACGCTTGT
Source organism: Brachynemurus nebulosus (assembly GCA_035578155.1). NCBI lineage: Eukaryota > Metazoa > Arthropoda > Insecta > Neuroptera > Myrmeleontidae > Brachynemurus > Brachynemurus nebulosus. The sequence continues at coordinate 62,567,227 of JAPWDM010000002.1, forward strand.
TTAAATCTTTGTCCAGTATACTAAACAAAAGTATGCTCATTGACGTTTAAAAATTTTAAAAATTTCGTAGCGAAGAAGTTAAGAACAACATTTTAAATATCTTGTTGACATTGACCATATAGACAAAGTCATGTTTTATAGGTCTAAGTTCTCTAGGTAATTACCTATAATAAATTGAACTGTAATAAGGTAATCGAAATAATTGATAATTAATTGAGCGAAACATTACCGGATATGTATAATATAAAATAATAATCAAGAATAACATAATAAATAGACATCGAGGATACTATTACATAAAATATAATTTAAAGAATTTCATCAGAAAAACCAGATACAATAGAATTTATCTAATCTAAGCATAAAGAAGTTATTTATAAAGATGTTAAGATCTGATCTTAGTCTTTTCACAAGTCGTCATTCAGATAACGCATCGTAACAATAAGAGTTAAAATTTTGAGTTGCATAAAATCATTTTACTCTGTAGAACAAATCTTCAGAAATTGAAAGATACCCCTGTCGCAGCATCCTGCATAACATAGCGAATTTCCGTTTATAAAAGTTAGTTTTTCTTGGAAACTAGTTGACATAGCATAATAGTTTGAAGACCTTTTTTATGTGATTTTTTTTCCTCTTTCCAATAGTGTAAAAAAATTTTACAAAAATTTTTGAATAAGAGGAAATTTTGGCAAAAACTTAATTTTTTTCACGAAAATTGCTAAAAAAGACATGTTCCAGGCATCGGTTGTGTCTGGTTAACGAACTCGTCCAACGGTTTGGGACTTCCAATATTTTCACCAAATTTCATAAACGTAAGACATTTCGTTCGAGAATTATCGCGCGGACACACACACGCACACACACACACACATATATATATATATATATATATATATATATATATATATATATATATATATATATATATATACATATATATATATATATATATATATATATATATATATGTATATATATAAATTTTAGTGACTATTTTTTTCGGTTTCTAGGGACCTCAAAACAAATTTCTGCCATAGTCCCGGGCTCAAGTCGCGTCATGACAGTGGCTGTAATAGCGAATTCCATTCGGTAAAACTGTCAACAGTGATGTACTTATTTGAAAAATATGTATATTAGAGGTACAAATACATTCACACACATAGATATACGTGTACTATTGCAGTTATAGTGAGTTATATACATACATACACATTATATGATTATACACATACAACAATAGTTGTAAACACACTAAAATTATAGAAAATAAATTGACTTTTTTTTTCTTATTTTCTCAAAAACTAGCTAACCTAGAATAATAGTGCCAAAACCTTTTTTATGTCATTTTTTCCCGTCTTTGCAATGGTGTAAAAAAATTTGACAAAAACTTTTAAATTATAGCAAATTTTGGCCAAAAACTCATTTTCACGAAAAATGCTCAAAAAACCATGTTCCTGAGCGCCGACGTTTTTGGCTGAAGAACTCATCCAAGATTTTTGGACTTCCAACGTTGTCACCAAATTTCGTAAAACTAGCAGTTTTTCCTGAAGCGCTATCGTGCTGATACATAAATACATAAATACATATATACATATATATATATATATATATAAATTTTAGTGAATGTTATTTTTGGGCTCTAGGGACCTCAAAACAAATTTCTGCCATATTTTCGGGCTGAACTTCGACTATGGCTAACACCATAATAGCTGAATTTCCAGAATTCTTTCTGGAAATTCGCTAAAAAAATAATAATTGTGGAGCTTATTTTCAAAAAGCAATTTCTAACAAAATCTAATTTTCGAGTAAAATGAGATTTTCTATATCTAACACCAGCAAAATTTTTACGGATTTTTTACCAGTGAATAACAAAGTTGGGATGCTATAGAGAAGAACCTCAGTCAGTATAAAAATCTAATTCAAATTAATCCCCTTAAAAATGTGTTCTCAAAAAAAAGAAAATTCATTTTGAAAATAAAACTTTATGATATTTCATTTTGAAAACAAAATTGCAAAAAAGTAGTAAATTCATTGCCTAAAATGAAAATTAAAATGAATAATATTCAATATATTTTTCCCACGCAGTTAGTATTATGTTAAATTTTCACCCTACAGGCTTCTCCAATGCAGTCACATTCTGCCGCTTTTTTTCATCTTCAACTTGATTTTCGTATTTCTTTTTTCTTTTTTTTTTGTTATGGCTTTCTAAAAATTGTTTGTAAAAATTAAATTAAAATTTTTTTTTTTTACCAACAAAGTAAGATGACTTTATGAGATGACTCATAAAGTCATCTTACTTTGTTTGAAAATGGGCTTTTAAGCTTGAAGTAATTGTCACACATGAAAAATAAACGGATTTTTTTGCTAAGTAAAATATTTGCTTTATTTTGTAAAAATATGGAACAGCAAAAAGTAATTTAGACTTATCAATTTTTCTCTTTCCCTTCGGTTTGTAGCATTTTCTTCTTTTTACTTCCGGTATTTTTTTCAAGCACTAATGATAGTAACACGCTACTCATATTATCCATGATGTTATTGTGACTGTGCAACAAAAAATGAGTTAAAAGGTTTAGAGCGTAATATTTTCTGTTGGGTTTTCCGTTCCAGGTGTATTTTTTCTTTACTAATGTACCTTTATGCACGTTAAAAATTTCAAAATAATGGTCATTATTTAGTTCAAGAAATTAAAGATATTTCAGTTTGAAAATAAAATTTCAGAAATTGCGTTTTGAAAACAAATTTTTATTCAGATATTTCGTTTTGAAAATAAACTTAAAATTTGATGCCCTTTTTAGGTACTTTGTAGTCAGTTTTGGAAAAAGATGTCCGTTTAGAATAATGGCTTTCTAAATAAAGTTTACTATTCTATATTAATTTCAAAATCAGTTTTTTCTCAGAAATTGCTTTTTGAAAATAAACTCCACAATTATTGGGCTAACATATGGATAAATTATCATAAGAATTAATAACTATAACAGTACTTTCACGAATCTGTTCAACACACAATATATTAGCATCATTAGCATCTTCATTTTTTTTATTTACAATTTATTAGTAGCATTTACCCGCATGCGTGGTGTTTGAAATTATGGCATCATGTTAATAGGTGCCAAGTAGGGGAACGAGGGGTAATGAGAGCTAGCGGGTAGTGGAATCGGTGCAAAAGTACACGCTTCTGATTCTTGTATTCGCTAGTACGCAACTTAAACGTCTTCAGTACTTGTCGGCTAAGCTTCTCTCATGCACACTTTCCGGTAGCTCCACGCATTCAGTTATTACGAGAGGTTTTGGTTTTTGTGCTCAATGCTTATAACAAAATAATTTTAACGATGTCAAAGTAACAATTAAATTAATTTTTTTTATTATATTACTCATGCGGGAGAAGTACTAACTTGACGCACACATTTCTGCACGCAAAATAGCTGTTTGCCCACTGTATTCTTCCCGCATATTTTTTTGCGTGTGGAAAGTTACTTTCCACACGCAAATTGACAATAAAACACGCAAAATTTAATCAAAACACGCAAAGTCGCCTCTTAATTTTTCATTTAATAAATATTTCATGATTATTTCTATAGAAACCACCAACAAAGTAATTTAAACGATAATTAATTCAGAAAAAAAAGACGAACACTTAAAAATATTATTTTAAAAAGTAACAAAAATGTCAAAAATACTAATAATAATAGAAAAAGTATGTGAAATTCGTAATAAAAATAGTATGTGCAACTCGTGCAGGATTGTCGATTGCCCCACTCATGCGAATGAGCGCACTCACTACGTTCGTGCGCTCAACTTTGCTTTCGTGGGCAATCGACAATTTCCCGCACTTATTGTACAATATACTATTATTTTAATTAATTATCACTAATTATATAGTTAAGTTTGCCTATTTTTTGTTATGATTATCAGAATTCTGATAACACATGAATATTGAAATCTATAACCATGTTTCACAAAATGGTGGATTTCGGGAAATGAGAGCCTATGTGATTCTCATCTGAAAAAGATTGAATTCAAGGCTTTTTTGCAAAGATAGTTATGATGTCGTTGCAGAAGCGGTGGGAACTGGACACACGCAGAATATTTTGACTCCAACAGCGTAGCTGATTATATTTGTGTTCTTTATCCTGATCTTTAGAATTTAAACCCTTAGAATTCTTAGAGTAATTCTTTTATTTTGATTATAAAGTTGAGTTCCATTGTTAAAATAATTTTATTTGCTGTATTTTTGTACTTACTTTGATTTTGAATACTGATTTTGTTTTTACAATTTTATCGAATTTAAAATAAATTTTAGGCTCCCATTTCCCGACCTGTCGGGCAACGGAAGCGGACGGTAGTCTTTAGGAAACAAATTTTTTCGATCAGAAAAATATTGTTTAGCTGACACAAATTCAGCTTATTTGTTGGTCAAATAGACAAGCTATGTGTTTCAATTTAAAAAATAAATAAATTGCTAGAACGACTCGAGATATTTTTGTTTTTTTCTTATTAGGCTCCAATTACCCCCTGCTCCCCTATACTTACATCGTGTCATTATTGAGAATTGTTAATTTTTGTGAAGGAATTTTTTCTACTGGAATAGAATTTCGGGCTAAAAAGTAATATTATTAGCAACAATGAAAAAAGAAATTTCACTTTAAAACTTTAAAGAATGACTGATCAAAAATATTAAGACCTCGCATAAATCTTGCTAATAATAGTTTTACTAAAAGTAATTTGAAAGAAAATATCTATAAAATAATTACATAACACTAATTAATGACAAACAATTAAATACACATTATAAAACGAGTAAAAAAATGACTGGTACTTAAAAAATTTGTTGGCTTCATAACAAAGTATGTTATTAACTTTAATTTAAGCAATTTATAGTAGTATTAAAAAACTGACCCAACTCAATAAAATGCGTTGCATAATCGTCATAATGATATGTATGTACGTGTATTAATAACTATTGTAAGTACATATTGTACATATTGTATATGTATGAGACATGTCTTGAATTGGTTACTGTATTAGTGTATTAGTTACATTTGTAATTTAAAAATAGATCTTAATTCTTAGAATAGTGTCAATAATTAAATGTTACACATTCATTAATTCTCGTATTTGTAACATTTACATTGCATATAGCTACATATTATATCGCGCGTACTCTTTCTCAACCTCGTATCTAAAAAGTCCCAATTTTTAGAGACACAAAAAAACGTATTTAAATCTGTGTTTTAATCATTATGAACTTAAGATTTATGCTAATTACACCCTTTGATGTTGGCTACCTACATATATAAAATATATGTATATAGATAAGTATATGTATATATAAATACAATAATTGCCTAATGTTTTTTGTGTGTCCTAAAACATGCAGTTTTTGATATACGAGGTTGAGAAAAAGTACGCGCGATATGTATGTACATATACTGATCAGTGGTCATGGCACTTTTTAACTACATATGTAATTGTATTATTTTACATATATGTACATAAATAGGACAAATACTTTCAAAGTACTTATTAATTTTTTTGTCCAAAACCAATATGTATTTTCCTTATGGAGGATTTACGCACGTAATGATTCACTGGTGCCAATACCAAGTGGAGGATCAGTAAAAGCAATAGTATGTTTGTGTAAACATCTACTAGTGCAAGCATGCACGGATAAAAAAAAGCAACCTTCTAACTTTTATGGCGCCAGTAATGGTTCATGCACCACTAAATTTAAAAAAAAAAATTACACGTTTTAAAGTCATTTTCAAGTATCTATTATGACTTTTTTACTGTTTTAATTCATTGATAATATTTTGAACTAATATTTTTGTAACTATTGTTTTGACATTACAATATACATATAAATAATTAATATTGGAAAAGTTTACTAGTGAAAATCCATATTAAAAAACATGGGATCTTAATAATAATATTAATTATTTACAAACATGGGATCCTTGCTTTGTCACTTTTCACAACAAAAATCGTATAAACACGAGTCGACTTTCGGCCATTACGCCATCCTCAGGTGAAAAACACAACTAAAAACTGTTCTTTTAGGCGAAGCTATTTATATTATAAAAATGAAGTGAATAATGTATGAGTGGGGGATGTTATAGATAGAGGCGGGATGTTAGAGGATGATACAGATCATTGAGATTACACTTAACCTTTTTAAAATAAAATTCGCTGTAGGTACCTATGCAAATAATACAAAAAATTACTTTTATCGAAAAATTTGTTAACTTGGGATTTCCCTTACATTTGTTTTGATATACTTATACCTACCTCTATCTCTAACATCCCCCACTAATACATTATTCACTTCATTTTTATAATATAAATAGCTTCGCCTAAAAGAACAGTTTTTAATTGTGTTTTTCACCTGAGGATAGAGTACTGGCCGAAAGTCGACTCGTGTTTATACGATTTTTGTTGTGAAAAGTGACAAAGCAACGATCCCATGTTTTTTTTAATATACAAATAAGTTTACAAAATAAGTAATTATTTATGTATTCTATATTGACAACTTTGACAATTATTTATCCACTTCAGCTATTTGTGACCTGCGCAATACTTACTGATTATACATCATATACCATGTAAATCATACGTAAACGGATGTGTAAATAATGTAAATTTTACAAACGTTCAAGCTTAAAAGTGGCACCATCAAATGATTGCATGTGTAAACGCTGCATTAATTTTTATTATTCAAAAATTATGACCCACTTACAATTTTATTTGGATCAAGTGTTTTATTGTTATTGATTTATAATTGGTTCGATCAGTTGTACTGTTGGAACCGGGGTTTTACGACGGAATAGAAAACTTAGGAAACATATCTTCTTGTAAAAGACCTATCGTTTGTTACGATACCTATCATATGGTTACAATCTACATATACAATGCGCATCTAAAAATTCCATTGCGCAAGGCGTTCATGCTCTTTAGAATTATCACAAATGAACACGTATAAAAAAATTTAAAGCAATTATCATTTTGCTTGACATATTTATTCTTATTTATACATAATTATTAATTACAAAAGATTATATAACAATAGTGTTATTAAAATGTGTATATTTAAATATACTTTATGACTGTTATACAGGGGATAAGTTTTTTATGAGTTTCCATTTTTATTGCGGCCAAACCGTTGATTTAATCAAAAAATTGTTCAAATAAGGGTGTCTACACAATCAATGAAATAAGGAATAAGAAATAAGGAATCAGAAGTATGCCATCTAGTGACGTTGAGTGGAACTTTAACGTAACTGCTCATAGATATAAATATGTAGGTACTTTTGTACGTCAAAATTCGTGATTTTTTTCACTTTAGTGACAAAAAAAGTCATCACGAACGTTATTTTTTCATGAATTTTGATGTACAAAAATACCTAAATACATATACCTATGGGCAGTTACGTTAAAGTTCCATTCAACGTCACTAGGTGGCATACTTCTTATTCCTTATTTCATTGATTGTGTATGACCCATAAGAGTTGAAAATTAAAAATTATTTGCATGTCGCACCCAAACTTTCCTGGTTTTGAATATTTTTGTATCATAAAATCAAACTAGGTAGTTTGGAATATTAGTATTCAGAGTACCTAACTTAATTTAAGAATTTGAAACTACAGTCGACTCTCGTTAATTCAAACCTGCGATAATTCGAACCTCTATATAATTTAAAAATTTCGAACCATTTGATATTTCAAACACTCGATAATTCGTAATATTTTAAGAGTCCCTCGAGTTTCGAATTAACGAGAGTTGGCTGTAATTCATTAATTTATTAAAAATAGTTTAAATAGCAGCTCAACAGGTTTGTATTACATTTGTATTGTAATACAAATTACAATACACGCATACACATCAGCTATACATGAAATTCATTTCATGGAGTCATTTCATAACTATATAGAGAGGTTAATTTGAATCGAAAATATTACTTATATGTAAACGTAGTCAAAAATTACATAAATATTTGATATTCGATACTGTTTCTGATGGAAAACATAATAATTGCTTTTTTTGTATTTTTGTAATTACTTTAATTTAAAAGTCAGCCAGTTTTAAAACACAATTACTAAAAAATTTGAGATAAAACAATGGAAAATTGAGTGTTATTGGTAGTTTTGAAGCGTTTAAAAAATCCATTTAAAAAACTATAAGTTTGCATCATAGCATGAAAACGATAAAAGCTATAAAGCTCCTGATTATAACAGCAGTCGGTATGTACTTACAACTCTTATTGAAGCAATTTTTTGACTAAATCAACATTTTGGCTGTAATAAAAATAGAAACTCTCAAAAAAATCGGCCTGTACATGTTTGTTGTGAAACCGTAAATTAAAATAAATCATCTATCAATAAAGCTTGTGTCAATTTATTATTAAAAATTAAAATGCTACGTGCGTATTGCTTTATTTTATGTATTTACAATTATCTATTTTTAAACATCACTCACAGAATTAGGTTAATGAAGATACTCGCAGAAAACTAACTAATTTATATGTATATTTGAAAAAGTATGTACTTACATTTTACATAATGTTTGTTCTTTATAATTATAAAAAAATTTTAACACCATTTTCGTTTACCATTAGCACTTAATTCATTAAAAACGAAGTGACGGTTTCTGACTAACGTTTATAAATGATTAAAGTAAATAATTTATAGCGCGTAGTACCAACCTAAAGCTGGAATATTAATAAAAATAAATTGAAGTAAAAAAATGTTTTTTAAGAAAAAGCTTTTATTTAAAAATGGGCTAAAAAAAATAAAATAACTTTTGAGTGAAGTTTGAAGCAATATGCAACATAATTTATAAAAGCTCGAGGCGTAGGCGTTATCATTAGTTATTTCTGTTTTGGATATAAGTGTAGCTATTTTACTTTTCAGTAGTTACCAAACTTAATCAAACGCCTCAAGCTTTTATAAATTATGTTGCATATTGCTTCAAACTTCACTCAAAAGTTATTTTATTTTTTTTAGCCCATTTTTAAATAAAAGCTTTTTCTTAAAAACATTTTTTTACTTCAATTTATTTTCTACTTTTTAGTCTGATCACAATTAATTTAAAAAAAGAATCAAAGAAGTAATTTTTTTTACCTATATTTTAATCGGTTAATTTACCCTAATCAAACATAACTATGGAAACAAAAAATTGCAACGTAAAATCAATAGACAATATTTGACAATTTGAAATGTCAAAAAGTTTCACAGGACTAAAAACCAACAATTTTGGTTTTGGGGCGATTTAGGACAAAACTAATTATACAATATTGCATTGTCATCAAGGTTACACACGTATGCAAAATTTGAAACCTCTAGCTCAATTAGAACCTGCCTAAATTTTGATTCCAAGATTTGATCTAAACCAACATACTAACATAGCAAGTTAAATAATAAAAGCTTTTAATAATAACATTTTAGCGTTATTTTATTCCATGTTCGATATTCCATATTTTTCAATCATAACTTGTTTAATAATGACTACATTCATCGAAACATGTCACAAAATTTACAAGTAATCTTCTTTTTCCTTTCTTTATCTACCTACCTCATTTATTAAATTTTATGCTTGATAAAAAGTTAAAGGACAACAAAATAAAATAGCAATAAAACAGGAGCTAGGCTATGACGTGATTCGTCCGGGTCCTGCACATTTGGTCGGACAGCAAATGTCCGGCCATGGAATTTTTGAGACTAGTACTTTTTTTGTTATGCTCGTCAAAAGAAATAGTCTCAAGTTGATATTTCAAGGTCGATATTTTTGCTCGTCAGCTCAAAAAAAAATTTCGGCAAATGTTCATGTTCAGTCGTCGAAAATTGAAAAGTTGGCAAGCCACACCAACTCCGCTATAGTTTCAAATGTTCCTTGTAAGTAAAGAAACCCAAAAAAAAAAACAATTGTTTTTGAGAGTCCTAATTAACATAAATTGTTCTGTCCTAATTAACATAAATTACCTTACACAAAACGGAATTTTTTAAAGTGTTTAGCTATATAAAGCGTTCTAAAAAGTCACGCATTTGAAAAAAATCCAATAATGTCATGGTTGCAGCATTATGACATGCATAAATCAAAAAAATATTTTCAAACAAAAGCGACTATTGTTTTGAATCGAATACAAGCTTGTTATAATTTTATTAAGCTTTACTCACTTTATTCACTTTTCAACATAGGAATTGAAAAATAGCAACCAAAATAATATTTTACAATATGAGTTCGGTAAGTTGTTTTTACTGACCGAGAAAATGTTGCGAAAACGAGACCCGCAGGGTCGAGTTCTTGCAATTTTCGAGATCAATAAAGGCACTTAATGCATCGTGTATTACATAATATTTTTTGCACGATCAATTTAAAATAAACAATAAGTAAATATATCAAATAAAAAATAAAATTCGGATAATATCGGTGAAATTTATATTTCTATGTTATCACATAGAATGTCATGAATAAATATTATAAATTTTTATAGCAACTACAAATCTTTGTAGTGGCAATATTGACAACTATATTAATTTGTAAATAAAAAATTAAGTGTTAATATTGGCGTGAATATTTTTTTTGAATTTTTTATTTAAAAAAAATTGAGGAAAATAGTTTGTTAAATTATAATATTATAGTGAGAATACTGAAATTGATGAAGTATTTTAATTTTGGTTGCAATTGCGGAAAATAGTTTGTTAAATTATAATTTTATAGTGAGAATACTGAAACTGATGAAGTATTTTAATTTTGGCTGCAAATTTATTCTCGTAAAATGAAAGAAAGATTATGAAAACACACAGAAAATTTTAATGATTGAACAACCATTTGAGATATCAATAAAATATGAAGACTAATGGCAACAATAGTAATAATAATGTGCAAACTAGTGAAAATTATCATATTAATCGATTAATTTTCCTAATTGTTCAAATTGTACTTTTAATTTAAGTATAAATAAATAATTACAATCATTTTTGAGCTAATTTCACTTGCCGCACTCCTATTCACTTACCTACCGCACACCTATTTTACTTACCGCATTGTTATTTTTTGGTTTCCATGGATATAAACGAACATTCAGGAAATGTAACTTACTAGTATTATCACCAGTATTGGTAAATGTATCAAAATACACGATCATGCAAAAAATCATTTCCAATATTTATAAATGACAACTTTAATATGATAACTGACATCGCTGCTTTCAAAAAAAATATTATTTAACAAACTTCCAATCAGTAACACTCTTTTTCTTTACAATACCCACCTTTACACTGTTTGTTGTTGAGTGTAAAAAACCACGTTTCTGTTTCCCGAAGCACGTGTCGTTAAATATTAAATGTTAAAAAAATACATAGTTTGTTCAAAGTATCTGATACTTTCAAAGGTCTCTTAACCGTGAACATTCCAGCAAACTATAAAAATAATTCATATTTTTCAGAAGTACAGCTGAACTTTTGTTTATGCGGTCTTTTTTTGTGCGGTCTTTTTTGTGCGATTTTTTTTATGCGGTTTGTAAGAAATGGCCATTAAAATGCATAATATGAATCAAAATCACGAGACAGTAAGAAACTTAAACAATTACTATAAGAACTTTCTTTGATAAAAATACTTTTTAACCACTTTTAAGCATTTAATCAATAGAGTTGATATTTTTTTTGTACGGTGGATGGGACCGTATAAAAAAAATCGCACAAAAAATATATTCAAAAATATCATAAATAGCTATAAAAAGAATTAGTTCGATCCAGATTGTACAAAAACCTTTTTTTATGCGGTTGGTCGGGACCGCATAAAAAAGTTTCATCGAAAAAACATCACTCAAAACGCTCAAAACTTAGAAATTTCCTTCTTTGGTTGTTTCTATAAACAAGATAAAGCATTAATTTACACGTAGAAACATTTTATTTTAATTTTGTAATATTATGAAAATTTTAAAAAATACATACTGTGTAAAAAAATTAAATGATGCAATAACTTATGTTCTTATGCAATGTATTGATTAAATGCTTAAAAGCCGTTAAAAAGTATTTTTATCAAAGGAAGTTATTATAGTAAATATTTAAGTTTCTTACTGTCTCGTGATTTTGATTCACATTATGCATTTTAATGGCCATTTTTTACAAACCGCACAAAAAAGACCGCATAAAAAATAGTTCAGCTATGCTTCTATCATTAGCACATACAAAATGTTACACGCGACTTCATTCATGTTATTTTCTGGAATTTTGTATATACAATTGTTAAAATTCTACGTGTTAGCTCAAACCACTGACTATATAATTTTATTTTAAATGCGTAGAAGCGTAACGAACTAACAAGTAAATCAACAAAATTTACTAAGATTTATTAATTTTGGAAAATTTTATGAAAACCGTATCATTTGGGTACCTTATAAACTGTACTGTAATAACGGGCGAAAGGAAATGCCGGGGGGTGAATAGGAACAATTCGTGTGAATCATCAATTCATCATAAACATGAAATTTGATGTTTAAATCTAAGAATCTAGGATCTAAGAAGATCTAAGTTTAAATCTAAGAATCTAAGATCTAAGAATCATAACAATCCTCAATATGTATAATATTTGACGTCTAAAAATATCAATATTATGGGCGCAAGCTAAAAAGAACTCTTATCTACATCTGCATTTATCTTTGTCTATGATATTGATAAATAGAAGTTTACTCACTCACTCATATAAAAACATAATTACAGGGTTTGGTTGGTAACTATGGAAATAATACAATTTGTGTTCCCCTCACCATAGTTTCTGGAGGCCTTTTGAGCTTGCGCCCATAATATTATTTAAGTGAAATTATTCATAAACTTGATTTAAAAATATTAAACTTAAAGGCGAATATACCTATCTTTTTACTAGTATATTTTTTGTGCTATAAAATAACTAACAATGGTGGAAACGTTGGAACAGAATAAAATTGAAAACGGTTCATGAATTTTCGGGTTCAGTTTAAAAAACATTTTTTTATTGCTCTATCAAGCCCAAGAAGTCACATTCTAATTGTTTTTATTAATTAGAAACAAAATTTTCAAATAAAATTAATTTTTTAATCAAACTATTGAAGCATCTTGTACAGCTTTATATAAAATCTAACAAGATCGAACTGTTTGACTCATTTAGTACGATACACCTGTCATGTATGTGTATATTTTTGATAAAACACTTTCGCCTAACATGCCTAACATCGTTAACGTAATGTCATTCCTTCGTCTGCTCTGTCTCTGTTGTTTTTTTCATTAAAACCCGCGCACTGTTCACAAACAAAAGTACATACATACATAATGTGTAACATATTATTTTATTACATATACACGATTTATACAGTTGTGGGAAAAATTATATCAACAAATAATTGTATAAGAAACCACACGGTCGGATTAAAGAGAAGAACTCTACAAAATGACTTATGACTCCATGGTTATGTCACCGAGTTTTATATTTTCCACAGAATAGAATTTCCCTTTTAAAATAACATTTAATAGGCATGTCGATTAACCTTTATAGGTGGATATTAGTAACGGACATAATCGAATTCTTTTAAATACCTAATAATATGGTTGCCATATACATATATACCAAAGATCTAAAGAATATGTGTCTCCACTTTCATATTTTGTATACGTGAAGTTGAGACTAACATTCAACAAAAACACTGATACAAATATACAATAACAATACATACAATTGGTCACATTATCCAAACCTATGTTTTTCCAGTACTATTAACTCCAATGATAGCTTTTCCTACAACTTTATTGACAGTCATCGTTATAGTTCGACTAATTTATACAAAAAATACAAATTACACTTTTGACTCGTTGTAAGCAACTTAAAATAGAATCATATATCTTACTCATTTTAGATAATAAAATTCACATATACGTAAAAAGAGTAAGGCATATGATTCTATTTCGATTTTGATTTTGCTTATAATGAGTCAAAATGGCGACTTTATTTTATCCAAGGGACCAAACTAGAATGTCTATCAAACTGTTCCACTTGTCGCCAGTGGGTGACGTAAAATCTCCCCACTATGTTGTGTATGTACACACTGTTTGCAATGGTGTTGGCACAGAACAAATACATCTATCTCTTTTCTGCAATCACTTATGAGCATTTATGTGCATCTTAGGCTACTTAGTCCTCATTCATTTGCCAGCACTCAATGGGTATGTTTCAATTGTTGTCATATTATTACCTCTCGTATTAACACGGTATATGTACGTGGCACACGTACATCATACGTACCACCACCACGTACATATTATGTATATATGTATGCAAGACACCAATACACACAACATCCAACGGGCTAACACACACAACTCCGCGTGCACATATATAACATAGTGGGGGTTTATTTTCTATCCTTTGTGGTTACGCTCGTTTCCCTAGTATAGACATAGTAATGTTCGTTCTCTTTGTTCTCTGGGTGTTGGTTTGGTGTTTGCTTCTGTGTGCGTATTCACACACACTACTACAAAACACCTATTATGGACAGACCAACCTGTTCAATTCAAGTAACAATGTCTAACAATATATTACAATGCATTGTACGTTCGGTGACTGACACCGACTGACTACATGCCTTAAGCTGTGACTGACCAACAAATAATACCAAGCGAGCTACACTTTTTTGATATTAGTTGGCTTCTAGTGTTCTAGGATTTTATCTTATTTATAGATAAGAGAGTGCATATTATCTGTCGCTCTTAATTTACCCGATATTGTACAACGGCACAAGTTATTACAGAAATACATACGATTATAATGGGAAGTTCAGCAAGTCAGCATGATGGTAGAGAATTACTAGATGTAATTTTTTGCTTTATACAATGTATTACACATGAATGTATGTGTGTGAGTAAGTATAAATACATATGCAGGTGAGTATCTACTCAAAGAGTCACTTGAACCCATTAAAATACATACATATTACACACGTCAAAATATTACACGTTACAAACAAGGTCACAAAAAAATGGTTCGTCATTACAGAATGTAACTGTTTGCACAAGTAAATTGCATTATAAAATTTAGTACATTCGAACTGCAATCACAACTCACTGTTCTTGGATAAAACAAACGATAAAGAAGTCTTGCGCATGCGCACACTAGTATCGGGCATATTAGCGAAGTTGTTGAATCAGTGAATGATCAAACAAGACACGTAAGAATTTGGTACGAAAATATTTCCAATAAATATTACTAAACCAAATGTGAATGTTGAATGGCTGCGATTTTTCGTATTCCTGAATGAACTGGGAATGCTTCAGTATGACTACGTAATACATGTGCAGATGTAAGTAAGTACACGGATGGGTTAAAAATGAAAAATATTAGTCTAGACAAGTGAATTAAGATTTTCGAAATATACTACAAGTCAGATTTAACAAGAAGATAGACAAACCAATAGAGTAGGGAAAAAATTCGTCAAGTGCGTGTTTTTGACACGCACTAAGTAATGTCACGTCAGTGAAAGTGTTAATTTATGATTTTTTGGCTCATTTTTTAAATACAGTGAGAATACAGCCCTCTTGCGTTTATTCAATATATGCATGTACAACTCTATAATACAGTGAGAATACAGCCCTCTTGCGTTTATTCAATATATGCATGTACAACTCTATAATACAGTGAGAATACAGCCCTCTTGCGTTTATTCAATATATGCATGTACAACTCTATAATTATTTTCCCCCACTATAATCACACAACGAGATTAATATGTCATCCTTCGGTGACATAAAAAACAGATGTGGAATTTGATTGTTTAATATTAGCTTTACCTAGCCAAGCATTTGTTTTTCAACGAATATTCACTTAATTAATCTTTTGGAGAATCTGACCACTGACCAGATGTACTTAGAAATTTTGTAGTTTTTAAGCAAAAAAATTACACATTGGCGTATTTAAATGCAATTTAAGTGGGCTAATGTTCAGGGTAACAAATTTTTTTTAGAACAAAATATTTCTAAAAGGAATTTCGTTAATTTAATAGCAAAAATTAAAAGTTTACATCCAAATTATTACAATTCAACCAATCCCCCTGATTCGAATAATTTCCACAAAATCTGACTTAATTTGATGACGTCATCAAGTTCACTAACATTCTTCAATGTCTGAAAAACTGTAAACAAAATGACGAAATGATAAACTTGGAAGCGAATTATAGGTTTTCATAGGTATTCTTTTCATTTTGACTAAAAATAAGTATATAAAACGACCAGAAAAGAGACTTCTATTGAATCAGTCATATTTATAAAGAATTTCGTCTTTTTGACCGCAAAAATAAAAAGTTCACACCCAAATTACCCAAGTTTAACCTATCACCATAACTGAAATCGCTTCCATAAAGCTTGTTTTGTGAAAAAAAAATTTTAACTTAATTACGTCATCAAGTTTAATATAATTTTTCAATGTCTGAAAAACGCAAATAAAATGATAGAATACTGAAATTGAAAACGAATTACAGGTTTTCGGAGGCGTTCATTTTTACCAATATTAAGCAAGTAAGATCAATAAAAAAGAACTTCTGGAAAAAAGGAATATTGGTCATATTTCTAAAAAGAATCTTATCATTTTGACAGTAAAAATGAAAAGTTCGTATCCGAATTACTCCAACTCAACCAATCATCTGGATTCAAATCACTTCCATAAAGCTTGATTTCAGAATAAAATTTTTTTTCAATATAATGACATCACCAAGTTTACAAAAAATTTTCAGTGTCTTAAAAACTGTAAATAAAATGACAGAATGATGAAACTCTCCGCTTTCGGTACGATATTGCTACGCTCTCGATTCGATAAAATATTCTTACACAAGAAACAACGAGTGTTATTCACATCATCGCTCCGATACCACTCCAATATCAGTCACGATACGATCTGCCTCCAATATCGCTCCAATACCAATACCACTCAGATAATATTTTATTGGAGCGATGACAGACCTACACATATCGATAGTGTGAACACTTTTTTGATTCCACTCCGCTCTGCTTGTATTCAGTTGTTATGAAAAGATATTTGTGTTGGTGAGACCGAACTGGGCGCGTACCGAGAACGGCATTGTAATGAGAATGGAGAACGAATAGGTACCAGCATGGTATCAGCACTGTAATGTGAACACAATAAGATTATATCGGAGCGAGACCGGAGCGGGAACGTACCGATATCGACACTATAGTGTGGATCGGGCCTTATGGCTTCTCGAAGACGTTCTTTCCATTTTTGTGAAAATTACCCTATAGGATCAATAGAAAAGGACTTCTGCTGAATCAGTCATATTCCTAAAAAGAAATTCTGGCTAAAAATAAGCATGTATGATTACTTAAGGGGGACCACTAGTGTGACCGCCTGAAAAACAGGTGATTTTAGGGAATTTTTTAAAAGAAAACTACTGTATGAAATGTTTTAATATTTTAACGATATATACTTTGATATATAGTAAATTCACGATAAAATTGTTGGACCAAAAAATTGAAAATTCAGTGAGTTATTCGAGATCTCCCAAGGCTCCAAAAAAAAAAGTTCCCCCACTGCTGCAGTGATAGCGGCCTTCACACTGCCTGAAATCAAAAAAAAAACAAAAAGCCTATTAAACTAGAATGGAATGGTCCGTACCGTGAACCACAATCGAAAAAAAAGTTGAAATTTAACAAAATGGCGAAGTTTTTAAAAAAAAAAGTTTCAAATTTTGCGTGAAAATTTGATGGTTTTTGGCTTGCGAAAATTACATTTTTTATTCGATCGGAAAACTGGAGGTTCATGGTACGAAGAAATATATATAAAAGAAGCTGCAATAAGAATCAAATCGATCGAATGATTTGTCGTCAAGTTAAAACTGCAGCAAATTTGAAAAATGTAGTTTTTCGTAATTTTACCTTTTAGTTTTAATCACTGAGAATTTTTACTAAAATTATTTAAGATGTACTCACTAGAACGGTCATAGTAAAACTAGATGAGTCGTTTAAATATGCCAGAGTCTAGCTTCTCCACAACATGTGCCTGCCAGCCACGTCCAGAAACTCCCGAACTATCAACCTTCATACATTTCTCAATACTTCAAAATTAACAATGAAAATCAGAATCCACTCTTCGGATGGCTGTAACTCAAAATCTATTTGAGATATGCACTTGAAATTTTAGTATGTTATTTTTAATGGTACAGACTATCGAAACATGCAAAAAAAAATTTTCCAATTTTTTGAAAACGTCACACTAGTGGTCCCCCTTAATGACTCCAATATACTATACACAGTACTACACAAATCTGAATTCTCCCTAAATTCTCCTTCAATCTAATTCTGATACGTTATAATGCACGAATTTAAAAGAAAATTTATTTTAATAAGATTCCATTATTTAAATATCTATAAGAAAATCCGTACATATACATTCGTAAACGCGGAAAATACAGTTCAGTGTGTTTCAATTGTGTGAAACGGAAGAATAGCAAAATAAGTTCCATTACAAATGGAACAAGCTTGGGGGATGAGAGTGTGCGGGACGGGGGGGAGGGCGGCGGCGTTCAAAGTTGAGACTAATATAAAGTGACCTGTTTTTCACGGAGCGAACATTCACACTGATATACACACATATACACATATATATATATATATATATATATATATATATATATATATATATATATATATATATATATATATATATATATATATATATATATGTATATACATATGTGTATATGTGCGATATGTGCTAACGGCTAACGATAATATGCATACTCATACTATACGTCGTATAGGCTTATTTAAATACATTATTCTCAATATAAACCGTTCTTCACATGTAAATACCTATCCGCTTGCTAGTGCTAGTGCTAACAGTCAAAATGGTATGCACACATTTTGCTTTATATTTACATTACACTAGACTTTGACAAGCCCGAGTTGACAGTAAGAGTAATAAAACTGTAAAGGTCAGTTTTACACTGACACAAAACATTAAGTGAAAAAGAATATCAGCGCAAAGATTTGACAGAATTCACAAAAGCATTAGGGATTTCAAAAAATATGGATGTGAAAAAAAAATACTGTGGATGTACTTAAGACCATACGACCGAAGTGAAAACTTCTACATATGGCGATCTCCTAATCGAAATTCGAAGTATCATAAATATATTCTATAGGTAGGACTTCACTAAACAAATCGCGGTTTTGATAAGCGTGTGAAGTCAATAACAATAATGCGAAAAACAAATATGTATATGTATAATTATTTTTTAAAAAAAATTTATTTTCAAACGGAGTTTAAATGCTATCAGGTAAGAACAAGAGTCCACAAAAAGTCAAAGTATATCCCAGTGCCATTCGGTTGAAGTATTCGTAAATAATTTTTTTACCATTTTTAACGACAATTTATTTACTGTCTACTTACTATAATTTATGTTAGAAGGTTGATTTTGAGATAATACAAATACAAAATATTTAATTTTAAAATTTATTTTGATTTATTTTAGTCTTCTTAGATTTGTTGAATTTTAATAGTCTAACAAGAACGGGAATTAACTGATAGGTAATAAAAATAATGAAAGCAAAGTGAAGTTATTTTTATCAAAATTTTAATGAATAGAAATATTAAATTAATCCTAAGAATATTTTTAGTATGTAAAATAAAGGTGCCCAGATTTGAAAAGAGTCAAAACGGGATAGTCGATCTTACCGTTGGGGAGGGGGGGGGGTTGTACGAAGTACTCTCCATGAGAAAAGGGGGTCCGGGGGTCTTCCGCCGGAAAATTCTTGAAAATTTAAGTCGATAATGGTGTTCTTAGTCATTTGAGTGCTAATTTTTCTTTCTACCAAAAAATTAATTTGGTGGTGGATGATTCCACCACCACTGTAGTATGAGACCTTTAATAATGACACGATAATTTGGATAGAATAATTTGTGTTAAGAGTAGGAAGATAGAAAAACAAAAGGATACTATCAAGGAAATCATAGCCAAACCTCATTCAGAATAATAAACAAGTTGCTAGCTTGCTTTAGTTTAGTTTAGAACATTGGATTGGAGTTGGAAAGCCAACTCGATACTGCCAAAATTAATACATCCTCTCATATTTGGGAAAAGACGAAAGTAAAGGATTTTAAACGCAGTTAAAAATTATTTAAAATAATGAATAAAACTTTTCATAATAAAGCGTATAAGTTAAAAAACGGGACAAATGGACGTCCCGAGAATTTTGGTCAGGACACCGGGACATGTCTCCGAAAAACGGGACTGTCCCGTTGAAAACGGGACATCTGGTGACCTTATGTAAAATATATCATATCATTAACGAAAAAATTCACTGAAAATAAGACTTCTCAGATTTCCTTTATTACCTGCGTGTCCACTGTCAACTCATGCTTGTTGAAATATACGTGACATACCTATACAAACGTACGCATACTCAACGTTTTAATCGTTTTAATATATTCAATTTTCTTGAGCTGTTAACGACGGAGACAGTACTCTACGCAGGTGGGTATTTATTCAAATATTTTTTTAGGTATTTAAAATATAAAAAAAGTCATTGATTCTTATGAACAATACTCTATCCATACCAACAGTATGAAAATTATAA
Organism: Brachynemurus nebulosus; assembly: GCA_035578155.1. Taxonomy (NCBI): domain Eukaryota; kingdom Metazoa; phylum Arthropoda; class Insecta; order Neuroptera; family Myrmeleontidae; genus Brachynemurus; species Brachynemurus nebulosus. The sequence goes on from JAPWDM010000002.1 coordinate 62,587,833, forward strand.
TAAAGCTAACCTATTATAATTTTTTTATTTAGAATCCAACATATTATAGGCTAGCAACTTACCCTTAAAAAGTTGCTTAGAAATTGAAAAAGTGATCACGAGCGTTCTAGTGGCTTGTTTTTTAGCGAATTTCCATTATGGAATTCAGCTATTACAGCCACTATCATGACGCGACCTGAGCCCGGGACTATGGCAGAAATTTGTTTTGAGGTCCCTAGAAACCGAAAATAATATTCACTAAAATTTATATATATATATATATATATATATGTGTGTGTGTGTGTGTGTGTGTGTGTGTGTGTCCGCGCGATAACTCTCGAACGAAGTACCCAATTTTTACGAAACTTGGTGAGAACATTGGAAGTACCAAACCTTTGAATGAGTTCGTCAGCCAGGTCATGGTTTTTGTTCTTGCAAAAAATTAGTTTTTTGCCAAAATTTCCACTTATTCAAAAATTTTTGCGACTTTTTTTACACCATTTAAAAGAGAAGAAAAAATTACATAAACAAGGCCTTTAAACTTTTTTCTATTTCAACTAATTTCCGAGAAAAACGAATTTTTATAAACGGAAATTCGCTATGTTATGCAGGATGCTGCGACAGGGGTATTTTTTTAATTGATGCAGAATTTAAAATAAAATATAAAATTCAAATACTATTTTTTGATTAAACCACGGCTTCAACGCTAAGAATTGATAAAAATAAATAATTTGACAAGTATTCTTATAGATGTTTGATTTTAGTCTACGTATTCATTCTAAAATATCATATTTGTCAATACTTTTTTCTCTCTAAAAAAATATTACAATTTTTTTTTATTCCTTTTTATTTAAATTTTGAATCGATTAAAAGAAAAATCAGCCACTAGAACGCTCGCGGTCGCTTTTTGTTAAAAATTAGGGTTAAGTTGCTACTCTATTAGATATTAGTGAAACTAGAATACTCATAACCTTGACGATAAACACAGTGTATTAATTTCAAATTGAATTTCTTTAATTTGCATCAATCACACTTAAAGCCCTCGTAGGTCACGCAATATCATGCAGAAATCAAATTAAACATCGTACAGTCGTATATGACACACACTACAATCCGGTCAAATTGCGGTTGTGTTATGGTTGCCCGAATCGGTTTGTTCGATCCCTAATACATCACTTTTTCGTGTTATACCAAGTACCACAATAAAATTACTTGACTTTACATTCATTAATCATCATGCCTCATGTTAAAATTGCAATAATTATTCCACTATCAACAAACTCATAACAATACCCAAAATATACGTAATAAACTTTATAATATTAAACGTATACATAAATTTAAAAAAAAACTACTACTTCCTGGTCCGGTTAGATGTCAAATGGCAACAACTATCAAAAAGAAAGTTTAAAAATACTGAAAAACAGAAAAAAAATAATTATAAAATAGTATTTCACCACACCAGCCACTGAGGTGAAGATAGTGGACTACATTACGTAAATTTTACTACCCAAGCTTACCATCGATCAAACTGATCCGGCAGTCCGGACTACTGCACGCAAAGATTATTAAAAATTATTCATAACGGATTCTTTGTAAATTCTTTGATTGAATTGAAAAACCTATTTGAACCTTCTACATTTTAAATAAAAATAACGCAATACTTAAAATATCAAGATATATAATTAAGGCGGGCTTTTTTAAATTTCAAATATGTAGTCAATTCACCGAAAAATTTTCATTCTATAATTAATCTAAAATTACTCTTTAGTTTGTTCTAGCATTTTTTCTTATAAATAACAATACGTTTAAAAAAATTTGGCAAGTGCCTGTTAGGCATCCATTAGTTCAGGATTTCGTAGTTCAGTAGCTAGAGTTTTTCACAAATTCTCGGAGATAAAATATTTATTGCTTTTTTTCCTTTTTCGTTTTGACCGCTACCCAAAGTGATGAGGATTACAGGATTTGTGTAAAAATTAAATTAAAATTTTCCAACAAATTCCATAAAAGAAATTTATTTCGTTGTTCAATATATTTCGGCACAGTTGGCGCCATTCGTCAAAACGAAAAAGAAAATTATTCTTCAACCCAAAAAATAAAAATCATAAATATTTATTGCTTTTGATTAATATTAAAATTATCCCTTAATTTAATCCCACTCTCTTAAATTGCGTAAGATTCAACACTGACTAGTTTCGTTGTTAGAGCTACGAAATTCTAATATGGTGAGAATAAAATATATGTTAGGTATCTATGGTAAGTACCTCAGGAGGAGATTTTCAAAAATGTTTTCAATATCTACAATAATTCACTCCTACTAAATATTTCATGAAATTTTTTGTCACTCTACACTTAATAATATGCAAATTTTTTTTTAAACTCGATTATTTTTTATTAAAATGTTTGTATGTATACACGTCGATATGTAAGTGTATTGGTACTAAAATGACAATCCTCAAGGTCAAATTCGTCAAAAGCAAAAAAAAATAAGGATAAATAAAAAGTATGAAAAAAACAACAAATTATGACAGTAAGAAAGTAAAAAATCCGATAAACTATAAAAATATCACAAAAAATATATTTCTATTAATTTTTTCGATGAAAATAAATAATATGTAAAATAAAATAATATTAAAATATTTTGCGCATAATCATGTCAGCCATTTTATTGAATAGTTGAATACCGCGTTTTTTCCACAATAGGTACGTTATAACGTTTATGGTTTACACATAACGAGCTGTCACTTTGACAGCTAATAGATTATATTAAATAATATGTGTTACTATGCTTTTATCAAATTTATATATATTTATTTCACAAAATATAAATATATGATTATAGAAGAATGAATTTATATGAAAAATTCTATTTAAAACTAAAATATATAGGTATAATTTAGCATGGTTCGCCATAATTATATGATAAACAACTTACAAAGCAAGAATTCTTAAAAAATGTTTTGGTAAAACATTTCGAATTTGATATTTACCTGTCAAAATACTGATTTTATAAATAACATTTTTCAATTACATAGAATCTTTAAGACCACATGAAGGAACAAATTTGATCCTTCCAAATCAAAATTAAAGCAATTTTTTATGCGTTAAAGCTAATTTTTGTAAAAATTTTAGAAAAATATGCACAATTTAATACAAAATTTTAAAATATATAAATTATAAAAAAATAAACTTACGGTTCTTAATTTTCATCATGGGAACAAATTTTATAAACACTTAAAATAAAATATAAAGTCAATGTTAACCAATAATGGTTAACTGATTTAAAATTAGTTTTTCCAAAAAAAAAACTTCAAATCCACCCCGTTAATGAGGTGATCACGAAGGCTGGCGTCCTGTCAGTCGGCGGACCAACTGTCAAAAGTTCAATTTATATTACGCATTAATTACACATATTTCATAAATATACGAATAGAAAAAACTGTTTTTAATTATTACACACACTTTTCTGCTTTTATTAAAATGATATGTTTGAAATTTCTAACAATTTTTTTTTTTTACTGACGCTATATAAAAACAACGCGGTTTCATCTGACAGTCGTGACAGGTGAGGCCTACATTGAACATGGATGTTTGTCATAATGAGACATCTACATGTGAACTAAATAAACTGTTGACATTTAAAATGGCGTCATATTTAAATATTTATAATTAATTTAATGTTAAAGTACTTCTTTATCTTGAAGAGATTTATAAAAAAATATAATAACATAGTTTAGAAATATTATTTTAAATTAAGCTGAATTTAACTTACACAATATTATTCTAATAATTTATAGGTGTACGTTAAATTTCAAATTTTTAAAACTGAACCGATTTTATACGGAATAGAAAATATTAAAAAAGCTCAATGAGCTAGGCGAAGTTAGCGCCGCGAAATTTTTTTTCTTTTTTGAAGTTTTTAATTTTTTTTTTTCTCTAATTGCATAATTAAATCAAAAACGAATTTGGGGCTTCGATGGACTAATTTAAAAGTATTAGGAAAAAATATTTTGATGATTAAAAAACGCTTTTTTATTGTTTTAATGCTAATTTATATGTCAAAATGTTTAAATAATATATATAATGATAACTTATTATTGCTAAAAGATACAGCTAAGGCAATTTTATATTCGGAAAGGGCATTTAAAGGGGAATTTTTTAAGCTATCACACGTTAATTTAGAAGTTGATTTAAAAAAGAAAAATTTTTGCGGCGCCAATGAATTATAAATGGAAAATATTTAGATTCTAATCGCAAACTGAAATAATAGACTGATTTTAAGAGATAAAAACCTTATAATTATGTTGTAAATATCCATATTTTTTTTTTTCATGTTAGAAATGCGTTATGTTCATCAATTTTTTTCTGAATTTTATTTATAATTAATTCGACAAGTTAATTAATGACTTGTGGAGTGTCAGACATTTACATACAGAATTTTTTAATTGGAAGGATATCTAACTATCTGACATTGAGAATCGTATTTAATTTAATCGTATCTGACATTGAGAATCGACTTAAAGTGAGTCGTAAACTACCTCGAGTCCTAGATGCAGCTACGCGACCCCAGTGAACATTTTTCTGTAAATTTTATGTCAAAGTAACAGAACTGAAAGTCACCTGTTACATAAAATATGAGTCACATATGACTCACATGTAACTTACAATTTCCCACTTATAAACGTAACAATGTGACGTAACATTGTTATGTTCTTGTTACGTTTCAGGAAAATATAACTTTGATGTTACCTTATAGATAAAAATACGCCTTACGCCTTCTTTTGCAATAAGCAAATTCAAAATTCCCCTTTTTGTTTCTTATTAACATTACATCACATATTACCAACTTTGTTCATATACATACACCTAAATTATTATTGTTTTTTTTCTTTTTTTTTGTTGACTGTTACAGGATTCGAACCGTTATCCAAGCTGAAGCATCATTTAAATTATCGACAGTCTTAACCACTAGACCAAACTGACTTATTTATTCTCATCGTTATATATTAATATATATCACAAAATAGTAAATAAAGCCTTACAAGAATTTTCATAAGAGTTTAATTTTTAAATTAATAACAAAATTAACTGTTTTAACGACGTATTAACGTTTTTTTAATGAAATGTCACAATCATGACTCTTTTGTTATGTTTTTGTGACGTGTCAATATTAATAAAACATTTCACTTGTCACTTTTGTGAAATGTTTTGTTACCATATTAATTTTAAATGTATCAATTCGCGAGGAGTTATCAATTTAAAGATACCTGTAGTTAATAAGTCACAAAAACATAACATAAGAGTACTGTTGTGACGTTTTGTTCAAAGTAACATTGTTAGGTCACCGGGACATAACAAAAGAGTTATGATTGTGACATTTCAATAAAGTAACGTTGATACGTCACAAAAACATAACATAAGAGTCAGTTCTGTGAGGTTTTATTAAAGTAACATTGTTAGGTTGCGAAGACATAACATAAAAGTCACACTGTGACGTTTTATCGAAGCAACCTTGATACATCATCTAAACGTAACATAGCAGTCACAAATGTGACATTTTATTACAGTCACAATGGCACGTAACTGTTACGTAACGTACAGGTACCAATTAGGGATATAACGTAAAACTTTAATTTTATATAATTGTTATGTCACCCATAAGTCAAAAAAGTTGCGTAACTTGTTATTTCCTTGTTACATCACATTTACATTCTATGTTCACTGGGACGTTGGCACCGCGAAAATTTTCTTTTCTTTTTTAAATCAACTTCTAAATTAACGTGTGATAGCTTAAAAAATTTCCCTTTCCGAACATAAAATTCCCTTAGCTGTATCTTTTAGCAATAATAAGTTATCATTATATATATAATTTAAACATTTTGACATATAAATTAGCATTAAAACAATCAAAAAAGTTTTTTTTCATCAAAATATTTTTTCTAATACTTTTAAATTTGCCCCATCGAAGCGCGAAATTATTTTTTGATTTAATTAGATAATTAGAGAGAAAAAAATTAAAAACATCAAAAAATAAAAAAAATTTCGCGGCGCTAACTTCACTTAGCTCCTACATGCTCAATATTATTGTGTAAAATCTGACATAATACAGCAATAATATGAATCTTTTATGAGAATTAATATATTGTTCAATACCTATATTGTATTGATCAAAAACCATTTGAAATATACAATGTGTGAATATTGTTATACCTGTAGGTATTATTGCGCAATATTTCTCTATTTCAATGCAAAATTTTAGCCTCTTTACAAACTTTAGTTGGTTTTGTGGTTTAGCTAATAAGTTGCGTATGTTAAATCGTCTATTTTAATTTGAAATTAAAATTCATGTTAAAAAAAAAAAAATATTGCACCAAAAATATTTAATTTTTTGCATAAATTTCTTACAAAATCTTGAATTACTGAATTGGGAAATCAGAAGCGTTGTTTAAAATTTTAATCTGTCAGTAGTTTCTTCACTCGTCATCAGATGGCAGAAATTGGTATTTAAAAAAATGATAGCAATTTAAAATTGTCCATTTTTATTTGAAACGTAAATTATTATGACAAAATTAGAATGACATTCAAAAAATATGCCAGTTTGTATTTTTTTAATTAAACAACATAAATTTTGTTAATTGTCAAAATCTAATAAACAAAGCTTGCCTACTGGTAGTAGCTATTTTTTTGACCACTAGTTCGCGTATCCAAGTTTTATGATTCCCACCTATTTATAATGATTTAAAAATTATAATATTCAAGATGAATAGATTGCAAACAAGGATTACAACGTTTTTTGTGATAAAAAAACGGAACTTTATTAACATAACATAGATTATATCGATTTTTTACCATGTCTTTATTACATAATGGCCTAAGAACGTTCCGTGACGTTAAAAACGCCAGTAAATTATTGTAAAATTTAATAAAATTTAAAAAAAAAAAAAAAAAAAAAACTAAATGGAAAAACGAAATAACTTTTTGTGAAATATTTTTTGTCTCGCGTATCTTGAGAACAAATGATGTTATCATTTATTTGATAAGGGTGGAGCCCCCACCCTTAGATACAGAAGGCGAAGCCCCCGGTGTGGTGCAAGGGGCAAAGCCTCTATCGGGGGTCCAGAGGAGTCCCCTGAATTAAAAAAAGTTATTCATTTGCAATAGTCTTTAAGGGCATCCAATGGAAAGTTTACAGTGTGGGTAGAGCTGTCCCCCAAATTTTTTTTAACTGATTACATCAATTTGAAGGTTCTACTGTACTAAATGAAAGTCTAACAGAAAATATTAATAAGTAGTCAATAAATTTAATTTCGACAAACTATTTTAATACACAATTTCTATATTCAACACTTGCAGTAAGACCTCGTTATATCGCGCTGTATGGGACTGTAGGGGCCACGTACGTATGCCCGTCCGTGTATAATGAGATCTTACTGTAATTAATTAATTTAATAACTATCAATTTTTGGCGGTTCAGCATAATGTTCCTTTCGTTCCCCTTGCAAATACTGGCGATGTCTTTCCATTCGCATTGCCTGAGAAATCAAATAAGTTTGAAATACATTGCTCACTTATAAATAAAAACTATAGATAACTGAATTATTACCAATAATCGTTTATTTTGTTTAGTTCTGATATGACATTCCCTATAATCTTCAAATAAATCTTTGCACTTCTTTTTACCCCGTTCCATTCCGTACGCTTCCAGACAATCCATAAATTTCATTTCGATATTAGCACAACTGCTGTATAGTTGATGATTAACTAGACATCCGGTCAAATCTGTCATTGGAGTACGAAGGACAGGAGAAAGAGTACCCATGATTATCAAAGACTGAAAATATTATTAATATTTTATTATTATTTTATTCCTTCATTTTTGACTTAACTCGTAAAGTAGTTTATCCTTAGAAATCTTTAGTCACAGAATTTTTACTTAACATTCTAAAAACTTACGTAATTAAATTTCTTTTTTTTTTTTTTTTGAATAAATGAAATTACAAAATTTAAAGAAATTAAATGATTTTGATTTCTAATTTTAATTAATTATCTCCTGTTAAACTTGAAGTCTCAAAAGATTCAAAAGGTTATGTAAAAATTGAATATAGCAGTGTCGTTCAACAAGTTAATTTTTGTCAGCTTCAATGTATTTGAAGTGGTTTCTTATCTCTTAGATTTCATTAACAGAATTACATAATTACCTTAAACCAGATTTTATGCTCAATATTTTTGCTAATAATTTTTTTCCTAGTAATTTTTTAATGTTATGATTTATGCCGTATTTACACGTGTTTAGTAGCTAAAGCAGGTTACTTAATCAAGTTACTAAATTTAGTTACTTTTGTCATGTAGACAGTTGTATTTAGTGCAAGTGCAAGTAAGAAATTTAGTAATCTGTTTAGTCAAGTAAATAGAAGCCTGTTCTATTTACTTGTGCAAGTAGCTTACCCCCACTTTATTTTTTTGAATTTGCTGTTATTTGTACCAGTGTAAACACATTAGTTTAGTAAAGTGTTTAGTAGATTTCGAATATACAAATATAGGCCAGTAAATATTTATTTACTGAAAATATTTTTTTGGGAATTTTTGGACTTATCGTATTATATAAATTATAAATATCAAAGAAAGTCACTGAAGGCAACTCGATAAAAAATTGAAACTCGTCTGACAACCACTCTTCATCTAATAATAATAATAAAAAAATATAAATTTTTTTCCATTTTTATGGGATATATTTGGGACAAATCATATATGTATAAATATATTAAAAGGTCGAACCAACAAGTCAGTTCAAACACAAATGCCATATTTTTCTGATTAAATCGCTTATTAATATATACATTTTTGTAGTACACAACGAATTTATTGACGACTATGTACCATTTTTAATTTAGTTTTACTAGGTTACGTATTACTACTTCAAGTAATACTAAATCAATTTACTAAATTGTGTGTAGACAGCCACTAAACAAAAAAACTATTCAATTTAGCTACTTGCTTTAGTTACCTTCTTTAAAGTTACTAGACCCGTGTAAATTCGGCATAATAGTTGTAAGCGAATTATAAACAAAATTTTACAACTGATGTGATTTTATTCTAGAAATAATTTAGAAAAAATAATTTCCGTTTCAGTTTTCCCTTTCCGTTTTTTACATAAATTTTTTCTTGTATAAAAATTGATGTTTTAAAGAAGTTTCACTTCAACTGTACACAAAGATAACAACCATTATACTGAAGGCCGGCGAAAGAAATGGCGAGGAAAACACATTTTTCAACAAATTACAACTGAGGAGCAAAAAATAAGTCCCACTTTCTCCGGGCTCCTAATCGAGGCTGCGAGTTCTCTTTTTAGATCTGGGCTCCCGGGCGGCCGGGCAATTGCCCCATCTGCCCTAACCTCTCCCCGGTTCTGATTATACTATCACAGTTTTTAGAAAGTATATTAAAATTAAATATGAAAACACTTTATGCAAATAATTTTATCTTAATTGTACGAATATTTTAGTACCTACTGATAACAGAAGTAATAAATTTAATAAAATCATTAAAATATTGTATGTAAATAGCGTAAATAGTACATGTACTGAAAATGTTTGAGAGGCACTGCTATAAATGTTGTCACCTTGTCAATTGCTTGATTCCGCTAATTCAAAATCTTTGCTTTGAGCATACATTTAAATTAAAATAATTAAATCCTTTTAAATTAACAGATTGTGGTTAGAATTAGTTGATAACTCAGGAATAAATTTAAATCACGATTTTTTTTTAAAGAGAGTTTTGTAAAATGTCAGGAATGAAGACTGTAGAAAAAAGTGATGAGCCTCCAACAAAGAAATTGAAAAAAGAAGGTAAAAACTTTTGTTAATTTTGACTAAAAATTGTTCCTTCGATTCATTCAAGCTATTTATTTTTTTTACAGAAGATGATTTAGTTATTAAACCAGTTATAACGAACCGTTTATGTCCCTATCTGGATACAATTAATCGACAGGTATTAGATTTCGATTTTGAGAAATTATGCTCTGTCTCATTATCCCGAATAAATGTTTATGCCTGTTTAGTTTGTGGCAAATACTTTCAAGGCAGAGGAACTAATACACATGCTTACACTCATTCGGTAGCCGAAAGTCATCACGTTTACTTAAATTTACATACACTGAAATTTTACTGTTTACCGGACAATTATGAAATTATTGGTAATTTTTTTTTAAAAATATGTTTTATCATTATTAGAATGAGGACATTGGTCCGCACAAACAGAGTGACTAATTTTTTTTTATAGTAGGTTCTAGCACACATTACGTCATCACAAGTATGGGAACACCTTGGCCGACACTTTTGACACGGTACTGTAATTAATGTTGTGGTACACTGCCGTGTCAAAAGTATGGGCACGCCCGTCGTCAAAAGTATGGGTGTCCCCATATTTTTGACGACGTCGTGTATACTATAACCCTGAACCCACTACAAAAAAAAATTGGTCACCCCTTAGAAATGCGTTTGTGCGGACCAATGTCCTCACCTCACTCTAATCATTATTTTTTAAATGAAGTTAATTGATAAAATTTTGTTTCAAGATTCGTCATTAGATGACATTAAATATGTATTAAATCCAACTTTCACGCCGGAACAGATTAAGAATTTAGATACCTCGGAGAAGCTTTCACGAGCTATTGATGGTAACATGTATTTACCAGGAATAGTGGGGTTGAATAATATCAAAGCGAATGACTATTGTAACGTTATTCTCCAGGTACTGTAAATACAGTAGAACGTCTGATTACGGACACCTCTCTTAACCGAGCCCCATACTAAAGTCAATGTATTCAGCACTCTCTTAAGCGGGGTCTCTGTTACTGGACGTGGACACAATATTTTTTGACGAAGACATATTATGGTTAACCCATATTATTTAGTACAATATTACCTCCATTAATCGGACGCGAGTACGTCTAGTGCGTATGTATACCTATACATATAGGTTGGGTATAATTGTTCATGTTTTAACTTGTTAACAATGATTCCGATGCATTTGTAAATGTTTTTCTATTTGTAGTACCTAAATTCGTTCATAAAATTGATTTAAATTAAAATACGCTGCCAATGGGGTGTGGTAAACAGCTTCCTCGTACTCGTAAAAGCACCTTGGTAATTTAATGCCCAATATATCTTTGTATAATTTAATATAGGTATATAAATTAATAAAAGTTAATAAACAAAACGATTGATAAAAAATTGAGCGAAGTGGGACTAGCAGTAAATAAGATATTGACATTTAATGGATACTATTACTCCGATTGCAATCAAATTTGTAGGGAACCATCTTGGAACCAGACCGCATAATTTCTGACAATTTCATACAAAAGAATTGAATAGTTTAGAAGTTATGCTACTTGGTGCAGTTTGGTATATTAATGGAATGACATGGTAGCGACACAGACGGATGGACTAAAATTGTTCAAAAAGCGCTAAAACGTAAAATGTGCATAAAAAATTTTATTTTGGAGGGAAAAATTTTTTTATTTTTCAAGTCTCGGAAGCAAAATTAAAAAAAAAATTTAATTAAAAAATTAGTTATGAATACTACATTATTTAATGCTATTATTTACTCTGCCCCTGTTAAGCGGACACCTCTGTTAGCTGGACAAATTTTTACGTGACACTCCTGTCCGGTTAACAGAGGTTCTACTGTATTGAACATTAAATTGAAACACATCGTGATAGTGTATTGTTTTTAGGCACTCTCTCATGTTTCACCTTTACGTGATTACTTCCTTCGCGAAGAGAATTATTCAAAAATCAAAAGACCACCAGGTGATTCATCTTTTTTGCTTGTACAACGTTTTGGTGAATTAATGCGCAAATTATGGAATCCACGCAATTTTAAAGCTCACGTGTCGCCGCATGAAATGTTACAGGCAGTTGTTCTTTGGAGTAGAAAGAAATTCCAGTTTACTGAACAAGGTAAATTATCCATAGAGCAGTATTTACTATTTTTATACACATTGTAAAACTATAGATTCAAGTTTATAAATAAAAATTTGTTGTAATCTATTCCTGTTTAACGTCTGCCATTTTCGCGCGTTCCATGACGTAATTAGACATACTTGATACCTGGCCTTGACACTAGAGGCGGTAGTGTTCCTAATCGCACGGTTAATGATTGGCAAAAATCTAACATCATAAATAAACGACACATATATTTCGGTTATTTCTGTGCCCACGTTACGTCACAAATAGACTAGCCAATGTTGACATTTAAAATATTTTTTTTCTGTTTTCAAAAATACAGGTTACGAAGTTTTTTTTTATGGACAATATTAAATCTTCAAATACTTAGAGAATATAAAAAAAGAATTAAGATTTATTTGAATTAAATGCGTAATTATTCTCTATCGATTCTAGTTTTATTAAAAGATCATCCAAGTTTTTAATTTCTATGTATTTGTTATTGTGAGTAAAATTTGTATTTCTGTTATCAGAATTATTTGTCCGCCGTATAGAGAACAAAGAAAACGATAACCTAATATCAACAGAAATTATTAAGCTCCCGTCACTTAAATTAGAAATTTTTACTTAACGCCTTAAGTGGCATGCCATACGAGAAACTGAGCGTACTCATTTCGATCGTGCGCTCAATTTCGCTTTCGTGGGCAATCGATAACTTTCCGTACTTATTGCACAATATGCTATATTTGTGTACTAGTTTCGAATAATTTAAATTTCAATATTATTGAAAAATTATCAACAAAGTTACTATATTAAGTAGTGAAATAAAGTAATATCACAGTATAAATAAAAGATTATTACCATAGGCAGTAGCGAAACGCACTTTCTATCCTTTTTTGATATAAGTACAAACAATTATGTATGTCCTATTTTACTTATGTGATTGTATGTGTTTGTACATGTGAGATTGAGGGTTGATAATGGTCATGTTAAATTATATGAACAACTAAAAGCAACTTTCTTCAAAATGAATTGAGCAAACGCGAAATTGATGACAGTATTCAACACGAGAATTTAGATCGTCACGACCTATTATCACCAACCACTGTCGAAATTGAAAATATTAATTATTATAAAATATTAATAATTATTTATTATTTAACGTATTTTTACATAAGCATTCAAATTATAATAATACTTACAAATTTGCATCAAACGGCACTCAGAAAAAACATAAATTGAAATTTTGTTTTGAATGATTTAAACAAAATTTAGCAGCACAAGAGTTATCACCATACATTTTAAGCCATAATAATAATTAAATACATATCAGAAATATCTTACAGATCACAAAACACACTAAAATTACAAGAAAATATTAAAAATAACTGATGACAAGCTTTAAATAAATAAAAAATTAATGACAGTTAAAATTCCACTGCCATCGTAGTTAAAAATTTTAAAAAAGTCAGTGAAACTTAGACAAAATTAAATAATTTACATAATTATCAACTGTAAATTTTCACAAAATAATTTGACCTGCAAATTTATTTTTCTAAATGAAATTTACTTTAGTGATGATATTTTCACTGTATTAGTAGGTATGCATAATATTATGCATTATTTAGGTACATAACATGGATAACCCTTTGGAATTTTTGAATTCCAAATGACACTCTTACGTCATCTCGTTTCGTAACTGTTTGTGAAACAAACTATTATTTAAACTGTGGTAATATTTCCAAATTTTCATAAACAAATCATCGTATACATAGTCAATAAATGTGATGAGTTAACGCGAATTAGCCACTTAAGGCGTTAAAATTGATGACGTGATAGCGATGAATTACTTTTTTGTAGGTGACCCGATTGATTTCCTATCATGGTTTTTGAACGCATTACATCGTGCTCTGAACGGGACCAAAAAACGGAACAGTTCGATCATTTATAAATCATTTTTGGGTAAAATGCGAATTTACACACGAAAAATTCCACCAACTGAATTAGACGATAAACAAAAGAAACATTTATTACTAACGGATGAATATCAAGAACGTGTTACAGAATCACCGTTTCTGTATTTAACATGCGACTTACCTCCTCCACCCCTGTTTATCGATGAATTTCGAGAAAATATTATACCACAGGTGAGTGTCCTTTTTTTAGCGACCTTTTTGTGTTGTTACTACAATGTTTCTTCTTTTTTTAGGTTAATTTATATCAACTGTTAACTAAATTTAATGGTGTAACTGAGAAAGAGTATAAGACATATAAAGAAAATTTTTTAAAACGTTTTGAAATAACTGAATTACCACCATATTTAATTTTATACATAAAAAGATTTACGAAAAATACATTTTTCGTCGAAAAGAATCCAACGATTGTAAACTTTCCAGTAAAGTAAGTATAATATTTAATATATAGTTTTAATTAATACAATAAAACCTTTGATTACGGACACCTCTCTTAACTGGACTCCTCTTATGCCTCTTATAGTCGGACAAATTTTTTATGACGGTGGCATGCTCTCCTAAAACTAATGCATTCAGTATTCTCTTAAGCGGACCCTCTATTAAACGGACGCGGACACAATATTTTTTGACAAAGACGTCTAGTGCGTATGTATACTTACGTGAGTTAGGTATATTTGTTCATGTTTTAATTTGTTAACAATAGTGATGTGCCAAACTGTTCTTTTTACGGAACAGTTCCGAAGAGAACAGTTTGCAAAAGAACAGGTTTTAAAAGAACAGCGTCTAAAAGAAAAGTTTTATGTATGCTCATACCTGTTCATTAAGCGAGAACTGTTCATGATACAAACAACAGTTTGTAGGACGACATCGTTCTAGTAATATGTTCAACTAGGTATTTCACTTACAGTTTTATTGGTGCCCAAAAATAATTTCGTTGATATTTACAAAAAATATAAAATTAATAATTGTCAAGTTGCAAATACAAAATAAATAATGAGTCTCAAATTATAAATATCAGTTATGTTTTATTATAAATTTACACATTCATCAATTATTTAAAAAGTTACTTTTGGAGATAAATTTTTAATTCCATTTTTAATAAACCACATTTGTATTTTTTTTAAAATAAAATATTTTTTGGACATATTTGGTTTTCAAACTACTTTTTTGGTCGTTTATTACTGTGTCCGGTTTTAGAAAAATTCATTCCGATGGAACTGAAGTTGCTAGTATACAACCATTTTTTAGCAAAACATTTAATTCTGGATTATCAACCATCGATTAGTTTTTTAGTTTCACTAAAATTGACTAGATTAATTTTTATTTTCTGTACCACTGTAGTATTATAGTTTACTTAGTATAATCTTCCGTAGAAATGTTGAATTTTATGTTGAATAGCTGGATGTCTGTCTGACAATAACCATTATATTATAATATTTAAATTCAAAATTTAAATCAAACAATGCTACTTTATTCGTTATATCCGTTAAAATTTAAAATAAAAGTCTATCAACAGAGTTTATTATAGTGGAGACATCTATAATATTAAAGTCACATCGTGGTCAACTATTTAAAGAACAGAGAATACATATATACGTACATATAACTAACAACATATCGCTAAACAGTTTTACAAATTGAACAGATATGTTATGAACATGTACCTGTCACTCTCCATTTAGTCTATTATAAAAAAAATGGACCGTTTTCTGACGTCGCTGTAACTAATATACCAGATGGCGTTGATTTACTAGGGGATAAAATTAGAGTCGAGACATGAGGTTTAATAGTTCGCTATTTTTCATCTAAAATAAATTAGAAATAAATTAAATATTTAAAAAAATACTTTAATTCAACCTAGAAAGATTAATTAAATTAAAAAATTTTAATTCTTCGTTAACACATAACTTGGTGACGATACTTTTGTGCTCAATTATATGGTAATTAATTTTGACATCTATTTGATGAAAAATGCTCACATGTCCCAACTCTATTTAGTATACCCCCTATACCATTAGCGCCACGTAGCAAACTGTGACATGAAAAGGTCCGTCCTTGAAAACAAGTGGCAGGGACATGGTTATGAATAACACACAGAACAGATGAATAGATGAACAAGTGAACTACAGGTGAACAGATGAACAGGCTAAATCGCGGAACTGTTCATTTACTGAACAGTTCCAACAAAAGAACAGTTTCAAAAGAACAGTTCTGTTCTTTTTGGCACATCACTAGTTAACAATGATTTTAATGTAACGATGCATTTTAAATGTTATATTTTTTTATAAGTACCTAAATTTATTCATGAAATTGATTTAAATTAAAAATTAGTTATGAATAGTTACTACATAATTTATTTACTCTGCCTAAAGAGTTTGGCTCAGCTGTTTGAAACTTTTTTATGAATAGAGTTGGGAATTTGTAATTCGCCCCATAAATATTCAAAATTGATCGGAATTTAAAATCTTTTATAAACAGTATAGTGAGCCAAATTAAGTTTGTAGCATGACTGTCGAACCCCATAAACACTACTTGTTTTGTTCTACCATATATATGTTATGTAAAACAGTATGAACCTATAAAAAAGTTATTTTATACCAAAAAGTATGAACTCCATTATTAGAAAACTTCGGTGAATGTTATATAACTCCAGGTAAGAAAAATCGAAGGGCTTTTTTTAGCAAGTAAAATGTCATAAACTTGTAATTAATATCAGCATCTTTATAAACAAACAGCGAAATTTCTATTTAATTTAAAAATCATTTTAGTTAATGAATTAATCTTTATAATATTCCTTCTGAATTCACTTTTGGTCTCCATTTATTTAAAATTTGGTATGATGAAACTAAATCATAATAATTAGTGAAGTGGCTGAACCTGGTGATATTTAGATTGATGAGCCTGGGTTGAATCCCTGCGGCACGCCTCCATCCATATTATAAATGTTGTTTAAGAATAATGTGTACAAAAATATACAAAATGTTGTGCACGACATCTATGTGGTATGATTTGCACTGTGTTAAGATGGAAGGAAATATTGACACAATAAATACTGAACAAATTACGACATAAAATTTATATTGCAATTTATACAATCAACATGATTCAAATGTAATTCGTATTTATAATAATATACGATTTTTTTTAATGCTTATAAATATTAAATTTATCAAATTAGCGATTTTAGACAACAACAAAAAAATTCAAAATGGAGTATTGTACTATTTTGACAGTTTATTAGTTTCGTTTTTTCTCACTAAACATAACCTAAATAAATAAATCGAAATAGATTACTGTTTTGTCCACGTTTATTATAAAAAATGTTTTTAAAATTACAAAAAATTTTTAATTTCTAGGAACATAGACTTTGGTGATATTCTTACACCTGAAATAAAACAAAAACATAAGAATACAATATATGACCTGGTTGCTAATATTGTCCACGATGGTGAGCCGAACAAAGGTACATATAGAGTTCATGTATTACAAAAAGGCAACGGTAAATGGTACGAAATGCAAGATTTACATGTAACAGACATATTGCCACAGATGATAACTCTCACTGAAGCCTACATACAGATTTACGAATTACGAAAATAGTCTTAGTAAAAATACATTTAATGTAAAATGTCAAATGTGTTAATAAAGTGTTTAATCGTTTTAAGTAATCGTTCGTTTGATAACTGAAAATGTAATCCCGCCATATCTAGACAGAATGATTAAGACTGTTCCGGTAGACAACGGCGCCACAGTTTGCGCACTTTCACAGTAAACTTCCCCAGGAGCCGACAATATTTTTAAAAAAATTAAAAAAACAATATTATATAAATAAATTCATGAAATGCTTCAACATGTGTAAACGTACACATTTTTAATAAAAATAATATCAATAACAACGGTTTTTTTAAAAGCTTTTATTTAACTTGCTATGTTATAGTATGTTGGTTTAGATCAAATCTTGGAATCAAAATTTAGACAGGTTCTAATTGAGCTAGAGGTTTCAAATTTTGCATACGTGTCTAACCTTGATGACAATGCAATATTGTATAATTAGTTTTGCCCTAAATCGCCCCAAACCAAAATTGTTGATTTTTAGTCCTGTGCAACTTTTTGACATTTCGAATTGTCAAATAATGTCCACTGATTTTACATTGCAATTTTTTGTTTCCATAGTTATGTTTGATTAGGGTAAATTAACCGATTTTAAAATATAAGTAAAAACACTTCTTTAATTTTTTTTAAATTAATTGTAATCAGACTAAAAAGTAAAAAATAAATTAAAGTAAAAAAAATGTTTTTTAAGAAAAAGCTTTTATTTAAAAATGGGCTAAAAAAAATAAAATATCTTTTGAGTAAAGTTTGAAGCAATATACAACATAATTTATAAAAGCTTGAGGCGTTTAATTAAGTTTGGTAACTACTGAAAAGTAAAATAGCTACACTTATATCCAAAACAGAAATAATTAATCATAACGCCTCAAGCTTTTATAAATTATGTTGCATATTGCTTCAAACTTCACTCAAAAGTTATTTTATTTTTTTTAGCCCATTTTTAAATAAAAGCTTTTTCTTAAAAAACATTTTTTTTACTTTATTTGTGATTGTATTGAAATGTACGCATTTCAATACAACTGTAATCGCAATAAAAATAAATAAACGATAATATAAAATTATATTTTTAAGTGTTATTCTTCTATGTGTAAATGGTTACAAAAACCAACACACAGAGAGTGTGTTTGTTGTAAATCAATACCTGTTTGCGTACACATGTGTGATCAGTGGTCGCGATTGGCCTCTACGGTTGTTGCGGCTACTTTCAGATACTGAAAACGGGGACAGTAAAATGTTAATATAACTATCGCATATGACCGAGGAAAACTTGAAGTTCCGATCTGGATTAAGTATTATTGGTTTATTGATTTATAACGTGTCTGGGGCGCATGTTTGTCGTAACAGTCTCTAAAAACAATTAACAATTGTGTAACTGTGATTACACTACAGTAACTACGATTATTTCACCAATTAACTGAGTTGGGAGGACTCTAGGTTGGATAGATTTTTTGTGTGTGAATCGTAGACAGCTTTAATCACTCTGTCTAGAGCAGCCTATTTTTAATTTTTTAAAGACGATAATCTTAGAAAGGGCAGAGTAATTGTATTAAAATACTAGATAGATATTTTGTGGTTTCTAATACCTAATAATTTGGTCCCACGTATTAACATCATAAAACAGATAAGTCTTCTAGTATTTGTAAAAATATTTGTAGATCATATTTGACGGGGTAAGTGGATGAAGGTGTTATGTGACTTTTTTTTTAATTTTGCGGTTAAAACGTTAAATGTAACTTTAAAAAAAAAAGAAATTGTCACATAACATCTTCTTCCACTTGCTCCGTTATTTATTTTTATATTAATATTAAAAATTAAAAAATTTAAATGAATTATATAAACAAATTTTATATTTTTATATAAATTTCTACAAAATACGGTAAAATATATGGTAACGTTATTCAGACGTAATCTTTTAAATAAAATATTTCATCTTTTGGACACTTATAAGGATATTTCAGAAAAGTAAATCCCTCAAAATTACGTTAATTTTTAGTTTATTTAATTTATTACAAACCAAAATAAAGGCGGTTTCCTTTTTCTTTTCTTCTGTGTAAAAAGTCCACAGACAGCAATATTAACTGCGTTCGTTTTTGTTGTCTGCACGCCAAACGATTTTTGTCATTTATTCGATTTTACAAATGACTAGTCATCTGTTCCGTATTGTAAATAATTTTTGTCATTAATTCGGTTTTGCAGTATGCGCATGTGCTTACATCATTTAGAAGGAATGAGAGTAACCAATATGGAGGGTAGATATAAGGAGGACTATCTTGTACGGAAAACAATAGAAAAATAGTTCAAAAAGTGTCCCGTTTTAAGTACTAAGTAACAGTTCAAAAACTCGCCAGAATAGCGCTAGAGTAGCAAAAGAGTATGAAATGAACTTTGTAGTTGTCGACGGAGCAGGGTGGCGATTGAAAATCAATTTCAAAATTCCCTGACTTTTTCCTGACTCTGAATAATATAGTTTTCTACTAAAGTTTTTTGAAGACCTTGTTTTTTGCTCGTCACTGGCAAAAAATACAACTAAAGAGCAAAAAAAAGACTGACTCCGACTGAAATTCCCTGACTTTTCCAGGTCGATCGCCACCCTGCGGAGTGAAGTGTGCTGTTTAATAACCTACAAAAAAATCGCTGTGAAACACGTTGAAAGTGATTCATAATAATTTGAACTTTGAAGTGTAAAAAAAATTTAAAAATTTTTGAAATTTGGCCAATTTTTGCAAAAAAGCACTAAAAATGGCCAAAATTTGGGCTTCCAAAAATCGGACATATATATGCAAATTTTATAGAAGGTAATTTTTGGTTTCTCGAGGTCTCAAAACAAATTTCTGTCATAATCTTAGGTTCAGATTTTTTCATGACACCAGCTATAACAGCTGAATTTCCATTTTGGAGAAAAAAAAAGTAAAATAAATTTTGGGGGTCTGTAACTTTGTAACTGTTTGTAATACGAAAAATTGGTAAGGAACTTTTTTATAAAGCTTCAGTTGGACTACAAAATTGTCATTTAACTTTTTGTCCTATCTTTAATAGTTTAGCTTAAAAATGTAAAAAAAGTAAAATTTCAAGAAATTTAAATTTTAAGGGTCTGTAGAAAGTGAAATATTGGTGATAGAAATTTGACTCAATAAAATTTTTTGTCCAAAATTTAATACTTAATAAGGTGTTTTGATTCATTTTATGGAAAAATAATTTCTTCATAGTTTGCAGGAGTAAATAACATAAAAAACTTAAGCAATTTTATGTTTTTCCTGTGTTATTTAAATGGGAAAACTTTAGATTCGATGATGCACCTCTAAAAATTGGAATTTTGAGCTGCGCTTTGGTGAGAATGTTTTTTTAGACGTACCCTACGATATTTTGAGCGGAGAGCGATTTTTTTTTTTGGCACACCCTAATGGTTCATACAAGTAGATAATATTGTATTATAGGTTTGAATTTGAAAATAAAAATTACAATAAAAGGATTCCGAAAAATTACAAAATTGAAATTTAATTTTTTATCGCAACTCAATAACTGAATAATATAACCGATAAAAATAATCGATAAATAATTGTTAGAAATAATCGAAAGAAAATAATTGATAATAATAATCGAATAGAACATAGTTGATAAAAATGATCGAATGAAAATAATTGACAAAAATAATCGAATGAAAATAATTGAACGATTAATCGATTACTAAAATCACTCGATTAAAAATAATCGATTATTGAAATCATTCAATTATTCCCATCACTAGTTTTAACTAGCAAAATAACGTTACCGTATTATTTTACGCTACGTAGGGTCAAAGTTGTAGATTCATTAAAAAGTTTATACTAAAACACATACTAAAAGTTTATACTAAAACACTACTATTTTTCTTTGTTTACACTAAGTCTAAATTAGTTGTTTTTGCATTCAGTCAAAGAACGATTACTTAAACGATTTCAGCCATTTTTTTGTGTATGAAGTTTGTTTGTAATAAGTATTTCTGAATGTATTTCATAATCTAACTATTTTAAAATAATAAAAAAAACAATAATACTAATAAAAAGTCGTTTTTTTATTTTGATATATTTTTTTAAAAAAAATATTTTAGACAGCCAAGCCGTTTCCTTAAAATGATAAATTTTTTTTAACAATATATTCATATTATAATTATCAATAAATATGTACAAATTAAAATAAAAATATATACAGAATTCGTGGTCGGTTTTCCTTATATTCAGATAATTCCTATAAACCTTATTAAATACACAATAAGTTACAAAATTTATTTTTATTTACACAATAAAAAAAAGGAAAAAATTTTCTAGCTATTTCGATTCGGATGTTTACTGACAAACCGTCGTGGCCACGGTAACGGCCAATTGTACTGTCTCGGCACAACACCGCCCACATTTTTCTCGAAGTACTGAAAACCGCGAAACCACCACGCCCTCGCCAGATAATTATTCGGTGTATTATGCTAAAAAAAATAATAATGGTTTCGTTAAAAAATCACATTTTTCCAATAGACGTACATGAAAGTACGAGAAATGTATGTATACTAACTTTAAACGATGAATTATTGCATAACGTATGATATATCCAAAATACTCGTGTTGTTACCCAATACGCAATTAATATATCAACTGTGTAGTGCCCATGCGCGACAAGAACCATTATAATTCCAACGAACGCCACACACCAGGCGAACCAATGTAAGGGGACAAATTTCTTTGGGGAATCTGTAAATAAAAAAATTAGAAACATCTATTAAAATTTAACGTTTTCGACTAGTAAATGGGATATTTGACAGTATCAAAGAAAAGCAATCAAAACAAATTTTAATGAAAATTGATAATAAAAGACAGCAATTTATTATGCTAATTCATTAGGTAGCGGTTACACTGGATACGAATTCATTCGTACGAATTCGTACGAGTTTATCCGAGTTAATGCCAATTAAACAAATGCATACATTTACACATGCGTGGTTACACTGCTTACGACCAAAATATTTTGTTTTTTGATGCGAATTCGTACGAAAAAAATGATGGATTTAGAAAAAATAATTATTTTTGTTGAACAAAGGCGGTCTTTAAGGGATTAAAAACCTACAACCTTATTAATGAGAATGTGCTTAAAACCATTTTAACTAAAAGCAGGTTAACTTGATTTTAAATGTATCGTATTAATAAAACCATTTTAAGATGATTTTAGTTAAAATTGTTTTAAAAA
This sequence comes from Brachynemurus nebulosus, assembly GCA_035578155.1. NCBI lineage: Eukaryota > Metazoa > Arthropoda > Insecta > Neuroptera > Myrmeleontidae > Brachynemurus > Brachynemurus nebulosus. The sequence continues at coordinate 62,610,553 of JAPWDM010000002.1, forward strand.
GATTTTAAAAAGATTGCGTTCAATAAGGTCGCATGATGTAACATTTTGAAAAAAAATCTATATAAAATAATATATTTCTAATATTTAGACATATACGTAAAAATAGTTAAAAATGTTTCTCAATAAATATCCAATTTTTGGTGAATATAAGTGATGTAAAATTAAAAAAAAAAAATTAAAGAAGAAATGTGACATTTAATTTTTTTATTTTTTCAATGCGTATGTATATCTATATGGGGTAGGGATAATTGTTCATGTTTTAACTTGTTAACAATGATTCTAATGTGACGATACATTTATAAACGTTATATTTTTGTATAAGTACCTAAATTCATTGATTAAATTGATTTTTTTTTTAAGCTTTGCCTTTCGGCAGTTAATCATTTAAGGTCTCAGTGCCATTTTTTTTTGTTTCTAGATTAGTATTTTTTATATTTGAATTCCCGCCTTCATTATAAAATATACCACTTCTTTAGTAGTAACACTCAGCGGGTCAGCTACCAAAGTTTGTATATTGATGGGAAAAGTTTTCATTTTATTTAAAATATTTGCAAAAAATGAAATTGATTTGAATTACACAATTAGTTGATTAGTTATGATACTACATTATTTACTCTGTGACTGTTAAGTAGGGATGTTATGGATATCCGTAATCGTAACCGAAACTACCGGATATCCGAAATAATTCATTATCCGTAACCGAAACCGTATCCGAAAATAATTGTTTCGGATTTTTTTCGGATAAAGACAGACCACTACTGCTGGAAAACTGAGTTTAAATCGAAGAAAATAAATTAAAATATTATTAGTATATGTTTCTTTGGATAGATTTTCGTTGATTCGTGTGTGGCGTTCACATTTTTTCCGTTTTTTTCTAAAAAAATTGTTCATTAAAAGCAATTATCCGTAACCGTAACCGTATCCGAAACATTATCCGATGTTATTATATATCCGTAACCGAAACCGAAAAAAAAGGTTTTTAAATATCCGTATCCGTATCCGAAATTTCATATCCGTAACATCCCTACTGTTAAGCGAACACCTCTGTTAGCCGGACAAATTTTTGTGTGACACTGCTGTCCGATTAACAGAGGTTCTATTGTACTAATTTGGAGCCTTATAGAACTCTTTGAGATCGACAATTTTATTGTATATCGTGTTTACACGTATATCGAACTATTTACGCCGTGCACGCCAAAATACTACACTTTTTATACTGTTCACCACTGAAAATTGGAATCAAATCCGTTCAGTAGTTTCCTTTTATCTAAAAACATGGAGGATCTTTTGTGTTTGCGTTCACAAATTAAAAAAAAATAAATTTGATAAAACAACTTACATTCGGATATGAGAAGATATGACAGAACTAAAATAACAGTATGTCCACTATAGATATAATCACCACAGTACGTGTGTTTTCCATTTATTGAAAGACCAAAACCAGAAATCAGTTGTAGAACTCGACCAATAATTTCGTATGATGACGTGTGATTGAGTTTCGGTGAACAATAGTATGTTTTACTTGATACTGGTAATACCGTTACGTAAATGGTAATAGATCGCATGAGATATAGTAATGATAACATTAAAAATAACCTCCTAAACACAATAAACCTGAAAAATAAAAAATACATTTATATAAATATTACTGCTATAGTAATAGGAAAACTTTAACTTTCTAAGTGAGGAGTTTCCAAACTTTTTAGACTCTTATATTTACGTAAAAACTATTGTTACAACCATTGTTTGATTGTTATTACACAAGGACCACAAACTCAAACGGGGGAATCGTCAGAACTATCCACGAAAATGATACATATTACGGTTTTTTTTTTCACCACTCGTGGCGCTAATTTCCCATTGTACTGTAATTTGGGCTATTTTTTAATAATTACTAATTTTCTCTCCACTTATTTATATTTAAACAACCTAAATGATTTATAATTTTAAATTATTATCTCTACTAGCTGTACCCACGCCGTCGTTCACGCATAAAATCAGTGAGAAGTATATTTAGCGCCGGCAGACAAAAAGAGTTAAGTCCTTTTATGATTTTTGATTTTTATTTTATAATAAGGACCAAGAGAGTCTATCTCATATATTTCCAAAAGGGCAAAAGTCAATTCCACCCCTAATATCATTTTTTATGCACTTGTTATAAAAAAAATTCTTTTCAGAAACTAACAAAAGAAATTAAGTTCTTAAAATTATTAATAAAATAATAAATAAGTACATAGTTTAATTAAATTGGAAATGTATTTTTATGGCAACAACTACCCGCTAAAACAAGTCCACAAATGGTTTTATTAATGAAATTTATTGTTGTTTTTTTATATGTTAAGTCCATAAAAATGTCTTAAAAATTTTAGTTTAAGGTTTAAAGCTTATTTTTTTTATGATTTACTGTGTTACATATTAAGAAAGTAATTGATTAAAAAAAATTTACAAAATGTCATGTAAACTTGAAGATAATTCAAATAAACTGATGTATGTATTTTATTTTAGTTTTTACTCTCTACTGTAAAGCTGATGTTTTGGACTTAACTCCTTTTGTCTGCCGGCGCGAGATATAATAATTATAAAGTGTTTGCATAGAACAATATTTATGCGTAATGCATGCACATGCTCAAAATGGTTTTTCTACTTTCCCATAGGAATAAGACATTTTCCCGGTAAAAAGCATCTTAAATATTGACTAAGGTAATAAGACATCATTACACCAAATTTCATTAAAATCCGTCTAGTAATTTTTGCGTGATGCGTGAACAGACAGACAGACAGACAGACAGAGAAACAAAAATTTAAAAATCGCTGTTTTGATATCTACATCGATAACTATTTACAGTATCAGTACAATTTTCAAAAAAAATTCCATGTACAGAAACGATCTCGTTACAGTTTTATTATATGTATAGATTTTAAACTGCCACCGTGACACTCCTTTCCAGCTTTGGTACCTACATATGGAATACTAATGCCCTCTTATTTTTAAATCCTTTATTGCATACATGGAGTTCGTACACCTTGTAGAGTCACCATGGTTAGAACGTTCAATTGTGTGAAAACTGTCTGTCGTACGTTAGTTCTCCAATTTGTCACTAGGGAATCCTTATCAATATCAATACAGCAATGATTCTTTTTATAATACACGTGCGAGAAAGAAAGAAACATATTTCGTAATCTTTTTAAGAAAGAAAAAAATATATTTTTTATTACCCATGCGGGAGAAGTACTAACTTGGCACACACATTTCTGTACGCAAAATAGCTGTTTGCCCACTGTACTCTTCCCGCATACTTTTTTGCGTGTGGAAAGTAACTTTCTACACGCAAATTGACAATAAAACACGCAAAATTTAATCAAAACACGCAAAGCCGCCTCTTAATTTTTCATTTAATAAATATTTCATAATTATTTCTATAGAAACCACCAACAAAGTAATTTAAACGATAATTAATTCAGAAAAAAAAGACGAACACTTAAAAATATTATTTTGAAAAGTAATAAAAATGTCAAAAATAGTGATAATAATAGAAAAAAGTATGTGAAATTCGTAATAAAAAATAGTATGTGCAACTCGTGCGGGACTGTCGATTGCCCCACTCAAGCGAATGAGCGCACGAACGTAGTGAGTGCGCTCAACTTCGCTTTCGTGGGCAATCGACAATTTCCCGCACTTATTGCACAATATACTATTTTATTCATTTAAACATGTACTACGAATATATAATTTGTATACAGGATGTTTCATGTATTAAATATGAAATGCATTTTTAATACGAAATACGTTTATTTTTTTATAAAAGTATAAATATTTAACTGTTCATAGTTATCAACCTGTATATTCTGAATTTGTATTTAAAAAGAGATAGCAATATATATGCATTTCTATCTGATCAGGGTGTATTATAAAAAGAATCTTTGCTGTAATATTTAAAAAAAATTTGTAATGAGAGACGCGCAGTAGTACTTACCTATGTTTATGAAATATTAATACTAAAAATGATGTTTGAACCATTATCATTATAAGAATCTCCGACACATCGAGGGCCCAATCTTTGGCAGGAACTAGATCCAGAAATACATCTGGAAGCGGATCATATTTATCCCGATCTGGCACACGTTCATGTACTAACGCTAATGAACTGGTAGTTAATAAAAAATTTACAAACATCAGTAACGCCGCTGAAACAAACAAAATATTCTATTTTAATTTATTATGATTTTTAAACATTAAAATTTAAATAAATAAATCTCATGGTTTTTAAAAATTGATTTTTGTTAATATAAAATTGTTGTCATTCTTTAACGGTTTACTGCGCTAGTTATTCTTAATAAAAACTAACGTAGAAATAATAGAAATAGAACTGATGTAGGTATTTCAAACGTCGTGTTATGTCTTGTTTGTTTGGACTCTCCTCTCGCGGGTGTATTTTCTGGATGCCTTCTGAATATAATTAAGATACATAATGTAAATTAAAAATCACAAAGTGATTGAAAAAATTATCCGGATCGGCCGGGAATTGAACCCAGGATCTCCTGGTAACTAGCCAGGTGTGCTATCTATTACACCATCGATCCTTTGCTCGACAGGCGCCCGACACAGACAACATTCAATCACCAAACCAAAAATGACATTCACTAAAATTTATATAACTCTCGAACGAAAAATCCCGTTTTTACGAAATTTGGTAAAAATTTTGAAAGTCCAAAAAGTCAGACACGTCCGATGCCCGGAATGGATTTTTAGGCATTTTTGCTTAAACAATTTTTGTGGAAAAAGAGAGTTTTTTTTTCCCCAATTTCCTCAAGTTTTTGCCACATTTTCTTACACCGTTAGAAAGAGGAGAAAATAATCACATAAAAAAGGTTTTTGAAAAATAATTCTATGTCAAGTAGTTTCCGAGAAAAACAAATTTTTGTAAACGGAAATTCGCTATATTATTCAGGATACAGCGACAGGGGTATTTTCTTTTTTTAACACAACTTAATATTATTAAAAACAACATGAGGAAAAATTTTTAGTAACAGTTTTATTTATATGTTACAAAACATCGGAAAAAGTATACCTAAAGTATGCTCAACTCTGCATAGGCAGAGCAAATTGTTCGAAAAGTTATATTGCTTGGCGAGCCGCATGAAAGCTTGCAAAAGACCGCATGCGGCCCGCGGGCCGCAGATTGCCGACCCCTGCCCTAGGCTATAGTGATGTCGGATAATTAATCGATTAATCGATTTAGTCGACTAATATTGTTTACATTTAATCATTTTTTAGTCGACTATTTTAACTTCGACTAAATGACTAATATGATTATTTTTTTTTAAATGACTAAAAGCGACTAAATTATTAATTTTTGTATATTATTTTTATTAGGCTTCAAAAAACAAAAACTAAAAATTTATCTATTTGTATAATTTTTCACGTTTATGTGATTGACACTTTGTGATACGTCATTCATATCTTTTTTTTCCTTAAAAAATATATTAAAAGTCAATAATTAAATTCAAAAGAAAACATATTTTTTGAAAGAATTGCATAAGTTACACTATTTAAGAAAATCGACTAAAAATTCAGTCGATTAGTCGACTACGGTATGCTCGATATTTTCGACTGATGATTAATTTTGTCTAAAAAACAACTTTAGTCGACTAATCGACTAACTGCTCGACAGCTCGACATCACTACTAGTGATGTCGAAACGACAAGCAGTTAGTCGATTAATCGACTAAAGTTGTTTTTCAGAGATTTAGTCATTTGTCGAAAATATCGAACGAACAATAGTCGACTAATCGACTAAATTTTTAATCGAATTCATAAATAAATCATCCAAAATGGATATTTTATTTTGAATTTAATTACTGACTTTTAATATATTTTAAGGAAAAAAAAAATATGACGTATCACAATGTGTCAATCACATAAAAGTAAAAAATCTTACAAATAGAAAATTTTTTTAGTTTTCATTATTTGAAGTCCAATAAATAATACAGAAAAATTAATAAATTAGTTGTTTTTAGTCATATTAAAAAAATTTAATCATTTTAGTCATTTAATCGAAGATAAAACAGTCGACTAAAAAATGACCAGATGTAAATGAAATTAGTCGACTAAACCGATTAATCGACTAATTATCCGACATCACTAATCACTACTAGGCGACCGCTAATCTATAGGAATTTAAGATAATAACATAACATACCTATAAATGTTTTCCATTTTTCTTTTGGAAACCGTGGTTCGTCCCGTATCGGTGACGGTATTTCAATTTTAACTATATGTTCGGGCTTTTTACTAACGCCGCTATCCTCGCCGCTGTCTTCATCGTCAAAAGATTCGATATCTTCCTTGTCCACCCAACGTTCCACGTTTATTGTTGTCGGTGACGGTATGAGCGGTTGCCGTTGATGGAGATCTGTCATCGTTTGTCCACCTGGATTATTTGAATATGATGATGATGAGGTATTTTCTGCGGTGTTCTCGTCAGTTTCAGTCGTTGGCGATAGTGTCAGTGGCAATGATCCACCTTTATGATGATTATTTAAAAATGTGTGCGGTAAATATTCTTGTGTGTATATTGTTCCATATTCATTGTGCGCTTTTGGATCTAATACCATCCTGAAACAAAACGAAATTCTTATGTAAAACATTTATTCTTACTTTTCAAAGTTATTTAAGGGGAGGTTTACTCGAGAGTCCTTAAAAATTATGTATTTTTCTAGATTTTTTTTCTCAAGAACGGAAGTAAGTAAATATCAATTTCAAATTTTGTACACATATTTATTAAGTATTAAACTATACAAAAAAATTTTTTCAAGGAAAAATATAAAAAATTGTCCACTTTATAAATACTGCAGTGTGATGATCCGAAAATCCAATGCCTTGTTGGCGGACATCCTAGCGCCGGTAATAAACTACCGAAATCCAAAAACAAAGAAGATTTATAAGATATATGAAGAGTATCGGCACCTCTACCTACAATATCAATATATATATATCAAGGACATTTTAAAATCGTTTGGCTATACTCGAATCCTTTTTTTATTCTGTCAATCGAACTAAATAAGAGTGATAAGGTATTATTTTTAAAGTAATAGAACTATGTTCTGTGACATTAAAAACACGTGTAACCAGACATTCAGTTTTCAGATTTATATTTAGTAATGATTGGCAAATTATCATAGAAAGGTTTCCAAAAATATTTATTAACACTATGAGGCCCGAGCACTTTCATAGTAAACTTCCCCGGAAGCCAGCAATATTTAAAAAAAAAAAACTTTATATAAACAAATACATAAAATAAAATGATTCAAACACTGAATAGATTCAACACAGTTCAACATGTATGTGTAAAGCTGTAAACATACGTACGTGATACGTACATACTACATATACACTGACATTCAAATCAATCTTATTTAAAAATATAAATTATATTTTTTATATATTTTTTGTTTATCTTAAAATTTTTTATACATAGAAACCAAAAGAGTAGTGGTGTGTTGGTATATATTTGTGTGAGTAGGAACAAATCCGTGTGATGAATGATGATAATCATCGCACACATAATGTGTAACCAACTAATCAATTAATTATTGATCGCGGTCGGCCTCTGGGGATGTTTTGTTTGGTTTCGGATGCCGAATCCGTGGGACTGAAAGTGTTAACTTTCAAATAAGGAAAAACTTTGATCATTAATTTCATTCAAACGTGTTTTATTTCAATCTTAAAGTTCTATCACTCTTAAAAAAACACCATTTACACCAAAATTTTAACCAATAGTTAAACTCTTTGAATAAAATACACGCTAGCTTTTAGTCTATTAAAAGATTCAACATAAGTAATAAATAAAATTGATTAATTTATATTCCTTATTTGTCAGTTTTTGATTACGAGTATCTAGGCAATACCTTATAATCCTGATATTAATAATTTGCCAAATAAAATCCAAATAAAAATAAGTCATATTTAAAATTTAAAAAAAAAGTAGATACCAATCACTAATCACTGATAATTTATCACTATCACATTGTTTTTTAAAACATTTTTGTTTGTATTTATAAAAATTAACATGAATTTTTAGTAAATAAAAACAATTGAAGAAAATTATATTAAAAATATCTGATGACACGATATAAAACATAAATATATGAATTACAGTTCAAAGAAAATACAACTAGCATTGTATATTTGTACGTTTATGATAAAAATTACTTCTGAGAAGCGAAAAGTAGTCCTACAGAAAAAAAAAATTAATGCATTTCCAGTTTAATTAATGCATTTTTCTTATGCAAGTTGTACTAAAATTTAAAAATATGAGATCGTTTGCTCGAGTTATTTACTTTTCACTAAAAACATATTATATTATGACAACGAACCGATTTCGGTTTTTATACCATCATCAGGTGAATACAAGGCTAACTTCAAAAATGCATCACTGCTTGCATGTGGCAGAGTCAAAAGTTCAAAAACGCATTAGACGCATCACAACGAAAAATCAAAAGTTCATTTTTGCATTTGATGCGTCAAAACAATGCATCAAGAAATTTGGTGATGCGTGTCTAAGATGCATGTCATGTGTATAATGTCGAATTATAACTACTTGCCATATTACGTAGGTGTTAACACCAACAGGAATAATTTCGAAAAACATATTGTTGAAAAAGATGAATGTATTTACCTTTGATTAAAATTGTTTAAACTATTTGAATACATCTTGCACTCAAAATAGGTATGTAATATTTTTTATTCAAATAATTTCAATATTTTCAATTTCAAGTAAGTTCAAGTTGAAATTCAAAGATAATATACCTATACAAGGATTGTATTCCTATATTATCTATAGTCTATCATGCTACATTATCTGTCTTATCTATAGCCAAATTAGAGGCTAAATGATGCCAATAGCCCGTTCAAAAACATCTAATGTGTATCAAATTTCAAGAGCGCATCATGTATTATTAGACGCATCAGAAAAGTCATGATGCTGCATCGATGCGGTAAAGTTTACATTTTTGAAGTTATCCCAATTTTTTACCGCGGTACTTTTTTAACATCGGAACCTTTATCTACTTAGAAATCATAATTTTTTAATAGAAAATGTAGGATGATGGTCTGAGTAAGTTTCAAATAATGTTCTAAATTCATTAGCCTGTTTAATTCATGTCAGTCATCAGTAGGCTGTATCAGTTTTTAAAGTAAAATTATACAGTATGTAAATTTTAAAGAATCTTCAAATTTTGTGAAATATGTGCAAAAAATATAAATAACATACTTGATGGACAATGTTTGCTACGCTGATGGTATTCAGAACCGAATGTGACGGAATTACCGAATTTATTTCTGTTTCACTTCAACACATTTGATCCCTTTAAACTGTCACACAAGAATTTTAAAAAACAGTCTTCATAAAATAAGTAATTCAAATAAAATTTTAAGTTAAGTACTATCTGTCTAATTATAAATTTTAGTAATTAGGTAGTAATTTAAAAGTAGCACTTTTAGAGCTGCACTTTAATAATTAGTTTAAGTCACTGTATAGCTATATTTATAAATAAGGAATAACCTTTTTTTTTTACTAATGTTTAAATATTTATGTATTAAGTGATATTGATATAAGGCACATACATATAGTATGTATTCTCGTATGATTCATTTACATATTACTATTTGTAGATAATAATTATTGTAGGTCATACCCCTTTTCACGGAATTGTTTTAAAATACATTGAGCAAATTAGATTTGATTATGAAATTTTTAATTCTTAAGTTTCTCAATCATCAGCTAAAAATAGTGTTTCTGTAGCAAAATATTATTGGAAGATGGAGGAATGATTCAACATTCAACTGATTCTTATTAAAAAAAAAAATCTTGTATTTACATATCTTTAAAAATTGTTTATACCCAGTTATAGTTAAGAAATAATTATAAAAGATATGGTAAGAATATGAAGATAAAAGCTTGAAATATCTATTTCCCGCTTTTTTTTTGGGAGTAACTTCTACGAATAATATGTCATATATTATCAGACTTCATTTCTTTTCCTGATTACTGATTGTAAACTCTGTTGCTGCGAACTGTACATATAAAATATCACTGGTAATCCCGTTAATACTTAAGATATTCTCATATCTAATAAATTATAATTAAATTAAATTTTTATTTTATCTAACCTAGAGGAATCATTATTTTGTTTTGAAAAATGATCCTTGGATTAGGGGGGTTGTGAATCACCACAAATCCATAAATGTACAGGTTGTTTGAATTTTCTGGCAACATGTAAAACAAAAGCTTTTATTAAGGTGGATTTCCACGTGCAAGTATACTTGTATGTTTGTATGTATGTTTGTATAGGCGACAGAAAATTAAGTGAGATAATCACAAAAATGCATTTTAAAATAGATCAGTATGTCATTTTAAAAAATTTTAATTGTAAATTTTTTTTTTTATTGTCAACTTTATCAGAAACAAAAGAGACAGATTCTGTATTAATAAAAATATTAATTACTTGCTTATGTCTTTCATACAAATGGATTAATTTGATCATATTACCTTCTGACACTTCTACGTTTTGTTATTTTGTTAGATTCCATCCAAGTAGAAATATTTTTACTTATACAAGCAGTTTTGTATGTAGACTTAATTTTTTGTTAAAAATATATTTGCATGTAGAAATTTACCTTTAGAACGAAAACATTTTTTGCGTACAATTTAAAAAAAAAAATATCTCTGTTTTAGTCTTAGAAAGTTTTAGTAACATTTTGTTTATCTTACTCGTTAGCAGATAATCACTTCATAGTGTTCTATTGGTAAATTTCAAAATATATTAATTGCCCTGTACAGTACCTATGTATGTCATATGGATATGACTAGTGTTCGAAATCTTGCGGTGCTGACAGGACCGTACTTATATTTTCAAAACTTAAAACGTTAAAAAATCGGGCTAAATACATTTTTTTTTTAAAAATTGTATCGGTATATTCTCTATTAACCATCAGCTGTTAATAAAAATTAGTTTCAAGTTACAAAAAAGCGTTATTTTAAAAAAAGTACAAAAATTTTAACTTTTTTTAAATTAAAATTGTTGAAAATTTGACTGACTGATTGTAACTTAAAACTTGTTAATAAAAAAATAAGCTGTCATTTAAAAAAATATTTTTTGGAAAACATAATAATGCGTTGTCTCTCTCACATTTTACTGGGAGAAAAAAGACAATTGATACACATAAATCATTCACTGGTTACATCAAAACATACCTTAACACAATACATAAAATTAAAATCGGACCAAGCAAGTTGTGACAATAAATGTATACACGCATATCTAAAATATATTCAAAACATATCAATATAAGAGGATATTGTCCGTATATAGGCATCCATAATTACCTGTTGTATATATTTAAAATCGCATCAAAATGTTTTATCTAAAATAAATAAACAATTTTTAATACCTTAAAAAAATAAAGACAATACTGTCAGCCCCGCAACCTCTTCGATCACTAGATATGACACATAAACCACAGACTTGTATCAATATTTAGTTGAACCACTTTTTTGTTTACCGTTGTAGTATTCTCTTTCACAAATTTTAAATTATTTACAATATTTAAAATGGGTTAGTCTCAAGGTGTTTCCTACTCAAATATTTGTTTGGGTATTTTTTTTTTTTAACAAAATTACAACATCAATAAATTATTTCCAATATCAATTTCGCAACAAGTAAACATTAATTGTGGTAAAGCTTGTATATTGTAGCCAAAACTTTTTTTTAAAAATAGTTATTTAAAAATTATAAAAATTTAACTTACATACATGCACAATATGTATATTGTAAACTTTTGAAAAACTGAGAAACTTATTTTATTTTTTATTTTGTATATAATACTAAATATTTTCACGTTATTCAACGATTTCAATAAATATATTGGCAGAGTTATAACAAAAAGCTTTATTTCCTTCTTCCGTCTCATACTCTTCTGTTCAATACTATTTTCGTCGATTTAAATTAAAATTTATTTCTAGTTTTACAACATACATGTACATAAAAAGTTTTAATGTTATTGTTATGTTAAATATCAGTTAAATCAGTTCAGTCAAATAACTATTATATATCGTATATATTTGTATTTACACTGAACAACTAGTTACATATCTAACATAGACTTAAACATAATAAATATATGATAAAATGCAAATTTTCACCTATGATAATTATCACGTAGGTTTTTTTTTAAATCGGTAAACTACAAGCCGTATTTGTGCAAAATAATGTTCCAGTTCTAACAACACTTCATTCTCAAAATTCATAATTTTTTTCGATTTATTTGAGCGATCAATTTGGTAAAAAGTGTAGGATAAATATAGCAATTTCTAAATGTTTTTCCTGAAAAATATTTAAAAACACGATGTCTGTTCAATTTTTTTCCATTTCCCAATTTATCCCCTAAAATTAATTCACAGAATCAAAATTTAAGTAATTTTTTACAAATTTAATAGATTTGAGCGTTACTTTATGGTATTCCATATCTAATATTATTTATTAATACACTGTAAACTCTATATAACGAAATTGAAGGGGCGGGGTATTTTATTACGTCATAGAGTTTTCGTTATATGGAGAGTAAAAGAAAACAATATAATTTTACGAATAAAACTTACGAATTTAATATAAGTGGTTTTAATTTTGACTGAATTAAATGACACTTTTTCGTCTATACACAAACTCTTTCTTTTACTCGCCATGTTTACAGTTAAAAAGTTTGAAAGCAACTAAGAATATGATAGCGTCAAGACAGCAATAAGACAGTAGTACGGAAGTACAGTAGGCAAAAACATGTGCTAGGCAATTACAACAAACAAATAAACGGATTTCTAAAAATCCCTTTGTGCGTACGAAATATCACTATTTTGTTAGAAAGTCAGTAAAATAAAATTTTTTTTTGGCTTGAAAAATGACGCATTTTTCGCTATTGAGAGTGGCTATTACGTTATAAAGAGTGTTTCAATATACGAATGATAATGTAAACCAAACAAACCTTTGTAATTTCTACGTTTTAAGGAGTTTTTCGTTAAATAGAAGTTCGTTATATAGAGTTTACACTGTATTAACTTTTTACACTTCACGTCTATAACTGGAAGTCACCACACTCTATTGGCTAAGCTAAACTTCAAGTTTTTGCTTCAGAGAAAATCGCCTGTTATAGACAGACGGACGAACAGACATCGAAGTGATTCCATAAGTCTTCCGTTTTGCTAATTTTTTGTACGAAACACTAAAAAGTACCTGACATCTAGGTTTTACTTTATCAAGTTCTAAAGTTCACCTAACTTTTAGCCGGATTATTTTATCGTATTCGAAGCTCTATCCCGGAATCGCGAAACTACTGCAGCAAATTATTTTTGTTCGAATTATTGATATTTCAGTTTTTACTGCCCGGATTTTGATGAAACAAATTGTAGGGTATTTTTGAGAATCTGTATTTTTTTAGCAGAAATATAAACAAACATACATAGCAGACAAAAAATCGAAAAACTGTGAATTCTGTTTTAAAATTATGTAATTAAAGATAGGTAAGTATAATACTCACAATTTTGGCACATAGCAAATTCTAGGATAAAATTTTTGCAGAAAATAATTTTTTATAAAATTATTTAAGTTTGGTAGATATTCTACCATAACTAATAAAGAAAACACAATTTTGTGATTATTCATTGATGTTCGCTAATATTTCTTTTCTATTAATAATTTACATCAAGTATATTCTATGTAACTACTAGTGAATTATTCGTATCCACGTCAGCTTATATTAATAGCGAAAAATTTAATAAATTTTATCATTACGCATAGTCAAGTTCTCGTTATCAAATAAAAAAAAACGTTAAAAAATTTTGTTACTTCTATTTTTAACCCTTGTACGGGCACAGTCGGTGCAAAATGTGCTGCTGAACTTAACCTCGCGCCCTTTGAGGCCACGCACCTCCAAGAATGCGAGTAGAAGTTGATCCAAGTGGGCGTGTGTTTTCTTTTTGCTTGTCACCTAATTTTTAAAAATCAGAGAAAAAAGGGCCTCGCAAAATATATTTTGAGAAAAAGTTTTTGAAAAATTAAAAAAAAGGCTTCACAAAATATATTTTGTGAAAAAATTTTTGAAAAATCAAAGAAGGCCATCACCAAACAAGCCATCTTGCATTCTTTCCATTTTAGTCTTGTAACGTTTCTCTATACGAATAAGAGTTGAAATTTTTCAAAAATTAATAAAAATTTACGGATACTGCGAAACGAGTCAAGTGTCTGAGCGTTGTATTTTACTTTTCCTAGTCTCGATCTTAGAAAATATAGGAACTAGTTCATTAAAGACGATGGTTTGTGCTAGGCCGAAATAATTTCTGTATTTACTTCTAGTTTAACTATGGAATAACATTAGAATATTAGATTGTGTGATATGTAGAGTGAGGACATTGGTCCGTACAAACGGGGTGACCAATTTTTTATAGTGCGTTCTAGCACACACTACGTCGTCAAAAATATGGGGACACATTGCCAGAGAGAGAGGGGGGTACTCACACTTTTGACAGGGTACTGTACTCAATGTTGTGGTACACTGCCGTGTCAAAAGTGTGGGCACTCCCTCTGGCAATGTGTCCCCATATTTTTGACGACGTAGCGTGTGCTAGAACTCAGTATAAGAAATTGGTCACCCCTTAGAAGCGTGTTTGTGCGGACTAATGTCCTCACGCTAGTGATATGAAATGTCGTTTTCCGACCCCTTGGCCGACGATGTAATACAGATGAACACCGACACTTTTTCGTGCATTAAAAAAAATTTTAATAAAAAATCATGAAAAAAGGATAACTGAAAAAAAAGGTTGACTGATACCTTTCTTAATATTTTTTTCTAAAGAAAACGTCCCAAAATTTTTAGCGCCCCTCGATTTCTGACACCCTAGGCGGTTGTCTAGTTCGCCTATATGGTCGCGCCAGCCCTGCCAGTACATTAAGGTTATTATTTTGTCGAAGGATTAAACGTTACAAAACGAATTTTTATATTTTATTCACAATCAGTATTATTACAGTCGACTCTCGTTAATTCGAAACTCGAGGGAAGCTTAAAATATTACGAATTATAGAGAGGTTCGAATTATCGCAGGTAACAATTTTAATTTTATAAGCATTTGCGATGAATGAATTTGAACTTTTCTCAAAATGTACTTACAATCTGTCTGTCTCTTTCTCTCTGCAACTTTGAATTGTCGCGTGTTTGGCGCCGATGAGTTCGAATTAACGCGTGGTTTTGTTACCTAGCAATGATTTTTTCGTTCGAATTACCAAGTGTATAAAAATCTATTGTTTTAGTTCGAAATATAAAGAGATTTTGAAGGGAACTCGTGATACCTTTAAATTATAGAGAGTTTCGAATTATCGAAGTTTGAATTAAAGAGAGTCTACTGTATTATTATTACTTTTTTTGTAAGCTCTTACTTTATTAGAGAAATATAAATCAAGAATAAATATTCAATTTATCTTTTATCATGTCCATCAGTATCTTTCTCTCCTCTCCGTAGCCTATCTTTAAAGTTCTCCTTGGCGTGGGAGCATCGTATTTGTTTTAGATTTAAAATTTAAATTACATAGGAAACTCCCATTACGCAATCCACTAGGACCAAATTGCTAAATTTTTCTGATTTATATATTTGTATGATTTACTGTTACAAACTATTACTTAGACACTAACACATTCAAACATATTTGCTTAAATCACGGAGGGGTGCCATTATACACATCTTGTGTGCGACAAAATTGCTAAATGGGAGCGTGCGATATGGGAGTTTCCTATGTATTCAAGATTTAGAAGAACAAAATTGTTAGGTACAAAAAGGTTATAGGAACAAATAAAATTTATTCGAAAACAAAACTCTTGTAAAGGATAAATATGAAAAATTTAATTCATGAAAATTTTAACCTCGATTTTTGAAAATAAATAATAGGTAGGTGTCCCGCATAAATTTTATTTCTGTCGAATTTTTGTTGCAACTGATATTGAAAATATTTTATTTGGTAACCCATTTTTTCAAGGATGCTTCATATTTCTATGCATGTCTATAGATTATTTTACAGATAAAATTTACATAAAGAGGAATGCTGACTATGTGCATAGTAGATTTTCTAGTATGTTAAGCAAATGTTATTATAGGTACTGACTATTTTTCTAGGTGTCAGTAAGAATGTAGATATTTAATAAAAAACCATTTTACTATTCACATCTAAATATCTAAATATGTACTTTAGGGTGGTCCTTAAAAAACTAATATTTAAAAATTACTAGGGGCACCCGTTCATTTTGTTCCACAATATGAAAAAGATTTCCACAAAAATTTTAGATTTTTAAAAACTGTTTTAGGGGTCGCTACCAAGTTTTGAATTTTCAAAATAATCGAAGATTTTTCAAAATTTCTAAAAAATTTCATCAAGTTTGTAAGCACCAAAGTGACATTTATTATGAATTAAATAATAAATTAGGACAATACATTGACTTTTAATTACATATCACTCACTCATAGCTCATAAAATAGATGTTCCCAGAGCCTGAATGACACTGTAAAGCGGATGTCTGGGAACATCTATTTAATGAGCTATGAGTGAGTGATATGTAATTAAAAGTTAATGTTGTGTGCTAATTTATTATTTAATTCATAATCAATGTCACTTTGGTGCTCACAAACTTTATGAAATTTTTTAGAAATTTTGAAAAATCTTCGATCATTTTGAAAATTCAAAACTTGGTAGCGACCCCTAAAACATTTTTTAAAAATCTAAAATTTTTAAGGAAGTCTTTTTTCATATTGTGGAATAAAATGAACGGGTGCCCCTAGTAATTTTTAAATATTAGTTTTTTAAGGACCACCCTAATGTACATATTTTCAAAATTTTTAGGTACATGTATAGATTAGTAAAATTCAATTATACAGTTTCGAATATTTTTAAATACGGTACTAGACTGTATTTAAAAATAGATTAGTAAAATTCAATTATACAGTTTCGAATATTTTTAAATACGGTACTACACTGTATTTAAAATTTGTGTCAAATGTTAAATAATTCTATAAATTATTACCAGGGCCGGATCTAGGGGGGGCAGCGGGGGCACGCCCCCCCCAAGATTGTAGCGGCGCCAAAACGGTGAATTGTATGTTTGTTTTTTTTGCTCGTCACTTTTTTAGAAAAATTTAAAAAATATCGGTGCACCAAAATGTTTAATTTGGCATTTTTCTCGCGGAGGGCGCCAATAGCAAAATTACCCCGCCCCTCCCCCATAATAACTGTAGGTCCGGCCCTGATTATCACTATAGGTGAAATCAATTGTAGAACGAATTCTTGACATTTTTGAAATACCAATCACTTTTAAGTAAGAAATGCTGGTAACGACACATTGTACTGTATACGTTAGGACATAGATTCCCAAAGGGGGCGATATCGCCCCCAGTGGGCGCTGGAACCTTACCGGTTACCGGTTGTGAAAAATAGAAAAAGATAGCGGCATTTGTACAATTGGCGAGTAAAAAAGCCCGCGGCGCTGCTAGGGGCGTTGAAATTTCTGTTCTATACTAAAGGGGGCGTTGGTCCAGAAAAGGTTGGGAATCTATGCGTTCGGATAAAAAAAAAAAAACATACTTAAATGTCCTATATTTTAACCTGAAAGGTGTAAAGGTTGCAAAAAGGTGACAAAGGTCTAGCTATCGAGGAACCTTGACTTAATGTATAACATTTTGTCAATTTTATTCTGTTATGATCTATAAATAAATTCATTTTATATGATTTGATTTTAATATTACGAAAAAAAATGTAATAAAAAATATCAATCTTATTTATTAGTATTTTTTTTTTTTTAAGAATCTGAAAGATAACCTTTAATTTTAAATCCTTTATTTTTAAATTTATATTAAAATGGATATTATTTGTAAAACACAAAAATTTTAATTAACAAGTTAGCTAATTAATTTACATAAAAATATCCTTATTTCGGGTAGACATCAACAAAAATAACCAAGCACTTTTCTAAAACATTTCTAAAATTGACGAAATCTGGGTATCTGTGGTTTTCTACTACTCGGAAAACTTCTCAAAACTGAAATCGAAGAGGTAAATACCGCTAAAGTAGAAAAAGCCCCAATGGGAATTAGTCAGATTCAAAAATCGATGGTTTGATTCAAAAAATGTTGTATAATAATAATACTTCTTTTAGAAATTATGTATTTGTATACTACAGACAAATACTTCCTAGGATTCCAGTTAATTCTGGATTTGTTTTTTGATTCTTCATAACTTTCGAAAAGCCTTAATGAGTAAATTTTGGATCTACGTATTCAAAGATTATTCTTTTGACAGAAACACTTCTCTTCAAATCTTTTAACATGAAATTTTACACCGTTTAATCAAAAACATTTTTGTTTACCGATTTTATTACGTAAAAAATTTATTACTCATAAATATGTGCATATAAATGTAAATATAATGCGTCATTTGAATTGACACAAGAAAACTTACCAAAATTTTTACAATTTTGAAACTTTTTTCAAAATAGGTATTTAAAATATGTAACAAAATAAATATTTTCACATATTTCACAAAAATTACTGAGCAATATCAATCAATAACAATTTATCAATACTAAGTAATTCAATAACCTATCAACCCATTTTCCGATTAACAATTTCCACCCATGAAATCAAAAATAACTCCACTCTCGTGAAATATATAAATATAAATATAAATATCGCTTACTTTTCCAAACGCACATACTGATATCCACAATTGGGCGGCCGGGTTGGCATCATTTTTACAATTTCACTTTGGGAAAACAATAAAACAAAAAAATTCACACAATACTCTCAACTGAATACAATCAAAATTATCACTTTGATTCAATGTGAGGTACAAACACTAACTGACATTTCATTATCTCTTATCAATTATTCCAAACCGATGGCGTTGACAGAGACGCTCATAAAATTTTTTACTGTTTTACTGTTTTAGAAAACATATTTGTACGTATGTCTTCACATACACACACACTAATACACTTATAAATTTTATATATGCATATGTATACGTAAATACAATTATGTATTATTTGTAATTAATCATTTATTTCGAACAGAGTTCATGTAAGGTTACAATTAATAAATAATTAAATCAACAATGTTCTTTCTAGAAAAGTTAACTGTACTATGACGTATACTTGAGTTGTCTGCTTGTGGTTTTCCATGTACTTACTTATGTATTCAAAATCATTGTTTATGGTTCAGTAATAAGATCTGTTTTGTTGGGAGAATCTCAATATTGAATGGAGTAGGAGCAAAAAAATGTTAGTGAAAGTCACAATGCATATGTAAGTAGGTAGGTATACTAAGTTTATACATGTAAATAGTTTTTCGTGTCTATATTTTCCATTTGCGGCCGGTTTTACATTCATAATTTTAAAGGTTCTTTAACTAAAGCTACTTTTAATTTAAAGTCGACTTTATTTTTAGTATTGTTTTACAATGATCAGGTCTGCTTACTTTTGTTAAAAGACTTTTAAGTGTTGCATCCGGATAAAACGAACTATGAATGATCGTAGCCAATCTTACGTTTTAAAAAAATAACTATAGAAACGAAAATATCAATATGATTGAATTTCAAAAAATACGCATTTCACTCATTTCGCTACTGCCAGTGAGATTGGAATAGAAAACTACATTAATTCTTTTTAAAAGAAATTTATCATAAATGCAATGAATCATAAAAGAAATCGCGGGTAACCCAGAAATCGTTCAGCCAGTTTAGCCCAAAAGGAATGTTTGATATTAATCCAAGACGTAAAAATAATCAAAAATATTATTGAAAATAAGCAAACAAATAAAATTATTATTCTATTTATTTAAGGTACGAATATTTTATAGGAAAATTTTCTTATAAACAAAATTCAATGATAATAATCAGCAATAACAAATATGTTAAAGCCGACTTTAAGCAGTAAAAGTCGAGATAATTCTTACTTTAGATTAAAGTCGACTTTTACACTAACGGGGCTTTAAATTTGATTGTAAAACAGTACCAAAAATAAAATCAGTTTTAAAGTTGCAGCTTTAGTGTTAAAGTCGGCTTTAAATGTGAATGTAAAACCGGCCGTTAAAATTATTCTTTTTTTAACTGATATGCTTACAATCAGGGCCGGATTAGCCACTAGGCCTACCTAGGCTAGGTTTTTAGGGGCGGCAAAAGTTGGAATTTGAATTTTTTTTTTGCTCGTCAGTTATTTTTTTAGGAAAAAGCTTTAAAAAAAAAGGTAGGAAAAATTAGATATTTTTTTAAAGTAAAAGGCAGAGGCGGCATTTTTTACGGTGCCTAGGATGGCACTTAGGGTAAATCTGGCCCTGCTTACAATAATTAAAACATTAAATCCGAGCTAGAGGGCGCTGGGAGTAATTTTTCTATCCCGTTTCCCCGCCTATTCCCGAAATTGATTTGCCATTCCCACTCGCTTGCAGTCTTGAGAATAATCCCGCCAAATCTTACTCCCGACTGATTTATCAGTTTTAATCCCATTTTCAACGGCACCTAGTTTTTACTCTGGGTCCCAAAACGCAGTTACATTATCTTTAGTGCCATCCCCGATCCCATAAAAATTTCTTTTTCCCCGCCTATTTCCCAAAGAATTAACTCGTTACAGTCGAATGGTAATGCAATCTCTAGCGGGCAGAAAGGCGATGATTAAACTAGGGATCTACAGTGACCCCATTACCTCTACAATACATGTAGAGAATTGATTAGTTTTAAAATTCCAAATTTTTATTCTAAACTACCGGTTATTTTACAGCTCGATGACCTCGTAATTGATTTTATTGCAATAACTTGTTGTACGAATATAACATATCTTGCGAGGTAAATGCATCTATCTACTGACCAGTGATCCGAACGCATAACTTTACTGATGTAAATGACCGCAAATGTTATAAAAACTAAAGTTTAGAGATTTGTATGCAAATATTATTAATAAATATAATACCGTAAAACTGTCTAGACCCGGACACTTTGCACCAATCTTCAAATGAAATAATTTCGACATTAACCTGCAACAATAAACATTTGTTTTTGACGTCATTAGAGAGAGAGAAAAACATCCTCTAAACAGCTGTACCAATAAAAACTACGGATTTCAACATTTACTATCTCATTTTACAGGATTACTATCCTACGGTTTTTCAAAGAAATAAAATGTGTGTCTAACTTAGGCATGTAATTTTCGTCATAATTGTTATATTGTTTTAGTTTTGACATGTATGTGTTCAGAATTTAGTTACATTCGATGTATATATAAAAAAAAAAATACATGCTATATATGTATATCCGTTTAGACCTGGACACATCAGTTTATTACACTATGGCCGCGATTCGTACCAGTTGTAACTCCCACTGTCCATACGTTAATATTCCCCCTAGAATTACGCCGTTTATGCCTCCTTCTGTGTCACATCGTATGTTTATAGAGAGGCATACTATGCACTGCCCCCTCTCCCTTCCCATAAAATATTTTGAAGTCTTTGACAGGTTCAAAGACATCAGACGATATAAAACACTGTCCTAAACCCGACGGGAGAGGTTAGTTTGCATGTTATTACGTTATTTAAGTAAGTGTCCGGGTCAAGATGGATTTGGGGTGTAGACCCGGACACTTACTAATTATTTTTTCTTTTTACTTATAATGAAACAAATGGGTCAGGGATATAACATATAATATCCGCTCTTTCTAATGGTAATACTTTTATTGGTGATATCTATGAAGGAAACATGTATAAACATAAAACTACTTATACCAAAAAATGTAAAAAAGTGTCCGGGTTAGACGGTTTTACGGTATAAATAATTTATAAAATGTAATGTTAAAAATAAATCAAAATTAAAAAAAAATGTAAGGACGAATTAGGTCGCAAAGAGCACTACTTAGTTATCAGTGGTTAAAAATATCCAGAATTTATTTATCATTAATCAGAGAGAAGTGACTAAGTGCAACTGAACATTTCTTTATAACCCGAAATAATTAAAAATTATGTTTTTGCAATTAACATTTTATGTTGATATGAGTAATCTTTAAAATTGTCCTTGAAATTTGATTTTAATGATTAAAAACATTTTTATATTAGTTTTTAAATTTATGAGTTATTATTGTTCAGATTATGTCATCAGTAAAATTTATTAATAGATTTTCTAAGGCGCTTTATTTAGTTTTAATCCAATATTATTTAGCTCCCTTATGGCTCCGTTATGGTGTATAGATTCGAATCTCAAGTCTGAGTATTTTTTTTCGAGTTTTAGATGTTTGTTAATGTCCAATATCTTCCAGAAACGACTGGTCAGGGAGGAAGAGTTTATTATCATCACAGAACATTATAGAAGCAGTGTACATATAAAAATCTGTCGTTCATGACGTGCAATATTGTGGCAATTTCCACCGCTTCTCATTTAGTCTGTTACTATTCGTCACATCGTTCTTATGTCATTGTTTTTTTAATCAACTCGTGAAATTTAAACAGAAAAAAATATGAAGTGTGTCGTATTTAAGTGTAAAAATTCTTTCTTAAAATAAATAAATTTATTTTTAATTGCTGGTTGTTAGTTACAAAAGTAGGCCATGATGGTATATACTATATATATGCAAGCTGCGTAGTCATTCATTACGATATTACACTAATACATTCGGATGTTTATGTGTAGATACCGTAGATACCGTAGATACAATGTTGTGTTTTGTTGTATGCATCATAATCGATTGGTAGAGGTAGCGGCAGTGGCGTAGCGTGCCTTGGAGGGGCCCTGTATCAAAATTAGTTGGGGGGCCCAAATGAATGGTAAAGATTTCTCACAAAAGAAACAAAAATGCTTGCATTAAATTAAAATAAATATTTATTGATTATAAGTTATCGCTTCCTCCTAGAAATTGAGCTAGTCAAACAATTCGAATTAAAAATTCACTTTTCTCGCCTTTTTTTTGGCAAATTGATTTATTAAATCATCTATAGCTGAAGACAGTTTTAGTGTTTCTAAAATTTCTGCCTCTATAGACAATAGTGACAAATCTGATAGCCGTTCCTGCCCCATCGAAGTCTCATTTTTGAAGTTATCCATGTTACCAACTTTTGGGCGTACGCTTAACCCAGGAAAAAAAGGGATTGCTTTTTTGACTTTTGTCATTTCTGAAGTGAAAACTCTATTATAGGCACGTATGACAGTTTTTTTTATATGTTTTTTCCCGGGAAGCACAAGATTAAGTGATATTGTGGATAACATTTTGCTAATTTTTGCTTATACACGTTAGGGACCTCTGTAGCCCGGGGGCCCCGTATCATTGATACGGATGATACGGCGGTAGCTACGCCCCTGGGTAGCGGTGTCCACGTTATTTGCCGGCGACAGGGGGCACAGTAGTTATGAAATAGGGAATTAAGATCTATCTATATTTATGATCATCACTTTTGCAGTAATACACTTATACATACATAACTTACTTTTTATTTGATTCTTGAAATAATGCGAACATAATAATAAATTTAAATACGCCCCCTTGGCAAGCCGAGTAAAACAGAAAGACATGAAACTTATAATAAAGAATACAACAACCGTGTTAAGTTACGAAACGCACCAAGTAAGTTGGACTTGAGTTGAAATCTACAACTACTAAATTCATTTGTTATGATTTTAATTAATAAATTAATTAATTCGTCTATGCCTCACAGGGCATAAACCCAAAAACTATACACAGGATAATATGATAAGTTTCAATATCACTTATACGCATGTTCTATGTATATTATATGTAACAATTAAAATAACAATTCCCTATTTAACCCACTAAAGTCTGCCCCTATTTCTACTTGTTCGATTCACAAAGACTTAGAATAAGATCCTTATGTAAATTCTAGAGGAATGTTTTGTCCTGATATTTACTCCGGGATAA
Organism: Brachynemurus nebulosus; assembly: GCA_035578155.1. NCBI lineage: Eukaryota > Metazoa > Arthropoda > Insecta > Neuroptera > Myrmeleontidae > Brachynemurus > Brachynemurus nebulosus. The sequence goes on from JAPWDM010000002.1 coordinate 62,634,545, forward strand.
TATACCAGAGGTCCGTCTGATATATTTATGAGACAGCTAGACAATATCGAAAAAATACATTAGTGGTCGTTTTTAAGTGGTGAACTTTTATTATAGTAACGTAAAAACCCCCATTATGGAACGGTATCTAATACTGGAACAGTTTTGACATTTACATATTAATGAAGTTATTTTTGAAAGAAACGTCTGATAACAAAAATTATTATTAATAGAATGATTGTTTTTCAATTTAAATTCACCTCGCATTTAATGTTTCCTTACTTAATTAAAGAAATAAATATGTAAATGTCAAAACTGTTCCAGTATTAGACACCGTTCCATAATGGGGGCTTTTACGTTATATTTAAATAGATTTCGAGGCTTTTTATTTTTTATACACAATTATACAAAGTCGAGTGTTCACTGACAGTTCACAAAGAGAGAAAGTAGAAAAAAGATCTTCCATTAGCATTTTAATGGTATTATGTGTAATACTATGAGTTGTGATGGGTTAAAACAATTTGCGGGTTGTGCACTTTTGTCTTTACCAACGATGTCTACTTTACTTTCTATTGCAGATAAACTAGGTAATATTAATTAACAGATGTACGAACTATTCGCTCGTAAACAGTTGGGTCACAAACCACCACACAATACAATTTTTTTTTTTTTTAACTATGAACATGCAAACTGAACACAATGCAATGATCTAGTTAACAATACACAGTACGTGTTGTGTTTTGCCTGATGTAAAAACAAAGGGACCGTCGATTTTTATCGATGATAAAATTTTTATTTAATTAAAGTAACTAAACTAAACAAATAGGTCATATAATTACAATTATTGCAGTTACTTACATTGAAATCCATTAAACGACCTGTTAATTATAATATTTAAATTATTAGGTAGGTCTATTGGTTATAGCACGAGCGACACAAGTACTCCTAGCTGTAGTAAAAATATTAGCTGCAGTATTTAAATATTTATAATTTAATTTATTCTATAACAAAACTAAATGTTTATTCGCACCGATAGCGAGGGTTTACAATAACTATCACAACTAAATAATTATATTGCAGCGGGAGCTAAAAGGAAATTAATTTTTTATTACTCATACGGGAGAAGTACTAACTTGGCGCACATATTTCTGTACGTAAAATGGCTGGTTGCCAACTGTACTCTTCCCGCATACTTTTTTGCGTGTGGAAAGTAACTTTCCACACGCAAATTGACAATAAAACACGCAAAAATTTAATCAAAACACGCAAAGCCGCCTCTTAATTTTTCATTTAATAAATATTTCATAATTATTTCTATAGAAACCACCAACAAAGTAATTTAAACGATAATTAATTCAGAAAAAAAAGAGGAACACTCAAAAATATTATTTTAAAAAGTAATATAAATGTCAAAAATAATGATAATAATAGAAAAAAGTATGTGAAATTCGTAATAAAAAATAGTATGTGCAACTCGTGCGGGATTGTCGATTGCCCTACTCAAGCGAATGAGCGCACTCACTACGTTCGTGCGTTCAACTTCGCTTTCGTGGGCAATCGACAATTTCCCGCACTTATTGCACAATATACTATTATCTTACGGAAATCGATTGGGAAACGATTGTAAGTTCTATAGTCACTATATCTAAAGGTGAAGCCATATAGATCCTAACGTGGCAAACAAAAAAGAAAATACAATTTTTCGATATTTTGCTTAGTTTTCGAGATAAATTAATTTTTTTCAGTAAATTTTTATGATCTCAAAATAAATATATGCTCAGGAAAGTCGAAAATATTATTTCCCTTTTTTGTTCAGTGGGTCTAAACCGATAATAATTAGATTTTAGGGGTTCAAGTACCGAAACAGCGCTTGGGCTGAATTACAAAAACCGATGATACTGAAATGAAAATAGCCAAATGTTATAATAATGGCAGTATATTTCTTTTATTTCCCTGCTAAAGGAGTCTAGTAAAAGGATTATGATAAATCAACCACGCTAAAAACTTTCGAATTACCAATTAATATTGAATCCATTGATACGTCAGGTAACGGGTCAAATATAATATGTTGATTAAAAAATCTATAATCCACCACCAGTCTCATACCATTATAAAAGAAATAATTTTTAGACTCTTCTGAATATATCGAGCCATTACCGCCATTTTAGCGTAACCGACAAATATTAAATTTTACAGGAGAAGGATTTTTTAAATATTTGTATGGCGCTTCCGATATTTCTGCTGTCTTAATTTTATTAACCTTACGATAAAGATGGTTATTGTCGGTTACGCCCCAATGTGAAAATGTGTTGTATTAACGATAAACTAAGCAGTTGCCATAACTCATTAATTAATGAATTTTGGAGAAAAACGTTAACACTGTTTAGTCCGTTATAGTTTAAAATGTTGCCTGCAATAAAAATCTCAATTTCGATAAAAATAATCTCAATTGATAAAATGCGCTCCTTGGATTTTATATATGTACTTATTTTCTTCCTTTAAGTGCCCGCAATATATAGTCAACATTTTTAAAATATCTTTTACAAATTTTATTATTTACATATCTCTCTATTATTATACTGTGACGTCGTCAGTGGGTGTAAAAACGTAATAGTTAAAAACAAATAGTCTGTACTTAAAATATTTTTACATAAGCACATCAACTATACATATATCCATTCAACAAATAATAAATTAGCTATTATTAACTTCGATCTATTGTAAAACTGGTATTGCATAAACGATAATAATAGTAATAAATAATAACTTAATAAAATATTTGCAATGATAATTTTTAACAATAAAGACAATGCGTGCTACATGCACAGTCTTCAAGTAAACACAAGTTAAAGTGGTAACGGGGAAATAGTATTTTTTCCACGATCGTGTATTTTCATGCATTTACCGATGCTGTTGACAATGCTGGTAAGTTACATTTCCCCAACGTTTGTTTATATCCATGGAAACCAAAAAATAACAGTGCGGTAAGTGAAATAGATGCGTGGTAAGTTAATAGGAGTGTGGTAAGTGAAATTAGCTCAAAAATAATTGTAATTATTTATTTATATTGAAATTAAAAGTACAATTTGAACAATTAGGAAAATAAATCGTTTAATATGCAAATTTTCACTAGTTTGCACATTGTTATTATTATTGTTGGCATTAATCTTCTTATTTTATTGACATTTCAAAAGGTCGTTCAATTATTAAAATTTTCTGTGGTTTTCATAATCTTCCATTCATTTTACGAGAATAAATTTGCAGCCAAAAATAAAATGCTTTATCAATTTCATTATTCTCACTAATATTATAGTGTTTTTAATAATAATAACTATTTTTCTCAATTTTTTTAATAGAAAATTCAAAAAAGATATTAACGCCGATGAAATATTGACACTTAATTTTGTATTTACAAATATATGTAGTTGTCAGTTGTCACTAGAAAGATTCGTATTATTGCTATACCTAAATATTTATAATATTTATTCATGACATTCTATGTCATAACATAGAAATATAAATTTCACCTATATTACCTATCCGAATTTTGTTTTTTATTTAATATATTTTTATTCATTAATTATTTTAAATCGATCGTGCAAAAAATATTATACAATACACGATGCGTTAAGTGCATTTACTGATCTCGAAAATTGCAAAAACTCGACCCTACGGGTCTCGTTTTCGCAACATTTTCTCGATCAGTAAAAGCAGCTTACCGAACTTATATTGTAAAATACTATTACAATATAAGTTCGGTAAGTTGCTTTTACTGATCGACAAAATGTTGTGAAAACGAGACCCGCAGGGTCGAGTTTTTGCAATTTTCGAGATCAGTAAAGGCACTTAACGCATCGTGTATTGCAGAATATTTTTTGCACGACCGATTTAAAATAATTAGGGCCAGTATTATAAAAGACAACTAACTAAATTTGGGAACTAAATTAATTTTATTCACAGATGTCAGTATTATAAAACTGAAATAAATTAAGTAGACAACTAAATTTTAGTTGACAGAAAATCTACCGGCTAAATTTTATTCGGAGATTAATTTGACAGTTCTTCAGAAAGTTTTTACAAACATTATTTGTTTTATTTATACATATTAAACAGGTTTTATATACATTGTAATACAAATTAGAGGTACAGAATTAATTTTTATATTATATATATGGAAATTAAAATATATTTGTAACATATTATAGGTTAATCTACTACTAAAAAATTTAATCATGAGATACGTTTATAATACTGAACCAATATTTAGTTCACAACTATTTTTATTCGTAGAATAGTTATTCGTTGATTTAGTTGTCCTTTATAATACTGGGCCTTAAAGAATAAAAATATATTAAATAAAAATTAAAATTCAGATAGTATAGGTGAAATTTATATTTCTATGTTATCACATAGAATACCATGAATAAATATTATAAATTTTTATATTAGCAACTATACGAATCTTTTTAGTGACAATTGACAACTATATTTGTAAATAAAAAATTAAGTGTCAATATTTAATTGGTGTGAATATTTTTTTGAATTTTCTATTAAAAAAATTGGGAAAAATAGTTTTGTTAAACTATAATATTAGTGAGAATCATGAAATTGATGAAGAATTTTAATTTTGGCTGCAAATTTATTCTCGTAAAATGAAGCAAAGATTATGAAAAGCACAGAAAATTTTAATGATTGAACGACCTTTTGAAATGTCAATAAAATATGAAGACTAATGCCAACAATAATAATAATAATGTGCAAACTAGTGAAAATGTTCATATTAATCGATTTATTTCCCTAATTGTTCAAATTGTACTTTTAATTTCAATATAAATAAATAATTACAATCATTTTTGAGCTAATTTCACTTACTACACTCCTATTAACTTACTACGCATCTATTTCACTTATCGCACTGTTATCTTTTGGTTTCCATGGATATAAACAAACGTTCGGGAAATGTAACTTACCAGCATTGTCATAACAGCATCGGTAAATGCATGAAAATACACGATCGTGCAAAAAGTTACTTTTTCAAACAGATTAATAGTCCAGTAAATAAATATTTATATGCAGGGGCGGATCCATTTCTCAAATCAGGAGGGAATCACATCTTACCAAAGGTTTTGTAATATGTACTTTCTTTGACATTGTAAATTTTAAGAAAATGTGCATTAGTTAGCATTAAAAAAACGACTTTCAAAACAAACATCGTTCTTTCATTTTTTCTATCAAAATTACCCAATCTCTTTTGTAAATGTGACTGTTCCGACAGTAGTCTTTATTCTAGTGGTTCTCTGTGTATAATTTCGCTAGAAATGAAAATAATGGCTACGAAAACCTATAATTCGCTTCCAATTTCATCATTCGATCATTTTATTTATAGTTTTTAATGCACTGAAAAATTTTACTAAACCTGATGACGTCACTAAATTAAAAAAATTGCTTTTTTTCAAAATAAACTATTTTGAAGTGATATGAATTAGAGTAACTGCATGAATTAGGGTAATTTTGATATGAACTTTTCATTTTTGCTATCAAAATGACCCAATTCCTTTTATAAAAATGTTTTAATATGTTGTAAAAATAGACTCCGCTTGTGTTTTTGAAGGTTTCCTGAAGTTTCTGTTTTAAATTGAATATTAATATCGATCTGGTTCCTCTAAGAAAAAAAACTTCTCTTTCTGTAACCTAGCTTTGACGTCATTTCTCTCATCCTCCACGCACATCATAACTCGTCAATGTAACTCAATTGTAAATTGTGTAAATATTCTAAAATTTACAACCTATTAAAAATGCGATTAGTCTCGAAAAAATGCTTTTAGAACAGAAAAATGTATATATTTACTAGGCTATAATGTTTTTCTAAACCAATTTAAATCACACCACTTACAAAATGGTTTACACTTTATGCAAGTTCCGCCTAGTCATCATTGTGGTTAGAACATATATGTACATATACCAGTCACCTACTGGAATATAAGAAATTTTTTAAATATTTTGTAACTGAAAGTCAATAATACAAATAAGTCATTTTATAATAATTACCTATATAAGTAGATTTTTTAGAATTTCGTAGTTTTAACTATGAAATCATTATAGTTTTGTCATGCCTGTCATTGCGTTAGGTGGTCTACCCGCATCTGAATACTTTGTAATAGTGATAATAGTGTTGTTTCTTAAAAGCTATTACTGAAATTTTTTAACTCGTATACATAGAAAACAAAGGGTTTAAGATAATCATCAAGTTTAAGGCTAAGGCCCGATTTACATTAAGGCTCTGCTCTCACTCCGATATCATTCCGTTCCAGGTTCGATAAAATATTCTTACACAATAAACAATGAGTGTATTTACATCATCGCTCTGATAACGGTTCGATATCAGTCACGGTTGGCTCTCGCTCCAATGTCACTCCAATATCAATACCACTCAGGTAATATTTTATCGGAGCAATATCAGACTTGTTATGGTTTGTACCTATAGTGTAAACATTTTTTTGATTCCACTCCACTCCGCTAGCATTCAGTTGTTATGAAAAGATATTTGTATTGAACTGAGACCGAACTGGGAGTGTACTCAGAGTGGCATTATAATGTGAATAGAGAACGAATAGGTACCAGCATGATATCAGCACTGTAATGTGAACACAACAAGATTATATCGAATCGGGAGCGTAGTGATATCGGAGTGAGAGCAGAGCGTTAATGTAAATCGGGCCTAATTTTAATATTAAATAAAAACAAGAAATATTTTATTCCAAGAATTGTGAAAAAGTAACTACTGAACTACGAAATTTTAACTTAATGAGTACCTAGCATGAACTTAGCAATTTTTTTTTTTTTTGATTAAAGAATCAGCAAAATGTTTTAAAATTATTTTAAGATATTCTAAAAAATTAAATTTTTGTAATTTCTTCAATTACGTCTATCTCTTTTAATATTAGTTAAATGTTAGAAACTTTGAATTACGAAATTGGCTTGAAAAATAATTACTTTGTTAAAATATTTTCCTAAATTATATTGTATTGTGCATATGCAAATTTTTCTAAATAACAAAAATTGGCATCGATTCCGAAAATAGCGTCACGTCCTTGACAATAAATACGTTTTTATAAATAAATATTATGAATTTAAATAAATCTTAGATATTCGACTATTTGACATGAAATCAAAAAATATGATAAAATACTAAATAAAAATAAAACATTTACATTATCTATAACAAACTGACATCACCAGTGGTGATCAATTAACTGATAATAAACGGTCATAACCTACACCTAATACAGTATATTAAATGGATAATGACAAAACGCCCAACGTCGTGTCGTTTTTTACGTCCTACGACGTGGTGCGTGAGTTAGTAAGATTTCATTTAACGTCTAAGGACGTCAATGATCGTCAAAATGTTAACAAAATGAGGTGTCATTAGGTGATAAAGATAATCAAATGTAAAGAAATACAATACGGCAGTAGTTAACTGCCGTCATGTTATGTCTTCTTGCTTACACGTAAGTAAAGTTGGAGGCATCAGATATTACTATTCAACTTATTACAATATATATGTCTCCCACTGCTTTTCTATTTTATTTTGTTTACATCTTTTTTTTATTATACAGGGTGTTAGTGAATAAGTGCGAAAAATTTTAACAGGTGATTGCTGAGGTTTTTTTATGTAAAAAAAAAGTTCATATAAACACAGGTCCAAAACCGCTTAGTTTCCAAGATACAGAGTAGATGGGCTACTAGATTAGCTAGAAATTATTTTTTATCTTGACAATGGCTACATGAGCGACAAAATACTAAGAGGTCATTTTTGTTAACAATTTATGAGACATTTTAAAAAACATTTTCAAACTGGGAAAAATCATTGGCGTCTCTTTTCCTTTAAAAATATGTCATCACATGGCCGTACGGACACCGCTGGTTTGAGTAGAGATGTTCTGTCTACTTCAGAATATGGGTATTTATCCTATCGTAGCGTGTCCCAAATTTTATGTCAATATCTCAAATCGTTTTTGAAATATTTAAGAAAATATTAAAAAAGACATAAAAAATTGAACATAATGAGACATATTAAAAATTGAACACCCTGTAACCGTTTTTGGACTTAGGCTTATATCAGCTTTTTTGCATAAAAGAACCTCGCAATCATCCGTTCAAATCTTTCGCACTTATTCACTAACACCCTGTATAAAACATTTTTTTTTTCTTCCAATTAATACCTAAAAACATACCCATGTTAAAAAAAAATTACTGTCTTGTATGATGATGTCTTGTATGTATATCAGCCCGAAATTATACTGAATTTTCACAGACGTTACAGTGAGATGATGGAAATGTCATCTATACATTATACGTATCGTTACATTTGTTGCGTCACGAATTTTCTTCTTTTTTTTCATCTCGAAAACATATTCGCGTTACAATAAAAATAACATACTACAACCAATGTTACAGATATACAATATAGTAACATTAATGCAACAGATTTGTAGTGTAATAGTGTGATAATACCCCAGGAGATTTAAATGGAAAGAAAAATATGATGTTAATATAAAACAAAATGGTGTGAAGATGTGATGTATCACACCAATGAGAAATTTTACAGTTTGTTTTCAATCAAAACTGACAAAATGAGGTTATAATATGGACTAAATACGATACAGTTAATAATGGAACATTTTCATTACAGTATATAAATCACACTTTATGAGTTGAAATTAAAATATTTCTTAAATAAATAATAATAATTTGAATATTTATTAGTTTTTTTTTTTTTTTTTTTTATTTAAAATAGTAACCAGAAAATACATGCAAAATTTTTGGTGGAGACGCTGGATAAAATAATTTTAAATCAATGTTGATGTTCGCAAGAAAACATTATAACATAACGTTTTGTAACGGAGCTTACATCGATACAAACTAGACGGCTCTCATTAAAAAAAAAATTTATGCGCGTTATATATTTTTTTCATAGCTTTTCTCTGGTTTTTCACTGTATAAATTCTTAATTTCTAAAGTACATCGACATTTAAAAGTTATGAAATAATAGTATATTGTACAATAAGTGGGAAAAGAGGTTTATTTCTCACGAATATGAGTTTGTTGCGCGAGCCCGCAGGGCGAGTGCAACAATTCGTATGAGTGAGAAATAAGCTTTTCCCACGTATTTTACACTATACTTTTTCTACGAGCACATTTTTTCTCGTAAAATTTAACATAAATAATTAAAATAAAATTTAAATAAGTAGTAAAAAATTTTTAAATTTATAACGTCAATGATAAGATGTTCAAATTTTTGCAAAAGCATACTTTGAAACTATGGAAACAATAATAAATAATCAACTTACATAATATGTATATTTTTAGTGTTAATAATTATGTATAGATTTGTTAAATCAAAGACAGAGCCTACTTTTTTATTATATTAAGCCGTGGGAAATTATTTCCCACGGCTATTTCGCATTGTGTGGGCAATTGTTAATTTTTACATATAGTTAGCCGTGCGCAAAATGTTACTTTTAATAGTAGGAGTAGAAAAAAAAACATTTCCTAGCAAATAAAAGGGTTTTTATTCTTCGACATTAAATTTGAATCTTTATTACAGAGTAAAAGTTGAAACATTTATAATGTTATAATATTTTGACTGTTAACAAATTAATAATTAATTAATCTAAAATTGCGGAGATAACGAGAATTATTGTTGCAATTATATCAAGCAAAAACAGTTTACATAGAATAATGGTTCAAAAAATTGTATAATAAAAATTTCAAAATACTTTTGGAATAAAAAATTTATTGATTTTTCTCGAAAACCAGTTTACTTACAACAATGTTTCAGAGACTCGTTTACTTTTTTCTGCTCTTTTCTACGGTGTAAGAAAAAATTTAGAAAACTTTTGAATTTTACAATGTAAATTTTAACCAAAACGTATGCCTTTGATGAAAAATATCCAGAATACCTGATTCCTGGACATCAAACATGTCCGTCTACCTAACGAATTCATTTAAGCTTTTAAACTTCTAACATTTTCATCAAATTTTGTAAAAATGAATGTTTCGTCCGAGAGTTATCGTGTATGTGTATATAAAAATTTTAGAGAAATTGAGAAAAAATAGTTCGAGGTGTGAGTGTCTTAAGTCTCACCACGATGACGGTTATAATTGCTGAATTTTCATTCTGGAAATCCGGTTAAAAGATATAAAACCGAATATTACTACATAAATAATATGATTAATAATTACTTTTACGTCGAATATCTCCACTTCAATTTTATAGAATTTATTACCTCATTCATGTTGGGCAATAAAAATTGTAATTTAATTGTGTTACAAGTAAATTTATTAGTTTTCCGATATAAAAAAAAAAGTGTAATGGACGCTGCTGCTGACTGGGGCTTGTTGCCGGATAACATAATATGAAAACAAACATACGTACTTAACGGACAGAGGTTGTAAGGTTGTAAATACATGACACATTTTCCCTATGTATTTTCCTGACACAAATGGTCCACTATTAAAACTATTGTGTTTACAGTGGCTAGTTGTATTATGTACATACAATTACGTACAGGGTGTACCAAAAAAAGTATTTTTAAATAAATCACCATAATAATACACTAGCGGAAACCTATTAAAGGATCAAAAAAAAAATTCTAAAACAAGACTAACGGTCCGACTTTAATGATTTTTTTTTTCAAAATTTTCTCAGCTTTTTTTACATTTTTATCAATAACAGTATTTAAATTTCTAAAAAAAGAAAATTTCTTAGAAAATTTTCAAAAAAAAATTTTTCTAAAATTTTTTAAGAAAATTTTTAGAAAATTTTTTCGAAAAATTCTTAAAAAAAAAATTTTTTTGAAAATTTTCTAAGAAATTTTCTTTTTTTTATAAATTTAAATACTGTTATTGATAAAAATGTGAAAAAAGCTGAGAAAATTTTTTTTTTATTTTGTCAAAATTATAAAAGTTTGATACCAAAAAAATGATACTTTAATTTTTTCAAAAATTCAATCGAATGAAACCAAAAAAACGGCTGGATGGATTAAATTGAAACTCGGTGGGGTTTTTGTGGGTATATTGAACTGTAAAAGGCACACTTAACATTAATGGTTTTCTCGATATTTTTTATTCAGCGATCGATTTTCCAAAAAGCTACCAAAAGCCCATTTTTTCTTGATTTTTCAAATTCATGTAGAGCATGGGAAAAAAGTTTTTTTCGAAAAAACAATGGCTAATCCTTGTAGAGAATTTAATCGAGTTTTTAAAACCCATCCTGAATTTTCTGTGCGATCATTGGTTGCTGAAATATCGATGGTCAAAGACGAAATTATCATTTTCCATTCAAAGTCCTATATCTCATCGAAAAAATTTCGAAATTTTTTTTTCAGTGTATTTATTAGGATTGAGCGATACACGTAGCTTTGAAAATTTTTTAGTTGGAAGATTTCAAAATTAGAAACTTCAAGCTTTAAATTGCTGTGCTTACGACTCCGATACGACCATTTTTAACAAAGATACAGCCATTCGAAAAATCGCTAAAAATTTGGAATTTTTTTTGATCCTTTAATTGTTTCCACTAGTGTATAAAAGAAAACATTCGTGGATAGATTATATAGATTAATTTTATTGTCGGCTAAATTATTCGGTTGCGTCCTGTAAGCTACATTATTTTTATTTTTAAGAAGTTCTGGAAATTTTTATTTCTATTATTATTTTATTAACCGGTTCACGGTCATTGACGCGGCAAGACGTCAAGTGAATACTCATACAATGTGTTTTAATTGTTAAAATAGTGTACCAGTTGGAAGTTTTGTCCAGGAGCGTGTTAATAAAAATACTATCCAAAATTAAGGTAATTATTACTTAAAATTGGGGCTTCAGTTTTTTTGGCTATAAAACAATACTCATGGTCCGATTTTAATGATTTTTTTTTGGCATAAGGGGGGATTTGTTAAAAAAATACTAGAACTCGATACCAATATTGGAAATGTTAACAAAAACTTAACTCAAAGGGTAATTTAATAATTAACTCCAACTGTGAATAATTATCCGTTGCCCGAAAATGAGTTTCGATGATGCTTCCCCGACTACTTACTTCTACAAATATGTGAATTTTTTCGGATTTAACAAAAGTTTCTCAGTCATTCCAATATTTCCTTTTAACTAATCCCCCGTAATGCTGAACATTTTGAAAAAAAAAATCATTAAAATCGGACCGTTAGTTTTGTTTTTCTAGCCAGATATAGATGGAGCTCCAATTTCAAATAATTACGCAATTTTTCACTTTATAGCGCTTAATATTACCACAAATATCACAGTTAGTTTTTACACAGAAATTCAAAATACACCTCTGAGAAAATACAATACAGTAAGCAAGTAGTACACTAACCTTTTGGCCGCCATAAATGGTAAAATTCGGCAAATCAAGAAAAATCTATGAAAATTTTTATTAAACAAACCACTGAGCACTGAATCAAACATATGTTTCCTAGAGATACCACAGGCATTAAATTGTGAAGTATGACTCCATTTTATTAAACCCAACGTGTAACCACGGAGATTTGTTTATAAATATTAGATAAACCATGGATAAATCATTAAATTAATAGTTTGACCGCCATTGAAGTAATCACATTAGTGAGTTTTGGGTGCTTTCCTCTATAAATAATTTTGACTATGTTTACCATTTAAGCGTCCTTGACTAAAGTTTAATTGCTTTAAAAGCCACCACACAAATTACCTATTGTTTGTTTATATATCCCAAATAGCTTCCTGAAATCGGTCGAATAAATTTTTCCGGACATCCTGTCCATTTGTATGTAGGTACTTTATCCATATTATGAAAACATAATGTTAAAGTTTAGTGAATCAGTTCTGCTGTTATACAAACATGTAATATGTAGGTACATATGAGCCGTTTATTTTGAAAATGGGGCAAGTCCACTTTTGAAAAAAATGAAGATAATGGTAGTTATAGATAAGACTTAGTATGATCTTTTTATCTGTCAACAATTTATAGTCAAAAAAATTCAGAAGCCTAATATTTGGAAGATTGAAGTTTTAGCTCTTAACAGTATTGTAAATCTGTTTATTTTGATAGTGGTGCAAGTCCATCTTGCAAGTAAAATTTCCGAGACCGGACCTATTGATTTTGATGAAACTTAGATATGTTGCAGAACACTAAAAAATAAGTAATACGTATTTTTTTTTTATCTCTGGAAAAGCGGTTTGAAGGGGTGAAATCGTCCTGCAAAAATTGGGGTGAAAATTTAATTTTTTAAATATCTCGAAAACTGTAAGAAATAGAGCAAAAGTTTAAATTGGCGATATTGCTCTTTTTTAAAAAGCTATCCATTAATATTTAATTTGTTTAAACTACACCAACAGGGGTAGTTTAGGGCTAAAATTTGGGAGTTAATTTTGCGAAAAGGGGTGAAAAATAGAATATAATAGAGTTTTGTTTACAGATTTCAAATGTACGCAAAAAAATCTAATCGATCTGTTTTTACTCAATTTACAAATATCAAATCCAGGGGTAGTTTACTACGGGGGTGACTATCGACATAATCGTACTATTTGAGTAATTGAAAACTTCTTCAAGGAAAATAGTTTAAAACAATTAGAATAAATTTCCAAATTCATTTTAAGCAACACTGCAAACGGGGGAGTCGCCCTTTTAAAGTACATACTTTTTTTCATACACTCATTTCTACTACTAAGGCACTGGCATGGGGTAATAATGTCACAGCATGTGCTTCTGAAGTTGAACTGTCGTATGAAAAGTTTTTATTATGTTTATTTTTAAATGATAAAACTCAAATATTATCCATTAAAATTAACGATTACAATAATTCATTAATTTTGAAAGTGAGGCAAGTCCATTTAGTTTATAATAAAACCACTATTTTTTTTTATTCAGCGCTATGAACACTATTGGATTATAAACTTACATTATCTAATACCACAAAATACAAAAAATATGTCTATTAACACTTACCAATATTTTTAAATTTATTGAAACGCAAACCTTTAAATATCTCGCAATAACAAAATATGGACTTGCCCCACTTTCAAAATAAACGGCTCATATTGTGTTGTTAGTCTGTCAATATCATCTTTTGTACAATATATTGTATTAATTATGTATTTACATTAGGTTTCGTCAATTTAAATGCTTCATTGGACATATTTAGTTCAAGGATTTGTCATATATACATTTACTAGATTCTAATTATAGATTAGCCATTTGCGAAAATTAAAGATGCGGAAACTCGATGAATGTTTTTATAAATATGTCTCTCAAATTTTCTTTTCAAATGCTACACTGTTATTTTGGATATTTTTTGGTCGCATGAAGCTAATTCTGTCTGTAAAAATGTCTAATTAGAAACAATATGATAAATTGATAATATAAATAATTATGACGGAATTATTAGAAGCGCAAAAATTTTTGATAATTAATTGTGTAATAAATGTTGCATCATAATTTATAAATAATGAATGTAGGTTTCTAAATAAGTAAAAATTGCAAATAAAATTAAAGTGCTCTTGACCCCCTATTGGTAAAGTTTAATTTTTTAAATCAACTGATTTGAAAATGACAATTACAGAATAATAAATAGGAAAACCATGAATAATGATCTATTATGATCTATTTATCTCACGAATGAATTTATGTGATTCGTATTCCTCATGCCTTCTATAGTGTAGAAACGTAAACAAAATATTTCAGTCACGTCACAATTTTGTGGAAAAGGTATTTATTTATTTTTAAAATTTAATGATATTTTTAAAGAAAAAAAAATTATGTAGACCTCAAAAACGAACATTTTTAAATTTTTTTTTTAAATTTTAACATGCATAATTATGTACTTAAAAGTCATATGCATGTTAAAATTAAAAAAAAAAAAAAAAAAATTAAAATGCCATCAAAAGTATGTGAAATAATATAGTAACGTGATTGTAAGTGAGTAAATCCAATGAATAGTTAATGTTTATTGTTTTTCTTTGTGTGTACTTATTGGTAGAAGCGTAACTACCAATTTTGTGCCCTGGAGCGAATTTGAGTCAAGCGCCCTGCCTCAAAAATTATCTCTTTTCTGTAAATGCGCAAAGTAAAATTGCTGTAAATATGTAAAATTTTCGTTTCTCCGCCAAGCAAAAAAATAAAACAAAACGTCCATTTTTTCTTCTTTTTCCCGCAGGAAATACCGCTAACGAGCAAAGAAATTTCCAATTTTTTTTTTACAGGCTCTAAGGACTATAACATAAAAACACTAACACCAATAAAAAATTTATTTTATTTCTTCCGCCTACATTTTATAGATTATGCCCCATTTCGCCCTGCGCCCTTAAGCGACTACTCCACATGCTTCACTGTAGTTACGCCTCTGCTTACTGAACTATAAAATATATCCTTAATTTAATGTTTTTCCGTGCAATAGACAAAATTTTCCCACATTTTTGTCATTTTTTTTTTGCTTGGTTCTAAATAAGATATAGTGTTATAATTTTCCGTGACGTTTTAAAAAATTCCCACACTCTGTGACGTGACTGAGCAAAATTAATATTTTTCTAGTATCAGGAATGATACCACCTACACATTCCAGGGTATGTTGTTCTTGAGGTTTTTTTAGTGTTGCCCAGTGTTACTAATAAAGAAGAAATGGAAGGCTAAAAATTAGAAGAATATATTTTTAATACATATTCAAAATATCTTGCAATTTTGGGACTAAAATACATACAGTTAAAGCCCTCACAATAGGAAATAAAGTGTCACTTTCAATCTCAAGAGACTAAAAGTACTTTTGCTCCCATTTTTAAACCAATCAGCAAGCAAAGTTAAATTAAATAGTATTGCTAGGTAATGAATTACTTACTTATTTTAAACATATTCAAATTTTTAAATAAAGACAAAGTTATACTGTACTGTTTACTTTGATTGATTTATACACAGTATAGTTGATTTAATATTATTTCACAAATTTAAATGACATTTTAATAATTTTTTCTTAATTTTGATAATTCTAAGTTATCTAGAATTGCAAAAAATAATATATAAGCCACGGGACTAAAATATGTCTTTTGATTCTCGTATGAATTGTTGCCTATGAACATTTACAAGCCCTCTGGTAACAAACTTTACACTCGGGACTCGGGATCAAAAGACTTACTTTAGTCGCTTGGTGTATAATACATCATTTACTTACTATATTAAAAAACTAAAATATCTCAAATAAAATTTCTGTTTAATTCTAAAAAATGTACGATTCTGAGGTAATACATTTTTTATGGAGCTCAAAAACAATAAGCCGCTTAAAACAAAGGAATTTAATGGCCACACGTCTGTGCAATTAAACTTCGCCAGGGGTCAGCAATATTTTTAAAGAATAAATAAAATAAAAACATTTGCAAGAGAAAAAGGAGAGGAAGAATAAGTTTTATGGTTTTAAAAAGTAATATATGTATATTATTATGTTATCCGTCTATAACGTTTAGAGAAATCATCACACAGAAAGTGTGCTATTGGTCAATATCCGTCCGTGGCACAACACACACATGTTTCAGAAATAATGTGGACGCGCCTTACTTTACCTTTTTTTTTTTCTAGCTTCACAAATATTTAGCTACTTACGATCTGGCCCACTGACACAAAGCTTTGTTTTAAATTAATTGAATATAAATAAATCTTAAAATTATTGTTTGGATTAATTTTAATGTTACCAAAATTTACATACCTTACATCCGAAATTCGTTTTAATGGTTTCAATGTAAAATTACGACTAGCCATTATTGACAACAATATTATGTAATAGTTTATAATTTCGTAACACAGCGAGACACAAAATTTGATTGGACACTCAGAATGCACATTTCACTGCAACTGGAAAGAAACACTGACAAAAATGTTAAATAAATACACAATTGCAACACACTGAAGACAAGAGAGTGATTTAATTAACACTTTACGTCGCAGCACAATAATTAATTTGACTTAATTTACAAAACTACTTAATATGAAAGGTTTTAATATTTTGAATTTTGTATGTGTGTGTATGCTATTTTTTTCCTAACTAATATAATTTCGTAAGAGTGTGTTTTTGGTGAATATTGTTTGGCATTTTTCCAACCACAATTAGTTATTGTTCTAATAAAAATTGGTCTCTTTTGTTTTTTTTTATACGTTTGTTTTTATATGCCTATATGTATACAAAAAAAAATTATTTAAGGGGGTATTCTAGTCTTGAAATTCGAAAAAATTGATTTTTTTTCCAGATTATAAAAGTTTAGACCTTTAACAATAAGCCTCTAAAGGATTTACGGAAATTCGAATTATTTTCGGAGTTATGCTTATTCTCTCCCTGTGTACTGTGTATCTATTCAATGTTAAATTCAAATTTTTAATATAAATTACTCGAAACTATGTATATAACTTTCGTAATATACTCTAAGGTCCATCCACACGGCTCAAGCTTTACCACCGACTTACTTGCGCAAACCAGGTTTGTGCAAGTAAACATGTACGTATGGACGGGAAAATACGTATACATGTTTACTTGCACAAACCTGGTTTGCGCAAGTAAGTCGGTGGTAAAGCTTAAGCGTATGGACGGACCCCTAAAGAAATTAAACTGAAGCTTCCAGCTATCGTAAAAATTTTATTAACTTAAAATGGTTTAGAACGATTTGTTTTACGAATCATACATCATAATGTTGGGACTCTACTGTACTAACATTGCGTACGGTCATAACAGAAGACTACTGTAATCAACACTAGTTCTACCTACACGCCATACCAAGGCTTCAACATCAAGCACTAGCACCTAGTGGTGGAGAACTATCGATAGTACTATCGATAACTATCGATAGTTTTGACTATCGAAAACTATCGATATTTTTTTTTTTACTATCGATAGTTTTTTTCAGTCATTTCGTTTACTTATAAATACTATAAAGATAATAAAAATTATAACCAAAGGTATAAAAACAACCATTTTAAGGGAATTTCCGGCAATCTTTTTTTTTTTGGCTCGCCGGCTATCCAAATGTCGCCCAAGTCCAAAAACTTGAGCATCAAAAACTATCGATAACCATCGATAGTCGGGACTATCGGTAACTATCGACAGTCGGCACTATCGATAGTGGGGACTATCGATAGTCGGGACTATCGATAGTTCTCCATCACTACTAGCACCACCACGGTCCGATGGAGCAGTGGTGATGTGATCGGATCGCCACTACCAAGGGCCCGGGTTCAAACCCCACCGGCTACACCATTTTTTTTTATATTTCTTTTTCTTTCCCCTTTTTATATAATGGTGGAACATTCTCTGAAACAC
Organism: Brachynemurus nebulosus; assembly: GCA_035578155.1. NCBI lineage: Eukaryota > Metazoa > Arthropoda > Insecta > Neuroptera > Myrmeleontidae > Brachynemurus > Brachynemurus nebulosus. The sequence goes on from JAPWDM010000002.1 coordinate 62,652,868, forward strand.
CGAGAATCATCTAGAAGTTCCATATCGAAGAAAAACAACTACATCACAACAACAGCACGTCATCACCAAATGGGTATACATATAAGTCGGTTGCGGCAGATGGTGGAAATCAGTTGTAATCAAACGTTACGCCGGAGACTAAGGAGAATCGAGTGTAGGAGCCAGTAGTGGAAACAGTGCAGTGGAAGCAAGTAGTGAATCAGTCAAGTGGACATTGTTGGGGGAATACCGGACTTGGAAGAAATATTCTTATTAACAAACATTGTTAATACAAGTTTAAATTGTTAAATAAATTGTTGTTTTGAAAAATTCTATCTTTTTATTTCAAAGACTCACGTTTGGAAAGTTGGGTGCTCTTTTATATCATTTCCCTATAACGTTACTTATACAATCTTATAATCTCAATGAAATTTCTCATTCAATTTTGTTGTATGTTCGATACTTTTCTTTACAGCATGTAAGAAAATATTTATAGACATATTTTCATAAGGAGACTGTTTGACTGGGACATAAAACGAAATTCAAGTTTATATAATTTAAGTTACTACAAATACCACGTTAACAACCACATATTTATTTAGGCTGAAAGACAATTTTATTATCTAGTCTACAAAAAGAGCAAAATTAATGTTAGAAGAATGGTTAAAATTAATCTAGTTGGAATTTGTGTTATGTAGATACGAATAAATAGAGATAGCTTTCAGTTTATTGTTGTGTTTAATTCGAATTAAAAGAGCCGATAGCTTTATTTATCTAATTTTAAACATTTTAACAAAGTTGAAGGACAGTAAATACACTACCGTTCAAAAGTTTGGAAACATTATGAAAATTCAGTAATATCATCACTGGATATATATATAAATCACATTTATTTGGTTTAAGGACGTTTGTGCGTCAAATCTAATAGTAGATAAAAATTTTAATTCTAGAGAATTGACAAGTTCAATTATATAGTTATCTTCCCTCAAAGATTTTAAGGCCTTCATAGATCATTACTTGTTAAGGTAATTGACGATTAAAAATCAAATTTTTAACAGAGAGCTATTAGGAAAAATTATTCTAAACAGCATTTTTTCATTTTAAAAATTATAGTAAGTATATTACAAGCGTAGATACCATAATAACAAATGTTGAAAAATATTCTTTGAAATATGCAATTTATATAATTGCACAAAAAAATCGTGTTGACGAACGTTAAAACGAAATATTAATTATTGAAGTTAATATTCGGGTAGATTTTGATGTGTAAACGTACATAGTATACATACAAGGTCAAATCAGACTACTAAATTTCAATCAACAACTGTGTATGCATTGATGTCATAGATCAGTACATAGGTGGTACGTATAGCAATCACCCATATACACGACACGATATGATACATGAACAAGTACAAGCTCTGTATGCGTAACATACAGGTATAGTGTTTTGTGGAAGCTACATAACATTATTCTTTAGTGTTTTGTGGACGCGCTCGAACGTCTTTAAAAGATGAATTTTATTTGGACATGTTAATCATACTTAATAATTATACTAATATTGCTACAAAAAATGAATTTATGGCTTAAATATTAGATTCTAACTTCACCAAATTAACCATCTTTTTTTTTGATGACTTGTTTATAAATTCTGGGCCGCGCCGTTTAGAAGTTAATCAAAATATTCTTTGTCCAGTTTTCCTATTCATCTTTTAAGAATGTCCAGAGTTGTGCTACACTAGATTGAGAACAATTTTTCACCAGCTACACAATTACTTTGAGAACAGTTGTCTGTTGTGTCATTAGCGAGACTGTAATAAAACACGTGCACTTATCAAAAACAATACGGGAGACTACCGACAAAAGATGTAAAAGCTTTTATAATATTGTTAGTTATTATTGTGGTATACGAACTAATTTATTTTAAATAACAAACTAATTTATTAAAATGTCTGGTAAAGAAACTTTGTAATCTGCAAAAATATGTGTGTTTCCAAACTTTTGAACGGTAGTGTATCTATTTTTGAACTGAAGGACCAGAGCTAAAACACAACTAGAAATTTAGTTTATAATATTATTCACAACACTGAGGTTAGAATATGGTCATGTCTAACGGATTTCTCTTACTTGAAAGCATTTCAAGTTTGGTAAATTATTTTGGTAATTTTGATTTCGTCGGTCAATGGTGATCCCCAGGGTATTCAAAGTGTTAACGTTGGTAGAGACCAAGGGTGGGCAAAATTATGTAAATTTTTGATTTTATACGCGGGCCATTGTAGTTAATTGACATATTTTTGTGGTTTTTAATAATTATTTCTCTGATAATTTAACAAAATTAATCAAAAATTACAGAAAAGGAGAAAAAAATTAGATAGTAGTTAACGGTTTTATTCCTTCAAATCTTCTTTTTGTAATATAAATGGCTTTTAGTGTTGTTTGCAAAACAAAAAAATAGTTGAATTTGTATCAAACAAACAATAATGAAAATAATAAACAAGAGATATAAGAATAAAGTTGACGAAATGCAAGTTGATTCACTGGTCCATTATTATTGCGCAAATAATTGCATCTTACTGAATTTCTTTTTTGCACAACAGACAATTTTTTTTTTTTTGTTAAAAACGATTAAAAATTTAGGTTAAAAAGTGAAAATAACATTTGTGCACAAAAATTTGAATCACATCTATTAACATTTTTATTGTTTCATTTTAATTAAACATTTTTTTTTTATACTTTTCAAATATCAATAAAAAAATTAACTGTTTACTGTAAATGTAAAATGTTTAGTTTTTTTTTTTTTTTTATTAAGCCCGTAAAATCACCTCAAAATCGAGCCTCTAGACTAGAATAGCCCCTTAACGAGAAGAATTGTCAATGAGATTTAAAACACACGAGTTAAATTGTCAGAATTAAATTTCCTTAACTTTACTGAAAAACTTTTTTTAACTTGAAATTCAAATTTATTTTATTTCCCCAGTACTGTCACTATTAATAACACTTAAAATTCGAAAGGGATGTAAATTTTTAAATTTTTTTATTCAGTGATTTTGGTAGGGTGTAAGTTAGAATTTCTTCAATTTTCAACAATTTCATTAAAACAGGAGAATTATTGAAAAAATAAAAATTACGAAGATTCAAATTTATAATGTCAACCTCAACTTTGTAAATATAAAAACAATAAATTTTTCCAATAAAATATTCATTTCCATTTTCGGTACAATCAGAAATGCAATCAAATCCTTCGTACCGAGGCTAACAATGGCACTCAAAATTATAAAAAAGTCCAAATTTTTAAATTTTTTCTTTTTAAACAATTCCTCTTAAACATTTCTTTTATTAAAATCACAACACAAAAGAACACCATAAAAACACCTTTTGTTAACTGAATCGAAATTACTATTTAAAACAACAAAACAATATTAGAAACGAAAAAAAGTCACTCAAAATATATGAGCGTTGAATAAGTCCCAAAAAAATTTTTACAGAAAGTAAAAATAACTCATTGTAAGGTGATTTTGAAATTTATTGAGAATCACAAACACAAAGTGTGTATGTATATATGTATGCAGCTCAAAAATTGAATGTTGATGTTTGTGGGAGCCGATGTAAATACTAAGTTAACGTTAACGAGTTGTTAACCTTGGTGTAACCACATTTTATATTATCATCAGACACGGTAGGTACACTTATACGTATACGTTTATTGTAAAAACGTATTACACAACCTGTGTAATGAAGAAGAGGCACCCGGTACGTAATTAGAAATTTTAATTAGCCAAAGTAAACATACATAATTATAATATACACAATGTACATAGTACAATTTATTACGTCCGACAAAATTCGGAAAATACTCAAAAATATTATTTTTAAACCTAAAAAGAAATGTTTTCCTGCTAAATTAAAGACCTAAGTTTTATTTTAACACTTTAATAGCCATTCACACGTCATGTGTATATGTCAATATGTGTGTGATGGCAAGAATAACTGTAGAGAGTAGTGATGTCGAGCCGAAGAGTAGTTAGTCGATTAATCGACTAAAATTGTTTTTCAGACAAATCTAATCATTAGTCGAAAATATCGAGTATAGAATAGTCGACTAATGGACTAAATATTTAATCAAATTCATGAATAGAGTAACCAATATAACTATCGAAATCGAGGTTTTCTTTTAAATTTAATTACTGAGTTACTTAGTCGTTTAAAAAAAAATTAATCATTTTAATCATTTAGTCGAAGGTAAAATAGTCGACTAAAAAATGAATACGAAAAACAATGCAAAAAAATCTTAATTTAGTCGATTAAAAAAAGCAATACAAAAAAATTTTAAATTAGTCGTTTAAAAAAAAAAATTAATCATTTTAGTCATTTAGTCGAAGGTAAAATAGTCGGCTAAAAAATGACTAAATGTAAACAAAATTAGTCGACTAAACCGATTAATCGATTAATCATCCGACATCACTAGTAGAGACTAATCGTGATCAGTGATCACACACATCTGTGTGGTGCTATAGTGGACGCGAGTAATGATTTCTATAAACGTTATCGACGAATAACATAATACATATAATGGTGCGACAGTTACAACAGGTCTGCTGTATAATACGTAACCTACAGTAACTAGACAAAGAGCGAGCTATGTCGTTTAAAAATAGCAATTTTTTTTGTAAGTTTTTGAATACTTTCTACGCATTCTATGTAAGTATTCAAAGTGTTAAAGTTGGTAGAGACCAAGGGTGGGCCACCTTTTGTATGGTGTGGGCAAAATTATGTAAATTTTTGATTTTATACGCGGGCCATTGTAGTTAATTGACATATTTTTGTGATTTTTAATAATTATTACTCTGATAATTTAACAAAATTTATAAAAAACAGAAAAGGAGAAAAAATTAGATATTAGTTAACGGTTTTATTCCTTCAAATCTTCCTTTTTGTAATATAAGTCGCTTTTAGTGTTGTTTGCAAAACAAAGAAGTAGTTGAATTTGTATCAAACAAACAATAATGAAAATAATAAACAAGAAATATAAGAATAAAGTTGACGAAATGCAAGTTGATTCACTGGTCCATTATTATCCTGGAATACTTTCTACGCATTCTATGTAAGCCTCTCAAAAATTTGTAGATCATTTATTGTAAGCACCTGCAGTTAACTGAAACGTGAAACAAAAGAAATTTTTTGTAAAAAAATTCGTAAATATTCTTGCTCCCTTAAAATTTTTGTCGGTTTACTTTCTAAACAACGTCGACAAACTTTCTACCGAATTCTATTTTCGTTATTGTTTAAAATTTTTAATCATAAAAAGAAAATATTTTAAGTATTTCGGGCACTTCAAAATTCTAATGAAAATATTTATTTAGACATCCCTTACAAGTATTCATACCGTTATTTTTTTCGTAATCAAGAAACCATTTAGTGCCAGATTTTAATCGGATCCCAAGTCCCAACACTTTCATATACCTCGCTTATCTATTTTGCTGCCAGTTTTATTTTCATATAACACTAAAGTATTATTAATGACAATGAGACCAATGAATTTTTCCGAATTTTATATTATCATATTTCTCAAAATTAATTTATTAAATGACAAATTACGTTAACTATGAACTTAAAAAATAATCTTATTTATTGTGAAAATAACTAAAAGGTTTAATAAGCCTAATTTACATATCTTTTACATCCGCATTGTTGTGGACATAGGTCATGAGTCATAAGACTGTTGTTAATGTACAAGTTACAAAACTCTTACTGTATGATAAAATAATATTGTTAACATTAAACTACTGATAACAATCCCCCTAGTGAAAATTATTTAATCTACATATAATGTTTTTTATTCGATAAAAATTGACATTTTTAAATCAAAGCTTATCAATCACCAGTTTTTGAATTGGCGCCAGTTCATATAATACAAAAACGAAAGTATAATTTAGTATTTTTATTAATTGTTAACGTCACTTTCCGACAATGATCTATTAGCGTCATTACTTAATTTTAGGGTCATCACCGACAATTTAATACTTAATACAGTTACAACATTTAAGTAGAAGAAAGTTGAGTGTCAAGGGTTAAAAAAAATTCTCAGATTATTGGTATCCTGCATAATACAATCTGATTAATATATTATGTATAAAATATTTTTTCTCAACACTCCCACTATACTATGTTTGAGTGTTAATAACAGTTTTCCACTTTAAATTTCATTTTAAAAAACATAGGACCATTTTCATAATAAAATTTAAACACTTTATCACTTTAAGCTCTGTCTTTGGTTTAATAGATATTCATACCTACTTTATTTCGACTTTATAATTTGACCAATTTTAAAAAAAGCTGACCAAATGAATATCATATCAAATTTGATATGAAAAACTACTTGATATTCAGGTTTAAAGTTATTTTAATTAAAGTGAGTTTGATTATGAAAACGGCCTATCCTTACTAATATTATAAAAGCGAAAGTGAGTTTGTTTGTTTGTTTGTTTGACTGGCTTTCACGCCTCAACAACTTAACCAAGCAACTTGAAACTTTGTACAGACGTTGCTTGCGGGCCAGAGACGGTTATAGGCTACTTTTTATCTCGAGAAAAAATTTCATTCCCGTGAGAAAATGCATTAAATTACAACAGCTGACTATTAAAAAACGGATAAATGATTTCAAACTTTGTATATTGCTAACAGAAGGGATGAGAAAGAACACAAACTACTTTATACCCCGGGAAATTTCATTCCTGTGAAAAAATATATTTCAAATGAAAAAAAAATGATGATAGACAAAGATGACGATATACAGCGATAAACATAAGTTATTTTTTTGCACCGATAAAATATCTCATTCCCGAGGGAAAATGTATTTAAAAGGAAACAATGAAATAACAACTGACTATTAAAAAAAAGGATAATTTATTTCAGACTTTGCATATTGTTTACAGAGACGACGAAAAAGGACACAGTCTACTTTCTACCCCGGGAAAATATCTAAATCCTGTCGGAAGTCATATTCCCGTGGGAAAATATATTTAAAATGGTATAAAAAAGAATCATTGATTTGAACTTGGCATGTTGTTAAAAGAATGTTATAGTCTATTTTTTACCCGGGGATAATATTGTACTTCTGTGGGAAAAGTCCAAAGAAAAATTAGCAGTACTCGACGCACAAAAGCGACGCGATGAAAGTACACTTTATACGAGCTAACTAGATGTCTTAATTTCAAAAGCCACGCGAGCGAAGCCGCGGGTAACAGCTAGTAATCTAATAAAAATGAGTTTCGTTAATTTTTCTGTTAAAATGAACCAATTTTTGAATAAAAAAATATTAGTTTAAATCACAAATTACGGCTTTAAGGTTTCCATTTTTCTTAAGATTAAATTTCCCTGACTACACTGAAAAATTTTTTTAGATTAAAAATAAAATATATTATTTTCCGCAAAAATCGAAAGTGGAATCAAATTACCAACACCGAGGCTATCAGTAGCATATAAAATCCTAAAAGAACCCAAACTTTTTGACTCTTTTATTCAGTCATTTTGGTAGAATATAAAAAATTCTAGTTTGACGTTAACTTGAAGACTATGAAGACAACAAATTTTTCCAACAAAAAAATTTTTTTTTCGTTTTCTCTGATTTTAATTTGTAAAAATTTTTCTGATTTCAATAAAAATTCCTTGATTTTCTCCGGTTTTCCGGAAAATTAAGTTCAGTTCGTACTCTATTATTGTAAAAATCCAGTAAAGTCCAAGTTTGGCCCATGGACTGAGGGTGCCCTACAATTTTTTCTTTCGTTTTTTGTGTTTTGCCAGTTTAACGTTGCAATAATTCGATTAAAATAGTTTATTATGGTAATTCCATTATTCTACGATAGATGTCGCGAGTGCATTGTTTATTTTTAATTAGCCTCTACACATGTTATACAGGTGTAATTTATATTGTTTTTACAAAACTAATAAAGACGTTATTATTTTGCTATGTATACTGGAAAAGTTGAACAAAACGACCTTGGAAAAAATCACATGGGTTCCTATATATAGAATATTACCATTGCTGGTAGTAGATACTGCATCTATTGGAAATATAACAATTATAGTCAGCCAATTATGATTCACACAAAAATTTCATTAAAAAAAAATAATTTAAATACGAATTAAAACTTACATCACTGTTCACAAATAAATATTTCTTAAATAAGTACTACTAATTAATTAAGGGGAGGTTTACTCGAGAGTCCTTAAAAATTATATATTTCTCTAGAATTTTTTTCTTAAGAACGGAAGTAAGTATCAATTTCAAATTTTGTGCACATACTTATTAAGTATTAAACTACACAAAAAAAAATTTTCCATTCCAAGTGTCCATTTTATAGATAGTGCAGTGTGACGATCCGAAAATCCAATGCCTTATTGGTGGACATCCTAGCGCCGGTAATAAACCGCGAAATTCAAAAACAAAAAAGATTTATAAAATATATGAAGAGTATCGGCACCTCTACCTATAATATCAATAAATTGCTGAAAGAAAAAAAAATGGCGGATGTTTGAACTTTTGATTACGATTTTTGTCTTATTTTTCGCTCTTTAAAGTAATTTTAAAAATAAAAAAAAATATTGAAAGTGTATCGAACTTTGGTAGAGGTGCCGAAGAATTGAATTATCTTTAAAATAAAAAATTAAAAAAAGGATCCATCGAATAGTTTTTAAGTTATCGTGTCCACCAGTTCCAAAAATGTAGTTCCGAGATATTATAAAATATATATAAAGAAACGTATTTTCAAAATTTTATATTTAATACTCATTACTGCGTGAACTACGTTTTTTGAATTTTTTTTTTTTATAGAAAGCTGGATTCGGTTAATGTGCAAGAATCTTGTTTTTAAATTATTTTCAGTAAAATCACTTTGGGAACATATTCTACACATAATTAGCTACCAATTTCTGCAAAAAAAAAAAACGATTTTTTTTAACGGTTCTCAAGTAAACCTCCCCTTAATTAAAAAAAAAATATTTTCAATGGAAAGAAATGTTAAACAGACGCCACAGGCCTATTTAAGTACAATACACATCACCGGATTTGATCAAAAATAATCTAGCGAACTCTGCTGGCACGAGCTGTACCCACTTACATAATTTTGGAAATGGCAATGAATTTTGTTTATACTGTTATCGCGAATAATCAACACATAATTAGTTGTTGGTTTCATAATCAAAATATGTAAATTTTTTTGTAAATAACTTCGGATGTGGCGGCATCCTTGAATTAATTATAGATTATACCATAATATAATCGATAATAATTAAGGTTGAAATGTATGACTCATGCAGTAAGTGATCTTTGATTAGAGAAAACAGAAAAGAATAAGAAGAATACATAATTATTTAAAACTCATTCTGATAAATTGTAATATATGTATATTTAGATATTATTTCCTTTAAATTTTTAATTGCAGACAAATAATTACCGTAAATATAGCCAATATGGCTTAAATTTTCGATTTAAATTTAAATAAAATGAAGAGGAAATTATTTTAATTATATTTTTAACTGTTTTAATGAAATAAAATGATAAAAATCTTTGATCTAAATCACAAATCTTGCAGATGCATAAATGACAAAAAAAAAGAACAGTAATAGGATAAGATGTTAACGAATTAATAATTTTGCCTAGCCATTTCCTTTACTAAAATAGCAAAAATATTGTAAAATTCTTAAATATATCACTGTTGATTATACTTTGTTATTAATTCCAAGTAATAGCTAATAAATAAAACGCAGTAAAATGGAAATTTTGGGCAATTGGTCTATTTGCTACATATTTGTATTAAAATGCAATCAAATCACTAAACTGAGCCGTACTGTGGCTGGATTATACATAATAATACAGTTTTCCCCTTAAGAATCCACAAAAAATATAAAATATAAAATATTCGCTAGACTGGCTTCGGTTACTTTTCTAGCCCTATGCAGTACACGGAGAGAAAAATCCTATAATTTTTGTAGAGAAAATTTCAGAAAAATTACTATGCTCCCCTATAATCCGTGCGCGATCGACGACCAAAATAAAAAATATGTGCTAGCATGGTAAAATTTAATGTGGTGCTAACACAACTTTTATCACACTCTTATGCATGTATATTATAGTTTAATTCTTGTTGTCGTACTCTTTCATTTGCGCATCTGACTCGCGACCTTATATTGGTTGCACTGTACCTGTGAAAACATGTATACAAAAATTATTGCCAACAATATAATTCTAATACATATACTAAAGATAGGTAAATAACAAAAAGATGAATTAAACGATGACATCATCCTAAGAGAGTGTAAAAGCAACTGACAACTAGCTGCATCAAGGTGCCTGGTGCGAGCTGTCTGACAAAGTTTCTTCCACAGTCCACACCTATATGGTTCGCATGTAACCCATGTAACTCGCTGATTGAGGTACATTTCATTAGAGCGATCCCAACACAACCAACCTTCTTTCTGTTTTTTTTCTTTCTATTATTAGCATGTTAGCATGGAAATTTTTTTAATAAACACAATTAAAAATAATTTTTTTGTCGGTAATGGAACTTTTTACTGTGCTGTTTTACAAATTTTACGGAGATAATATTACGAAAAGAACATTCCATCCTTTAAATTTTTTATGATTAATTATAATCTTTATATTTTTACCTAACAGAATTTAATATGTTCGTCCTTTACACGTCGATTGTAGTGCTGAGCACAGTAATTTTTATAGGAATTTTCTCTCCGTGTAGCATAAAATATAAATATAAAAACCATAAAAAATATAATAAATATAAAAATCAGAAAAATACCAGAAATATAAATATAATAAACTTTACTTATAAGTTAAAATGCAATGTTTTTATAGTTTGTATTAGGCGTACATCGGGCAGTGTTAACCCATTGTTAAAGGACTGTAATTTTACCTAACCGACAGTAACCAAACGAATTGATTATTCAATAAATAATGCGCGAATAAATAAATGTGAAAATTACTTAATATATTCATGATATTATGTAATTTTTCGTATGATAAAATTACCTACCTAATTTTTAAAGTTTTGAAATATCAGTTAAAATTCCCTGTCGCTAAAAGAATTGCTAGTAAAATTATGAGCCATTTTTAAAAAATTTTTTTTAATACAAAATGTGGTGTGGTAAATTTGTCTTCAATGGGCAAAGTTGGCTAATTTTACGGTAGGTATTGTTTCAATGTTTCAAAATAATTATCTACGTCGTATATCAGTTTAATAAGGTTAACAACGGTTAATTTGGAACAAGGCTCTTTTTTATATAAAGGTACAGCCAGACACATGCGTGTGAATATCTGTAGCTTGTAGCAAAATTAAAATAATGGGTTGCGAAATTTTCAGTTTTGCTCTAAATATTTGTTTTTTTTGGTATTAATCTTTCATGTACATATACAAACAAGTTTATTACAATTTTTGCAATTTCTTATAACGCAAATTTTTATATTCAATTTTTGGAGAGAGGACAGAGTACTATTCTCACGGAATTTACAAAAGACTATGTTGACACTTGGCAACCTGATCAAATTTTTCTAAATCAAAATTCTTAAATAACTGTGAGAAAAAGTTACATTTTTGAGCTTTTTAAATATTTTTCATATAATTATCCCTTTACTTTTTGCCATAACATTAACATTTTCGAAATTACAAAATTTTCTAAGTCAAAGAAACCACATTTTAACAGTCTGTAAAATATGAAATACAAATTTTACAAAAAATGTAAAGATCTTAGAGCGTATAGTAATTACCTAAACTAAAAAAGATTTCTATGAATTTTTCGTATCTCTAATTATGCAGAACAAGATTATGCAATCAAAATTACGCGGGAATAATTTTGGCCAATCCTGCGTCTATGTCTCCTAGTTTAAATAATATAAGTAGGAACGAAATATGTCATTCGATTTATGTAGTTTAAAGTTTAAGGCGATTGGCGATCGAAACACAGTAGTCATATTAGTAAAACATGTCCTGGTAATCCGAAATTTTACAACACCCTATAGGTACCCCCAATACTCATTTTTTTAAATGTAGAATCCACTTATCATCATATTAACTCGAATATTAATTTGTAATTTTTAAAATGAAAATATACCATGTGAGTTTTTTGAGAGTTGCCATTTCTATTACAACCAAATTTTTATGACAGAAATGATACTGGAAAAGGTTCTTTTCTTGGATGTAATGGAATTGTAACCAAGAAAAACACTATCGGGTGAAGTAGCCCCAAGTACATATGAATATTTTTACCGCGTAACTGATAAATTAAAGAAAAATTAAAAAATTAAACTTGAGTAAAAAATTTTTTTTGCTCATTTATGTTGTTAATTAATGCATTAGATCAGTTTTATCGAAAAATTAATACATAATCTCATTTAAAAATCTATAAGTTTGTATCACAGCTCGAAAACCATAAGAGCTATAAAGCTCCTAGCTATAGCAATCGGTTGCCCCCGTCGATATCTACAACTCTTATTTGAATAATTTTTCGATTAAATCAACGGTTTGGCTGTAATAAAAATGGCAATTCTCGAAAAACGCACACAATATATACATAAAATTAACAGAATAATATTGAAAACACATTTTAGCATTATTAGTGTATAAAAGTTTCATTCAACCCTTAAAAACTGAATCGATTAACCAAGCGCGTATACAGGATGAGAGGTCAAGGGGTCATGAGCCTCCCCCCCCCCCCGAGAATTAAAAGTTGACGTTTTTTTTTGGGTCCTCAACGGTATAGAAGAAGTTTAATTTATTATTTTTTTATTTGTTAATTTTGTCTCAAAAGTCTCTTAGTCCTATTATTTTACGCGTGACCCCCCCTTCCCAACAAGCTCGGCTGTATACGCCCCTGCAATTAACAAAAAAATTCTTTTACTTATGAATAATCATATACATTTGTAAATAAAAGTAAATTAATACGTAAAATATCAATTAATAAAACAATATATCAATAATTTAACAAAAATACCGAAAATAGAAAAAATTCTAACCTCATTTTGTTTAACATATTAAAACAAAACTGTAAATAAAAGTAAAAATAAAATAATTATTTATAGCATTATAGCACACACAACGGTATAATAATGAACCGAAAATAAAAATTAATTTTTAATTAATTAAAAAGAAAAAAAAAAACAGCACATTTTAACATAACATAACAATGTTACATATTATTTCACTTTATCAATTTCATTTTTTTTAACAAACAAATTTAATGTAAGTACATTGCATACGTACAGCTTGTACGTATATGAATCAATGGGAGGGAAGTGGTTTTAGGTATGCCCCGTCATATAAAAAACATAAAAAACTGTACACTTGCACGACTTGCACTAGAGAAAAAACCGTAACTAAATACTGACAGCGTTCACGGCGTTCACTGCGTCCACGTTCATTTACCGCGCGTCTGACATAATCCCGTCTCGCTGTTTGGTTAGTCAGTAAATTACATAGTAGGTGAATACATACTTGTAGTAGGAAGACAAAAATACCAATAATATTAGTAAGATAAATAACTATAAATACTGTATGTTGTATTTTTCTATTGTTGAGTAGTCGTCAACATGATTGATTTCATAATATATGTGATTTTAACACGTTGACGGTCATGGACACCATATGGCGTCAAATGAAAACTAAGGCTGGTCGTCCATTGGTTGCTGACAACTGCGATATTTGATTCAGACGATTACGCACGTTTGTCGTTCGTCCGAAATAATATGTCTACTATCCGTCCACTAACTAGCTCAATATTCGTCAGTATTTTTCTTTTTAATTTTTTTTTGCGCAAGCTATAGATGATATAAAAATACGTAAAAAACAATTTATGGCACGTAATATGCAAAGGTACACAGTTATAACTGTAATTTACCTTCAGTTTCATTTCAATAAAAATAAAAATCTCATGGAACGGACTTGTCCGCGCGACAAAATCCAAACAAAATTGGATTTGTTCGCACGTCGCAATTATACGCACGGAAACGGACGAACAAGACGCTTTCACTGGACGAAGATGTATAGCCTCACAGCTGTTTGGATCGTTCGTCCGTCTTCATGCGTATTGGTCCGAATTAAATATCGCATGTTTCCGCATCCAAAGGACAACCAGCCTAACTGACTTCAACAATTTCATATAAAGCGTACTATTTGTCAGAATAGTGTGTATCAGTTGAGCGTTTCATTATACATAATAGATTATGATCGTCAAAAATCGTCAACTAAATATTTTTGTTCCTTAAAATGTTCCTGAAAGTCTCTAAAATCAAATTCAAACATTTTTATGCTGCGCTTAACATCGCGGATTAAAGAAAAATTCAAATTAACATGACTAAATTGCTTTTCAAACTTGAAACTGTTTTTAACACTTTCATTGCTGATCACGCGATATCGCGTGACAAATATAAGAACCTACTTATTTAACATAAAATATTTGGCCATCTCACAAAGTCTATAATTTTAGCTTGGCAATGAACGTGTTAAACCAAGCTTGCCGTATAAGTCGAACAATTTTTTCGACCGATTAACGCAAAATTTTAACTATAGTTTCTTAGATTTTATATCCTCCAAGATATTTGAGATCAGTCTTACGTATATATAAAATTCTTTTCGATTTTTGGTCCATAAACATATATTTTTACGGCAATTACACGACAAACCACAAAGCGCCTTTAAAAAAATGGATACTTTGCTGCCTGGACACGCCTTACAGCCGCCATTTTGTCTTTGGATAAAATAGAAAAAAGATATTTGTTGTTCATTTCCTTGAAACAAATTCTTCAAACGCCACATGATTTTGGGTGCATCCAGGTGGTGTTACGCCTCAAAAGACATGATTTTTTGATGTTAAAGTGTTAGTGAATCTTTTACACTTCTTACAATAAGCTGTACAGTGCATTTAAAGTACCACTATCCAAGGTTTTCGGAAGCGTTCATCTGAGCACTCGAAATTAATAAAGATCATACTTATAAGAATCTAACAAATAGGAAAGATTTTTTCGTCACCATTCCGTTACTCAGAAATCAAATACAGTCAAATTGGTTAGAATGTAAAGGATTAATATGTAAATAAAACAAGAACTCCTACATATTTCTATAATTATAACATATATACATCAGCATGTCTGTTTAGAATCAGAGAAGAAAATTATAAACATTTAAAATGGAAAATGTTCTAATTTTGACTTATGAAAATTTCCAGGAATAATTATTTCTACATTATAAACTAAAAAAAAATCACATCCGGAAACTTTTTTTTCTAAGATTCAGATAAAACAAGAAAATTCTTCTAGCATGATAGATTGTGATTAATCACTAAAAAAAAAGTTATTAATTAATTGCAAAATTTAGAGTTATTTACACACTAGATTCTTTAAGGGGGGAGGGTCCTCCAGAACTTTAAAATTTTTCATTTTTTGTTTTGCTTTAAAAGTTCATTTGAACCTTAAGGAATATATTTCTAATGTTTTAATCCCAACAGAAAGATTATCTTAGATAACGATAAACTGCTTTTAACTCTACTTTTCAAGAACGAAAACTTTTTAATAGCGTTTTTCTCAAAACAGGTTTTTTTCCGCGCCGGTTTTTTTAAGTTATGTGGAACATAACTTAAAAAGTTATTAAGGTATTAACTTGAAATTTTGTATAGATATTCTTTAAGATATTGGCCTCTGTATATACCTAAAATTTTGCATAAATTATTACTATAAATATTGTTTATAACAATCTGTTTATAAAAAAAAAGTGAAATTTTTTTCTTTTTGATTTTAAATTGTGAAAAAAAATTTTCTCATCAGAAATAGGTATATGCAAAGCGTACTGACTTATTTTAATAAAATTTTTTTGTCCGATTGAATTCAGTTGATTACAAGAGGCTGGGCATTCCACGGCGCAAATTGAAAGAATCAACTTGGAACAGCTGTAGCGCCGCCATTTTTTTTTTTTTTTTTTTTTTTGAATAAAAATTTATGAGTGAATACACCATAACATGTACTATACTATGTAACTATTTGATACAATAAATTTATCCAGTTTTTTAAAAAAAATTATTAAATACCTGTTGTCTGGAGGACCCTCCCCCCTTAAGGTAGAAATATCGATATACGGAGTCAGGATTTTTGATTCCGAACCAATTACTGCCATTAGGCGCCGTCTCATCTCTTTACGGCCCTGAATATAAATTGTAGATTTAAAATAATTTTTAAACCGTGATTTCACTAGTCAGTTCCACCCGCATATATTTATATTAAAACGTTGACTCAGGCCCACATTTCATTTATATAATTGTCTTGTTAATTAAATAAATTGGATTATATTTACCAGCTATAAAAAAGTAACTATCGATTAAAAACTCTTTGTAGAAGGTAAAAGTACCCGCACACTTACTAATTTTAGTTGAACACTTGAACGATAATTTAGTTGCGGTTGGTTAAAACGTGAACGATTACTTACCGATTAAATTTATATCTTGTATTTATAATTAAATTGAACTGTTGTTGACGGTGCTCGCTGATTTTTTTTTAAAACATAATCGGTTGATCGTAACATAATTTTTTAACATAATCGGAAAAAAATCGTTATGGCGACTAAATACTTGTGCGACTAAAAGTTGCTAGTGTGTAGGAACCCTAAGAACACTACAGACACCACTACGTGCTTTGAATAATTTAAAACGATACACAGGATTTTGACTGAAATTTCTTTAGAATACTCTACATTTAAATTTAGAAATGCTTCCAATTTCAGTTTTCACACTAGATATTAAGTTTATACACTCTCAAAATGATTTCTTTGTTCAATAATTAAAAAATTTCTTTAATTTCGTTTTCTGTAAATCAAAAAAAAAATTAAAAAAACGATATTTTTTTGAAATAAAGAAATACTTTTTTGGCTTTTTCAGTAGTTAAAGCAGTATTTCCTTAAGGGGGGAGGGTCCTCCAAACAACAGGATTTTTAATAATTTCTTTTAAGAAACTGGATACATTTATTGTATCAAATGAAGTTACATAGTATAGTACATGTTATGGTGTATTCACTCATAAATTGTTATGCCAAAAAAAGAAAAAATGGCGGCGCTACAGCTGTTCCAAGTTGACTCTTTTAATTTAATCTTAAAGAATATCTGTAATTTCAAGTTAATACCTTAATAACTTTTTAAGTTATGTTCCACGGCGCGGAAAAAAATCTCTTTTGAGAAAAAAGCTATTAAAAAGTTTTCGTTCTTAAAAAGTAGAGTTAAAAGCAGTTTATCGTTATCTAAGATAATCGTTCTGTTGAGATTAAAACATTAGAAATATATTCCTTAAGGTTCAAATGAACTTTTAAAGCAAAACAAAAAATGAAAAATTTTAAAGGTCTGGAGGACCTCCCCCCTTAAATCAAAAAATATTTCTTTGAATCGTAAAAAATATTTTCTGATTCAAAACAAAAAAAGAAATTTTTAATCTTTGAATAAAGAAATCATCGTTTTAAGAGTGGATTTTCCCAAGCTTGCATCAAAAATCAAAGTCTGTAGAACAACAAGCGTGCTAAATTTCTGGAAAAATGACATAATTTCTTCATACTTTACATAAACGTTGAAAATAATACCTAAATAAAAATATAATTCAAAAATACTCTTTTACAGAAAAATAATTGGATTACTCTATGTCAATTTTAATTGCATTTTCTTAAATATACATAAGTATTTTACTGAAAGAATATAATCTAAATAAATCGATTTCATATTATTCTTTAGTGAAAGAAATACTAAAATAAAATACTAATTGCAGAAAATTGTATTTTTTAATCCGTATTGTCGTCTTTCATTTAAAAAAAAAAAACTATGGGGTGGTGTTACGTAACAAGAGTTATATGTATTACTTAATCACACCTCAAAGTAAAAGTCTGTAACATTTTAAGCGCTGTAAGGCTTCTTGATTTTATTCAACTTTGTGTAACTAGTTATGACGTATATACGTCGAACTCTTCGATCACATCAGACATTTTCATTGCATTAGTAACAAGAGTAAATCCATTGTCAGAAAACATGTTGATAAATCCATTTTGAAAAATTTTTTATAGGAAGAAAGGCCAAAAAATGTCTCGTGTCACAATTGTGACATGAGACACAATTTCTTCCTATAAAAAATTTTTCAAAATGGATTTATCAACATGTTTTCTGACAATGGATTTAGACGAAAGTCAATGGAACTAATTGGAATAGGTGATTCATAAGGCGATTTGTGGGTTTTACAGATGTTTTTTTCTAAAAAAGATTTTTCCTTTCTTCTTTTACTTTTTCTGTTCGCTATTGCAAGTTTGGTCTTTAGATGTTTTGTTGTTTCACATTTCCGTTTTCGTATATCATTTTTAGTGATGTACGTATTTCCTTTTTTGCAACCAACGAGTTGCTATATTTGACATTGTTTGATTTGATTCGTTTTGATCCAAACTAAAAGGTTTTTAGTTTCTTTTGTTTATGAAAAAATTTTTTAAATTTTTTCATTTTTTATTTTTATTTTTATTGATTTTTATATTCTTGTCTTGATAATGGTGTTTTGAGACACCGAAACCGGTCGACATGTTGAAGATGGTTAAAAAATTCTGTTTGGTTTTTTGCTGGTCTTAATATTGAGGTTTATCGCCAAATAAAGTCAAATAATGAAATTACAAGTTTAAAATTTTTTGGCGAAAATAGAGGTAACAATTTATTTATTGTTTTTACTTTTTTTATGAAGTATTAATGACTTATTTGATAATTTCAAATTAATAGACTAATAGATTCATAGATTCATATTCAAAACTAACTCTAAAACTGGCTCTGTTCCCTAGTCTAAGAACATTACTCCATCCAAATTCTGCCCCCCCCCACCCTAGGGCGGATCTAGGGGGGTAGCGGGGGCACGTGCTCTGGGTGACAAGTTTTGGGGGCGCCAAAATGTTGAATTTGACGTATTTTTTCATGGGCGACATTTTTTGATGGTGCTCCGGGCGCCACTTAGGGTAGATCCGGGCCTGCCCCCTCCCCATACGCTATTTCTCATGCCGTTCACCCACGTCATAAATACATATGTATAACGTGATTGAAATGTGAAATAAAATATGATGTGGGTGGCGTATGAAATGAAAAAAAATTCCCACGATAAAACACCCTCCCCTCCCTCTAATACATATGTATTAATTATTAAAGCTTACGTACGTTATTTTTAATGTAACCATAACAATACACTATACAGACTTTACGATCTAATAAAACGCAAAAGAATTCTGTCGGCAAACAAGGCTGATTTTTTATTAACATGACATTTTTTATATGTCACCAGAACGTCACCATCACTCATGTAAATGGTAATGTGATGAATATGTTACACAGCGTTACGGATAATATAATATACATACATTGCGGCTCAGCAAAGCATTTCGAATCCAGTTTAAGGGGGGAGGGTCCTTCAGAACTTTACAATTTTTCATTTTTTGTTTTGGTTTAAAAGTTCATTTGAATCTTAAGGAATATATTTCTTATGTTTTAATCCCAACACAAACATTATCTTAGATAACGATAAACTGCTTTTAACTCTACTTTTCAAGAACGAAAACATTTTAATAGCGTTTTTCTCAAAAAAGGTTTTTTTTCCGCGCCGTGGAACATAACTTAAAAAGTTAGGTATTAAGGTGTTAACTCGAAATTTTGTACGGATATTGGCCTTTGCATATACCTAAAACTTTGCATAAATTATTACTATAAATATTGTTTATAACAATTTGTTTATAAAAAAAAGCGAATTTTGTTCTTTTTGGTTTTAAATTGTGAAAAAAAAATTTCTCATCAGAAATAGGTATATGCAAAGCGTAATGACTTATTTTAATAAAATTTTTTTGACCGATTGAATTCAGTTGATTACAAGAGGCTGGGCATTCCACGGCGCAAATTAAAAGAGTCAACTTGGAACAGCTGTAACGCCGTCACTTTTTCTTTTTTTTGCATAAAAATTTATGAGTGAATACAACATAACATGTACTATACTATGTAACTTCATTTGATACAATAAATGTATCCAGTTTCTTAAAAAAAATTATTAAAAATCCTGTTGTCAGGAGAACCCTCCCCTCTTAATGCAACGAAGAGAAACAACTATACAGTCTACTTTTTTGGGGTCTATTTCGGGTTCGATTGTATATCACATAAAATATTTGTTATTTATTAACGGATAAAACTATGTTATACACAACACACTAAGTCAATGTTATACACAACACACGACCGTTAATTAAGTTAAGTCCCTGTATTCTAATCCAAAGTCATTTTAAATATATGGAATAATGATGAAATAAAACACCAACAACATTTTGATAATACGAAAATAAAATATAAATTTATTAAAATATGTTGTGGAAGTTATTTACATTGTTACAATATACAATAATTAAATTTAAATCGAATTAGGGCCCACAACAATGTGGTAGAACTGAGAACTTTACTCAGTCCAAGCCTAAACCCCAATTTAATTCCAACTGATCTTCAACTTGACTTATATTCGACACAGCTAGTTCCTCAATGGTCCCAATACCTAACATTATTCAACCCACTATTTTACCATAAGTAAATTCTCTGTTCGTTGTACAGAACCAGGATCCGAAATGTTTTGATGAACCACAGAGTATAGTATGTAATGTATGTATGCGAAATGAATTTTATTATACATGTAGTGAGTAGTTCAAGGTTTATATTTATAACGACGCGGTCCGCGGTCGGCGCACGGCGTCTTCCTAGTAATTTTTAAAGGCCGTTCGTCTACAAGCAACAGACATCTATGAAAATAAGTAAATTATCGTATAATCATCAGAAAATATTTGTGTTTAGTTATACATATCGTCGGGGATAGTGCAAATCCGCGTATATACCATAGGTAAAGAACGCGTATCTACATTAGACCTGACCATATACGCGGGATCGCCACGTGCCGGCAGTGGATCTGCGGTATTGCTATTGGGCGATTCTTTGCTCTCCGTTAATCGAACAAAGTATCTATCAAAGAGGTAGCTGCTAATCAGGTTCCTGCGTTCACTGCCTGTGAATTTTTGCCCGACGATATGTAGAAAAAATTCGATTTTGCCTTAATTCACTTTCAGAAATTACCAAAGCATATTATTTGCCGAGTACTGTAAGCACAGGCAGCCCAAGACTAAAATGGAAAGTGGGCAAGATAACTTTTGCGAGGGCTCCTTCTTCGATTTTTAGCTTTTAGCGAATTTCCAGAATGGAATTCAGCTCTTACAGCCACTGTCATGACGCGACCTGAGCCCGGGACTGTGGTAAAAATTTGTTTTGAGGTTCCTAGAAACCGAAAATATATACTAAATAATATTCATTAAAATTTATATATATATATATATATATATATATATATATATATATATATATATATATCCGCGCGATAACTCTCGAACGAAGTATCCAATTTTTACGAAACTTGATGAGAACAGTGGAAGTTCCAAACCCTTGGATGAGTTCGTCAGCCAGACACGTCGGATGCCACAGGAACATGGTTTTTGGTCTTGCAAAAAATTAGTTTTTTGCCAAAATTTCCACTTATTCAAAAATTTTTGCCAAATTTTTTTACACCATTTAAAATTTTTTTCTATGTCAACTGGTTTCCGAGAAAAACGAATTTTTATAAACGGAAACTCGCTATGTTATGCAGGATGCTGCGACAGGGGTATTTTCTATTACTCTCAGAAATTTCTCCCTCAAAAATTAGGCGACGAGCAAAAAAAAAGAAAACAACCTCTTGCGAGATCCGTTTTTCCTCTGTAAATTAGGTAACGAGCAAAAAGAACCAGACTCAACAACCTACAAAAACCTTAATCAAGTTCTATCAGCTTTCTAACACCTGCAAGGTCCTTCCGCGGGGCCCTGATAGGCCCCACTTCGCCCACTCGTTGCACCGCCTTTGGTTGTGTTATTTTTGTGGTTTTGGATACAATTTGAGAATCCGAGACGGAAAGCCCAGGATTCTTAAGCATTTATGGTCCCAAAAATAAACTTATGGGCCGAGTACGATAAGAAATGATGAATAAATTGAAAAAAATGAATAGTAGGCGTCGACACGTAACTTTTCTATAGAGAATTCTATTTATTAATTGACGGTAAGCCATTACTTAGCTAGGAAGGTACGTAAACTTTTATGATCTCTTATTCTTTGTAACTATAATAATATAACCAGAAAAGAGAATGCTGTTAACGCGTCAAGTACTCGCTATATAAACGCCAACTTACGATTCAAGTGATTGAAAAAATAATTTTGTTTATTATAAACTGCTGAGAAGTTACAAATACCAATTTTTTAACCGTTAGTACCCAAATCAATTATGAAGGGAGTGCTAGAAAAGTCTGTATATTATCCGAGTAATATAAACGGGGATTTTCCTAACTGTGTAATGTACCTACCAGTCACTGGTAGGTACATTACACAGGGGCGTAGCTACCGCCGTATCAGCCGTATCAATGATGCGGAGCCCCCGAACTACAGAGGCCCCTAACGTGTGTAAGCAAAAATTAGTAAAATGTTATCCACAATGTCACTTAATCTCGTGCTTCCCGGGAAAAAAACATAAAAACTGTTACACGTGCCTATAACAGAGTTTGACAAAAGTCAAAAAGCAACCCCTTTTTTCCCTGGCTAAGCGTGCGACCAAAAGTTGGCAACATGGGTACCTTCAAAAATGAGACTTCGATGGGGCAGGAACGGCTATCAGACTTGTCACTATTGTCTACAGAGGCAAAAATTTTAGGAAAACTGAAACCGTCTTTAGCTATAGATGGCTTAATAAATCAATTTGCCAGAAAAAAGGTAAGAAAAGTGTATATTTAACTTGAATTGTTTGGCTAGGCTCAATTTCTAGGAGGAAGCGATAACTTATAATCAATAAATATTTAATTTAATTTAATGCAAGCATTTTTGTTTCTTTTGTGAGAAATCTTTACCCTTCATTTGGTCCCCCAACTAATTTTGATACAGGGCCTCTCCAAGGCACGCTACGCCACTGTACCAGTGGGACAGTAAATTCTAATGATATTGATATACTATTATAATTGTTTAAATATTTTTAGAAATTTCCAGAAAATTACTAAAAGTACTTCGATAAAGTCAGTTATTGTACACAATCTAAATTTCAAGTGCTTATCAAATAAAATCGATTACAATTTTACTATTGGGTTTGTTTATACAGTTAACAATACTACACACTTCAATTTACAAATCAACTAATGTAATTGGAATGAATTTATTACCTTATTGATGATGTTAAACCGGATATTAATACTAGAAAAATGGAACAAAACTACATATTATGTAAGGTAAAAGGCTCAATGACCGAAACCACACAATGTACAAATAATATAAATCAATTTTAAGGAAGGTTAGAAGTTTTAGGAAGTTTTTGAAATAATAACTAGTTATTAGGTCATGAATTTATTTCTGACCTTAGTAACTAATTATCCTACTTACTGCAAGTCAAATCGCATAAAATGTGAGCATGACCTTCCATTAAGAATCATCTAAATACGTATTTATATGTATAAATCGCAGGCCAATGAACATATTATATATAATGTATAGATTGAGTGTATCAATGAATAAATGAAGCCTCAAGATACGCTCAAAATACTTTGTAATATTGAATTTATATATATTCAAAATACGTATACATACAAATTATGTCTTGCAATAAATATAATCCTCTTTGTTGAATAATAGACAGCACATTATGTTCCCTATGTCACTTCCTGCTAGGTGCTTCAGTCAAACAACCCATAAATTGGCCTTACGCTGTTTATTTACTGTAACATAATCACGTTCATTGGTCAAACTTTTTAGATCTGCAGCTCCCTTAAGGGAGGAGTCCACGCCAGAAACGACTAATAAACTAATTTTTTTCGAATCTCGTTTTTTGTTTTTAGTTTGTTCTGTGCTTCTTTACAAACACGGTGATATATATAAAATTTTTTTTTTAAGTAGAAAAATATTTATTTGTGAGCCGCTGCACAACCAAATTGCTGCTCCTTTGCAGAGAACGCTCGCCCCCCCCCCTCGCGATTTGATCAGTAATATAACTACTTGAAGATGAAAAATCTTCGGGATAAAGAAAAGAAAAAGAAACAAGAGGGGACAATGTATGGGGCTGGAGAGTTTTAATAAACAATGAGTAAACCGCTTCTTTTGTTATTATTTTTGTTTTTTAGTGTTTTCCGAAAAATGTGTTTTCCCGACAAGGAAAATTATATCTCAAGTACTAGAAAAGATAGAGACTTAATTTTTTTTATTTTGTTCATAAACATATTACGCATAAAGTGGAGTATGCTTTTTCCATTTGAACAATTGTAACTATTTTTAAACATTTTTTTTTTTTTAATAAAAAAGTGGGTTTTATAATTTTTAGAAGTTTGGGCTTACAATTTTATGGTTAATTTTTAAAATTACCTGAAACCCATACTCAGATTTATAGACAGGTCCTTTAGGAATAAAATAATGAAAAAATATTTAAAAAATATTTATTACTTTTTGAGATATGGCGTTCCTTGTAAACGCTTAAAAACTTGTGAAAAAGGGCCCCCTACCCCCACAGGGAAGAGTAATGAATGTTTCAAAAACAAAATTTTCTATTTAAAACCCTCCCTAATTTGAAAAAAAAATTTCAACAAGCAAAATAATCATAAATAAAAAAATTGCTTTTTTATTTGAACCCCTTCGTTAATGTACAGACCATTTCCGGTGACATTCTTCAGCCCCGAGAACCCGATTTTTCAAAAACTTTTCCCCAAAATATTAGGTGACAAGAAAAAAAAATTTTCACCACTAATTTTTTTACTTTTACCGGGCATGAAACTATATAAACCTTATTTTCTCTTTTGACTATCCTTTTATAACACCCGTAAAATTAATCTACGTACAGCAGTTTTATTCATATCATGTTTGATAACAAATAAACATGGCGGCTTTGTATATTTTTTACCTAAACTTTCGTGACATTACCAGGCCTGATGAGAGCGTAGGGTAGTCAGGGTTCCAGCCCCGGGGCCCGGGTTGGAAGAGGAGGCCCGTAGTTATCGGTAAAGGGCCTAAGAAAAAAATCAAGAGAGCTTTTTTTTGCTTGTTACCTTTTTTTGAGGATAAAATTTTAAAAAATTTGATTTATTCCTGGGGCCCGCCACCATTTTCCACGGCCCTGGAAATTACGGCTGTATTTTTTTAATAAAATGTGTAAAAGAAAATCTGAAACGTTTTGAAAATGTTTTGATAGTCTATACCTTTAAAAATAACATACTAAAATTTCAAGTGCGTATCTCAAATAGTTTTTGAGTTACAGCCATCTGAAGAGCGAATTCTGATTTTGAGGTATTCAGAAAAGTATGAAGATTAATAGCTCGGGAGTTTTTGGACGTGGCTGCCAGTCACATGTTGTGGAGCAGCTAGACCCTGGCACATTTAAACGACTCATCTAGTTTTACAATGACCGTTATAGTGAGTACATCATAAATAATTTTAGTAAAAATTCTCAGTGATTAATACTAAAAGGTAAGATAAAGAAAAACTACATCTTTCAAATTTGCTGCAGTTATAACTCGAAGACAAATCATCCGATCGATTTGATTCTTATTGCAGCTTTTGTTATATATGTTTCTTCGTGTCATGAACCTCCAGTTTTTCGATCGAATAGAAAATGTAATTTTTTCAGGCCAAAAATCATCAAATTTTCGAGCAAAATTTGAAACTTTTTTTAAAAAACTCCGCCACTTTGTTAAATTTTTTTTCGATTGAAGTTCACGGCACGGACAATACCTTCTAGTTTAATAGGTTTCTTGGTTTTTTTTGATTTCAGACACTGTGAAGGTCGCTATCACTGCAGCAGTGGAGGAACTTTTTTTTTTGGAGGCTTGGAAGATCTCGAATAACTCACTGAATCTTAAATTTTTTTGTCCAAAAATTTTATCTTGAATTTACTATATATCAACGAATATATCCTTAAAATATTAAAACATTCCATACAGTAGTTTTCTTTAAAAAAATTCCCAAAAATCACCTTTTTCCAGGCGGTCGCACTAGTGATTCCCCTTAAATTTTTGGTGTAATATTTTAACATTTTTGAACTTGTAGTGGGCATGTAGCATGTACATAATACGTATAAAAAAATCAATTTTTATATTTTCGATATTATTCGGGTATTCAACTGACAATAGGAGAAAAATTGGTGCCAATATTTCGATTGCCAAACGAAAAAAAAAAACAAAAATTATGGTATATTGATATTACAAGTCAGCGGGAAATCTGCCATTTAATCTTAGATTTGTTAACTTATCGTCAAAGATAAGACGGCTTAATAGATATTAATGTTGTTCTGTGGTAACCCATTTTAAAAATAAAACATTCAACTATTATTATTATGATGGTTGATATAACCATTTTTTCTAGATATAACAATTATCAATATCCTGAATAATTTTAACCTCACATATTTTGTAATAATACATTAAAATTTGTACAATACAGTCGACTGTCGTTAATTTAAACTTGCGATAATTCGAACCTCTCTATAATTCAAAGTTATCACGAGTTTCCTATAAAATCTCTTTATATTTCGAACTAAATCAATACATTTTTTTCTGCTCCTACTATTAAAAATAACATTTTGTGCACGGCTATAACTATATGTAAAAATTAACAATTGTCCACACTGTGCGGAAATACAGTGGGAAATTATTTCCCACGCCTTAATATAATAAAAAAGTAGGCTGTTCCGTTAGTTTAATATATAATATATAGAAATAATACTAAAAATATACATATATCTATGTTGATTATTTATTATTGTTTCCATAGTTTCAAAGTATGCTTTGGCAAAAATTAGCAAAAATTGGCAAAAAGTATGCTTTGGCAAAACATCTTAGCATTGACATAAATTTAAAAAATTTTTACTACTTATTTAAATTTTATTTTAATTATTTATGCTAATTTTACGAAAAAAAATGTGCTCGTAGAAAAAGTATAGTGTAAAATACGTGGGAAAAGCTTATTTCTCACTCATACGAATTGTTGCACTCGCGCAACAAACTCATATTCGTGAGAAATAAGCCTCTTTTCCCACTTATTGTACAATATTGTACAACTATTATGTACTTGCTAACTCGAACGAAAAAATCATTGCAACGTAACAAAACGACGCGTTAATTCGAACCTATCGGCGTCAAACACTCGACAATTCAAAATTACGGAGAGAAAGAGACAGAAAGATTGTAAGTACCTACATTTTGATTGATTTTGAACCATTTGATATTTCAAACACTCGATAATTCGTAATATTTTAAGAGTCCCTCGAGTTTCGAATTAACGAGAGTCGGCTGTATTATGTAGGTAACTGTGGTAATTCCCTTTTGGTGTAAAACAGAAAATACGGTAAAATACCCAATGAACTTGATAATAAATAAATTATGCATATAAAATACGGTTATATTTCCTGTGAGATATAAAAAAAATTAATCGCACCAGTTTCTTTTTAAAAAAGAGTGGAACGCTATTTTATATAGATTAACCCATGTAAAGAATTAAAATATTATGTAGGTATTTTTTTTGAACCTAAAAGGTATTTATACGAAAAAAGTTGCTCTCCGCACCGGAAGAATGAGGAACCCTCGTTTAAATCTCTGATATGTTATACGCATAACCTTTGATATTTAAAATAAATAATCGAGGGGTTTTTCCAAACTTTCAGTTGTTACGCATGGGCTGTTCTAAAAGAATATCTTTAAAAAAAAAAGTAAAAAAATAAATCGAATGGTTTAAAAGTACATTAATACTTTTTTCTAGAAATTTAAACAGAGAAACACGAAAATTTGTGGGAATAAGAAAGGATTTTGTAGAACTAACAAGAAATTTTAGAGCTTCGATGGAAGCCAAATTGATAGTTAATATGAATTGTACTTTTACATACGATTTGCGAATACCGTAAATAGTTTCGTGTCAGTTTAATTTAATTAATAATTAATTAAAAAGTGAAAGTAAACTGATTCAATGCAGAGTTCAAATAGATCTCAGATTTAATATCAATTCGTTTATTAAAAAAAAAAAAAAATTAACAGTAAAGCCAAATATATTTCTGTATTACCTCCTGAGAAGACATATTTAACTACCTAGTAAGGATGTTACGGATATGAAATTTCGGATACGGATACGAATATTTAAAGACATTTTTTTCGATTTTGGTTACGGATACCGTCAGGGCTTAATTTCGGCCGGAACGTGGCGGGATGGTATTCCGGCACCACCCACGGATTTTTATCTTTTGTCGGAACGGTCCGGCACGTTGTAAATTTTTTTAATCAGTGTCGTTAGGGGCTGTAACGTTGAGAGTGGAGGTCCACAGTAAGTCAATGCGATAACTTCCGATGGTTCTTTTTGTCCGTAGCTTCATCTTTTGCGGAAACTTTTATGAAAAATTAGAAAGGGCGTTCCGGTACCTACAATTTTAGAAATTAAGTCCTGGATACGGTTATGGCAATCACGAATAACTGTTTTTTTTGTAAACTTTCTTTCTTAGCAAAAAAGGGAAAATTACACCAAAAAAGTAAACACAAATCAGCAAAAATATGCAGCAAAAACGTTCTTTGATTCAAACTTTGCTTTTCAACGGTAGTTGTTTGTAATTGTTCAAAATATATCTGAAAATATCGAAATATATTCCTAATACCTACTATCTAGTGTTAGTGATGAGCAAATGCAAGACAAAGACCAAGACTTGGCAGTCTTGGTCTTGTTCTTGCATTAAGAGTCTTGGTCTTGGTCTTGCAAAATGCAGTCTTGGTATTGGTCTTGGTCTTGGTATTGCTAAAGAATCTTGCACTTTCTTGCATTTTTTTATTAGCGAATTTTTTCCTTCTAAAATCAGAATTTTTTCTCTTTACGGTATTAATTATACTTTTAAACTATTTAAATAATTTAGCAAGAGTTTTGCTTGCAAAAAATGCAAGACCAAGACTAATTTTGCTCATCACTACCTAGTGCATGATTCGTGATCAAAGGGTTAAAAAAGTATTCACAGTACCAGGACAAAAGTAAGGTCCCAAACTATATCAAAAATTTACTGGTATCGAACTATTTTGTTTTTTAAAATTATTTCGTTACAAGTGAAACGAATTATAAAATACATAATACCGGACCATCTAAAAATTTTCCCAATTTCCAACAGCCAATAAAATTAAAGAGTAGGAATTTTCTTACCTTTTAAAATTAGTTGATTTTGCCACCCAAATAAGTAACTTTATCATAATCAAAAAATTACAAAAAATTACACCGATCTTAAAAATAAATGTTTTCACAAATATTTATACGCAACAAGCCTACAAATATATCTTTCTCGTGTGAAAATCGAAAATTATGACAAAAACTATAAAAATTTTCAATATTTTTATATGAAAATTTTCAAAAAAAACATCAATTTTAAATTAAATTCCTTCTGTTACGATCACAAATAGCTCTACATCTTACATTAATTTCATGAGTTTTAATATCACAATTTACCAACAGTAGTTTTCGTTTGCGATATTGATTATTTAAATATACGTACAAGCACGGTGAGAATCATTTCAAATATCCCGGGCACCAGTGAAGCGTTATCAGTGCATTGCCTTTTCATTCAGTACATTCCAGACGTTACGTCTTTCTTCACACATTTCACAAAAAAAAAAATCTTTTTTTTTTTTTTTTTAAATTTCACTTTTAATAACACACAATTTTGTATAACAACTTGACATTTTACTGTGTGGATTAAAAGATATATTCAAAAAATTACCAAGCAACATATGACTGTATTAAGCTAATTAAAATCAACAATAGATAACTTAATTATAAATTACATGAATCATCTATTTCAAGTCATTTAAAATGAATCTAATTAGAGAAATCCTACAAAATTTCAAATTAAAATAATACTATATGAAAGTTATCTAACATCAGTGATTTGACAGTTGTTAAAAAGAAAAATTAAAAACATACCTCAACAATGCACGGCGCACCCTTTCCCCCGTCTCCACAACAATAAATTGAAGTTTCATGTCTAAATTCATATAGAAAAAGTTACAATTTGACAGAAAGTTAACTCTTTAAATTAAAAATTTCAAAATTTAACGCGAAACTACACTTAAAATTTTCATAGCAAACTATTATTCAAAATTTCATCGTAAACACATTATCGTCTCCCGAACATGTTTTTTTGAAAACAAAAATTTTTAGGTTTTTAAATGGTTTTTTTTTTTGAGTAAAGGTTATGTGACTACACTTGGATATTTAAATGACTATTATAACGAAAATTATATGTAAATATTTTATTATATTTAGTTTAAATGAATCGGCTTTCATTCAACTCAGTTAGTATTAGTCATCTGATATTGTTGAACATTTACAACGAATTTTCTAGTTTTATATCTAATCTGTCATATTGCCAGAATAATTGTTGTACGGCGAATAATTTTATCGGTTGTCGAGTCGGACGTTTTCGTGTAAAATCGAAACAGGGAAAACGTTTTACACCAGTGTTTCTTAAACATGATTACTGAATAAAAATAATAATGAATAGTTAGGAAGAAATTCACGTTATCAGGAAATAATATTATAATAAAATGATTTTTATACAATAATTGTTATTTTACAAATAAAAATTTGTAAATACAAACGGAATTATTGTTATTAAGCACACGCATATTTAAATGCAAAAAAATATATGGTGTCTAGTAACAAAATACCATAATTTTAAATTTACTTTTTTTCTACTCTAGTTGAGTCAAAGGTGTGAAGGACACGGACGTAACTAAGCTGGGACAGCCGGAGCATTGCCCCGGGGCTCCCAGTCAAAGGGGGCCCCCGAGAGAGTACAAAAAATTTCAAATTTGCAAACGGGGCAATGGTGAAGGAATGTTCATTACTCTATTTCGATCAATAAAACCATTGTATTAATCATTATTATTCACTGTGTTGCAGTTGTTCAAAACAATAACAAATTTGTTATTAAATTTTAATATCAAATATTTTGGTTATTTTCATAGATACATATAAACATCTAATGTAATTGGAGA
The DNA here is from genome assembly GCA_035578155.1 of Brachynemurus nebulosus. Taxonomy (NCBI): domain Eukaryota; kingdom Metazoa; phylum Arthropoda; class Insecta; order Neuroptera; family Myrmeleontidae; genus Brachynemurus; species Brachynemurus nebulosus. The sequence goes on from JAPWDM010000002.1 coordinate 62,683,975, forward strand.
TTAAAAATTATGTTTTTTATTACTCATGCGGGAGAAGTATTAACTCGGGAATTGCCAGTGTCACCTCTAGGTGACAGTGATTTGTGATTTTTTTTTTTACAGACAATATAACAAATTTTCAAAATAAATGTGTTACGACTATAATGTTAATACTTAGTAGTATTCATGGTTTTAATTTGGCAACACTGAAGTTATGTTAACGGTCAAATTAATTCTGTTGTTTCAAACGATTTGCTGTTTTATTGCACGTGAGTGTATCTTTTGGTATTTTCGTTGTTATAAAAATGTCTAAAAAGTAGGTACTGTTAATATTGTTATAACAAATTATTATTTAAGAATCAAGCTTATAATGAAAGTGATTTTTGCCGGTAATTTCATACCATTTTATCAGTTCATATTACAAATAACGGCCCCGTATGACCTATAATTGACACGCCATTTAAAAAAAAAAAAACAGAAGGGTATTTTTTTTTCAATTATTTATTTTTTATATGTTGAGTACCTAAAGATAAAAACTAGCACAAAATAAGAATATTTTGTCGATAGATCGCGGCTTGGGAATTGTCGAGTTAACTTGGCGCACACATTTCTGTATGCAAAATAGCTGATTTACCACGGTACTCTTCCCATATACTTTTTTGCGTGCGGAAAGTAAACTTTCCACACGCAAATTTAGAATAAAACACGCAAAACCGCCTCTTAATTTTTCATTTCATAAATATTTCATAACTATTTCTACAGAAACCACCAACAAAGTAATTTAAACAATATTTAATTCAGAAAAAAAAGGACGAACACTGAAAAATATTATTTTAAAAAGTAATAAAAATGTCAAAAATAGTAATAATAATAGAAAAAAGTATGTGAAATTCGTACGTGAAGTCTAAAATTCTAAATAAAAAATAGTATGTGCAACTCGTACGGGATTATCGATTGCCCGCACTTATTGCACAATATACTATCTTTTTAATTTAAATTTAATATTAAATTTTATTTAGACTAAGAAGAAAAAGTCGTAGAAAAAGTATAGTATTCTACTCGCGTCCAATTTTAGGTGCGAATTTTTTGTGAAACTTTATTTATGCGGTTTTTAAACCAATGGACATTAAAGTGCATAATGTGAATCAAAAGTAAGAGAAAATAAGAAACCTTTATTAATTATAATAATTGACTTTGATAAAATTACTAACTAATGGTTTTTCAGCATTTAATCAGTACACTGCATAAGAATAAGAATATATAAATTACTGCATCATTGAAGTTTTTTTTACAGATGTATTACAAAAATGAAATAATACTTTGTTTAGAAAAGCAATTTTTAATGAAATTGTGAGGTTATAAGTTATGTATTTTCTACGAAACTTTTTTTATGCGATCCCGACCCACCGCATGAAAAAAGTTTTTTTTTATAATCTTAACTTTTTTTGTGTGATTTTTTATGCGATGCTTACTCATCTTAAAAAAATCGCACAAAAAAAGATTCAGTTGTATATTTGAACGAATTATTGAAATAAAATTTTTATATTTTTAACAAAAAGTAACATTTTCATTAAATTCTGTACTATTTATCTTTTACTTATCAATATTTTTCGATAAGAATAAACGACCGTACTCAATTAAAAAGTAAATAGGTATTTTTTAAATCCAAAATATTAACATTTCGAAAAGTAATACATACTCGACAATTTCGAACAATTCTAGTATTTCGAGTTTGGAGACACTGGATTAGGTGGTAACATAGAATATTACGTATATACGTACATTTAGAAAGTGATATCGTTATTGATTCATTCGAATGAATGAGCGAATAAAACTACTACGAAAGCTCATGTTATTTTCTTATACTATTTTTCGACTGAATAAGGCACATGATGATATATTTGGCTCGCTGATGTCACGTTTTCGGATTTTCTCGAGTCTTCCTCCATTCATTCATGACATCATCGCTAGCGGAAAAAAATATTAATACCCATCGAAAGTGGGAAGAATCCATTCAAAGGAAGATCAATACCAACATTTTATATCTTTGCTGTCGTCGCTGGCTTATACATATGTGTGACTTGACGTAAGTCGGTCGCGGCCAAATAACAGAATATAATTTGATATTAACGGAATATAGAAGAGAAAATTTTATAGCTATTTTTATGAAAAAGGATAACCATATAATATTTCCTGTTGTTTGTATTTAGTCTCCTTTTCCCAACTTAATTACTTTCCTGTTTTTATTTGAAATGGGTTGGTATTTAAATAATGGCGGAAAAGGATAATTAAACAGATAAATAGAATGTCAGTTGTTATTTTCGTCGATAAAAAAAAAATACGAGTCACTCCCGTGTTTGTTGTAAGAGTATAAAAATACAGGTTAATATAAAAAGGTTTTCGACAACCATTTCACCTTTTCGAAGTCTTGATGATTTATTTATTATTTAGGACAAAACGTCTGGATCTTTTAACTTATACTAATCTAGAAAATAATACAGTCTGTTTCAGAAAAATTGGAACATATAAAAATTTCAACAAGGGAAAAAACCATTGGGATCAGAGTGTGTTTACCTCTTCATAGGTATAATCAGGGTCGTAAAGAGAAATGATAGACCCCGGGGACAAACAAAATTTTTCCAAAAAATACAGTCGACGAGGAAAAAAATCCTTTATACTTTTATCTGGGACACGTTTCAAACCCAGGCCTTGGAAGTTACAGCGTCGACTGCCCTCTTCCTCTCGACGGATCTGTGTATGATTTTTATAGGGATGTTACCTATGGATATCAAATTTCGATCTCGGATACGGATATTTAAAAACATTTTTTCGGTTTCGGTTACGGATATGTAAAAGTATCGGATAATGTTTCGGATACGGTTACGGTTACGGATAATTGCTTTCAGTAAACATATTTTTTAGAATAAAAGGGGAAAGCTTTAATCCGCAAGGTGAACGTCAAAAACGAATCAACGGAAATCTATCACGAGAAATATAATTATATAGGAAAAATCTGCTTCTGTTTAAACTGTTTTCCAACAGTAGTTGTCTGTTATTATCCAAAACAAATCCCAAACTTTTATTTTAATGTCCAATTTTCTATTAATTAGTGCCACTCGCTAATAAATATTTCAATATTAGGTTAAAATTTATTTATAATAATTATTTCAAAAATTTAAGTTTTTGCTAAATGTCTATATTCTATAATAATAAAATAAAGTACTCCTTGACCATAACAAATTTTCTCTATGTTAAAATTTATATATTCTTAGTTGCTTGAAACACCTTTTATATTAGAGATGTTACGCATATGAGCTTTCGGATACGGATATTTAAAAAAATTTTGTCCGTTTCAGTTTCGGTTACGAATCCGCAATAATTTCGGATAATGTTTTAGATATGGTTACGGTTATGGGCAATTATTTTTAGTAAACGCCAAATACCAACCAAGGAATTCTGTGAAAACAAATAGGTACCTTTACATGGAACAAATATTCGATTTAAATTTCGCCTTCCAAAAATTATCCGAAATACACTCGAAACTTTTGGTTTCGGATATTTGCTAATTTTGGTTACGGTTACAGATACTTATTTATAACATCATTAAAATATATGCAGGACCTTGTAAAGCGGTTAGATTTGAAAAAAAAATTAAAAAAGTTATTGTCAATTTTGAAAAAAGAATCATAGGTATTTTACTAATAACTCAATCAAATTATAATCTAACTCATGTATATCAATTTAGATACTGAAATTTCAGTCCCGAAATTATGCAACAGTCCTAATCTCGGATATAACTGAATAGAAAACTATTATTTCCATTGATTTTTTTAATTATTAATATAAAATTGAAACTGAATGTAAAAATTATGCAATTAAGAGGTGCATTTTAATGAAATTAAATTAGGGTACTTTATTTCCCTTATAAAGTTTAAAGTACGTTTACTCAAAATAAAATACAGTACTTATTTTAAAGTATTGTATTATATTTTGGATAACTCTAGGCAAACATTTACTTTTTCACGAAATACAATAAAACGAAATATTTAAATATTTTATTTCTTACTATGATCTTTCAGCGCCACCACCAAGTTTTTATGTATAAGAATTAACATAAGGTTTTCTTATGCGCCTGATTAGAGATGTCATGCAGGGGAACTAAAACCCAAATAACCCAACTAACACAATTAAACAATCACTTAAAGTAAACACAAAACACATACGATAGCTTAAAGTTTAAAGTTCAAATTCTGCGGAGCTTTTATGTGTAAAAATTTGATTAATTGTAAGCTTGATGCTCACAGGAGCAAGAAGTCAATCGGTCAATTAATATTGATTGTACCACATATGATTTTTATGGTATTTTTGTCTATAAATTGTCTTGAAATCAGATATAATATTCTATCGTACAATACAATAGTATAAAATATTAATAAAAACATAAACGAAATCGATTGAGAGCTCAACGAACTACATATGTCACGTCATTTTATTCGTGGAAATATTGTTGAGGGAAATTTATATCCAAGCACATTTAATAATGTATTAAATGACATGAGAGAATTGAAAGTCTTAATATAATGAAGCCTATTTTTGAGGGATAAATGGAATGGAGAAAACATCATACCAATATTACAAATATGAAAGTGAGTTTGTTTGTTTGTTTGTTTGTCTCGCTTTCGCGCTGAAACAAATTGACTTAATTTACTCGAAATTTTGTACTAGGTTTGCTGGAAGCACAAAGAAGGACTTAGATATGAGATTTTATCACGGGAAAACACCGATTCCCTCAACCCGTTAACTAATCAATATGAAACTTTGCATACTGAAAGGCGAGGACCAAGGCCGTGGAAAGAAATGGCGGGTCCTGGGAACAAAGAACAATTCTTAAAAATTTTTCGCTAAAAAGTTAGTGATGAGCAAAAAAAAGCTCGTTTTACTTTTTTCCGGGCCGCTACCGACTCCTATAGGCTTCCTCTTCCAGCCCGGGCTCCGGGGCTGCAACCTTGGCTACCTTATCCTCTCGTCGGGCTTGGGCCGGGGACTCATTTTACAACGGTAAAATAGAAATGACTGACTTCAAACTTTACATATTGTTAACAGAGGATATAGATTACTATTTATACCTTGGGAAAACCATTGCTTCCTAACGAAAATATACTTAAAAGAACCGTGTCCCGATTTGCGCCATGGTGCGTCCATTAATGAATCTCATACTATCGGATAGGGGCTTACGATTACATTCACGAAAAAATAGTTTCATTGTTATTCAAAGTGGGCGCATGTTTATAGGCAACTCAACATTGATGACCAAACTGACATTTACATCTGTGAAGATTCTTCATCAGTACTATCAAATCTTCTTTTTTCAGATATGTCTTCTATTCTATCGTCACCACGAGGAGGTGCTCTGGTCACAGAGAGAATTACAGTGCCCTATAATATTTCACAGAAAAATTATAGGCGATATTTTCACAAATGAAATGGATTTCTGCCACCCTAATAATATAATGCAGTTGACTTTTGTGCTAACAAAGTATCCCCACCAAATACGCTCATAAGAACGATATATTCTATCGATATAGGCGATGCACTATCTAATTATACATATATAAGCTACTTCGGGACTCGTCATGGCCCAGAACCCGTACTATCCGGGACACGGTTCTTAAACTTGTCATAATTTCAAGTTCAACGCGGATCAAAACCACCGGTAAAAATTAATACTGAATATTTTTACATACGAATACACCATACCCAAAATATTAACATTTTCTGGGTTGAAACTTAGAAGCCTCAAGTAGAAAATTATTTCCAAAATAATAATAATAATAAAAAATCGATCTTCTAGTCCAAGAAAAACCCCTTAATTAAAAAAATCCATTTTTTTCGATATTATTAATCAGATTAATTTCGATACTGATCGATGCCTCTATTCCCGGAACTCAGGTGATTTGTCAGCCAGAAACAATATAATATACACCTAAAAATTATAAACGTCTACCTATATGTTTACTCATCACCGTTATAGTTCTAACGTGAATGTACCACTTGCGTCACCTCAATTACGTCAATATAGTTCTACAAAAAAAAATTTTTATATCATACGATACAAATTGGTTAACATCTATTGACAGAATTATGTATAATATAAATTTAATAATATTGGCCTAAATTAATTAAAACATGATAACAAACAAACGAACACAAGCCTATTCTTTCTCATTTAAGGTAAACTGTCCAATAGTAATCATTTAAAACATTTAATTATTCTATAGTTAAAGCATATGGCACTCTTATATGAATTTTAGCGTTTTCGTAGAGCATCTACGAAAACGCTAATAAAATCATTAGGTCTGTCCATAAATTTCGCTTCGTAGAGGGGGTATTTTTTTTAAATGTTTGCAGTGAGTTTTGAAATTAAACGATTCAATCATTAGAAAGCTTATACTATATTTTTTTTAAATCGAAGTCTTTTGAATGTATAAGAAAAACAGGAAATAATTTTGATAAAATATTAAGAAATAAGCCCTATAGTGTTAGATGGGAACTCGCCAGAAGAGCCATTTTCTTACCTTGGCTTGTAAAAATGTTTTTTGACATTTCTATTTTGTAATTACATATCTACATATTAATTTCATTTTTGTTCCAAGTTTAACCAAAAATGTTTTCATCTTTAGCGTTACAATGAAAATGACATATTTAAAAAATGAAAATAGTTAACTACTGGACAGTTTATCCGTCATAAATATCAAAACTTCCATTAACACACGGTTTTACCGAGCAAATGAGATTTTATGGGATAAATTATTATAGTGGTAATTTATATTACTGTCAGGTTATTTGTTAAACCCGTCTCATATAACGTAGAGCGTCCCAATGTAATTTATATAAATCTATTTAATTCTTTTACGTAGTACATAACTAACTAATGTATACTATTGCAGATACTATTGTTTTATTAAATAACAAAAATAAATATTTCTATTAACTACAAGAAATTTTAAATAAAAATAAATCAAAAAATATATTAAAAATTTGCGAAGTAACGTAAAAGCCCCTATACCGGAACACTATTTTTAGGTGTGTAATTAAACTTGCTTATAAAAATTGACAAATAAATTAAACATCCATTTTTTTTCCTTAATAAGCATGAAAGAAAGTTTATTTAATCCAATGAATGTTTTTTTAAAAAAAAATGCAACCCAAAAATTTTTATTTATCAATGTTTTTCTTTTACAAAATGTCGACATCTATATCCAAACAGAGAAATATTAATAACACTAGAAGTTGGGAACCGATATACAAACAGACGTGTAATATGAGTAATATGACACATAGAGTGATATCTAGACGCCAATGTAGGAAACATAGAATGATTCAAGTATCAGACATAAATGAAGGATCAAAATACTGTATTCAACAAAAATTGTTTAATATATATACATATATGTATTTCTTTAATTAAGTATGGAAACATTAAATACGAGGTGAATTTAAACTGAAAAATAATCATTCTATTAATAATAATTTTTGTTATCAGAGGTTTCTTTCAGAAATAACTTCATTAATATATAAATCTCAAAACTGTTCGGACATATGATCGCGTTCCGGTATAGGGGCTTTTACGTTACAGCTAAACTTTTTTTGCGGTTTTTGAAAAAATTTCCGTTAAAATGCATAATGTAAATCAAAGGCAAGAGAAATTAATTTTTAATTGTTTTTAAGCATTTAATCAGTACATTGCATAAGAATATAAATTATTGCGTCATTCAGTTTTTTTACGGATGTGTTTTTCAGAATTTTCATAATATTATAAAAATGAAATTTATAAAGTTTTTGAATATATTCTTTTTGTGCCAATTTTTTCTTATGCGGTCTCTATCCACCGCACAAAAAAAGGTTTACGGGTTTACCTATATTATAACCGCTGATCTCTGCTTTATAGAAACGGCAATTACTATTCAAAAGAGGAACTGAATATTTAAAAAATAAATTAAAAATCAACTTATGATAAGTATCTGGAAATATGTAATTTATTTAATAAAGGCAGCATCTTTTTGAGTCATTAAAGACAATCTAAAGCAATTAACATCCTAGTGTGCGATAAGAAGTTTATTCCTTCTTCTTTACTGTTATTAAAATTAATTCTTAATGAACAGCAACATAAGACATAAAAAACTGTTTTAAAGCTATATTTTCTCTTCCACTGAATAAAAAATTATAAGCTCTAAAGCAGTGTTTTTCAACCTTTTCCATGGCGCGACCCCCCTAGTATGGTAAAATATTTCGCGACCCCCTAGTATAGAAAAATATTTCGTGACCGCTACTCTCTGCTATTCCTAACTTTTCTGTTATAAATATTGAATCCGTTTATTATTATCGATTATTTTCAGTTAGGTGTCAATTAAATATATGCGTAACAAAGGATTTTAAACAGGCATATTTTTATATCCACATCGAAGTTGACGACTTATAGTAGCTTCTGAATGCGCGCGTGATTTGTGGGAGCGAAACATAGCGCAACGTGATAAGCGCTGCGTGGAGAATCAGACGAATAAAGGACGGCACTTTTGAATTCTTTGAATTGTGAATTCGCTTTGAATTGTGTTTAAATTTATTGAATTGACTTGTTGTTTGTTTACTAGTTGCTCACTGTCATATTGTTTAATATCCAAAATTCTGTGCTCCTTGTAATTATTGAAAATGGATGAGTTTCTGGAAAGCCATGCACAACCGTCAACTTTAAGTTCCAATGAGAGTAATGAAACAAAAGCAAAGAAAAAGCGTCTATATGACGACAATTATTTAAAACTCGGATTTACTGTTATTGAAGTTAAGCCGCAGTTATTTGTTTTGAAATTTTATCAAGCGAAGGTATGAAACCATCACATTAATGTAACCTTTAATTAACCTTTTCTTTATTAAATATTGTATATTAAACTAGAGTGGTTTTATTGTTAAAGTAACTGCGACCCCCTTAAAAAGGCTTCGCGACCCCCCAGAAGGTTGCGACCCACAGGTGGAAAAACACTGCTCTAAAGTATGGACGATATTTAGAAAGGTGAAAATTTTTTTAATAAGAAAAATACGCTTTCAGGTTCTTTACTAATCAATTCTTAACTATTTTTTTAAAGAAATTTTGCGTGTTCCTGTATTATATATAAATTCGTGTCTGGAAATTTCATCGATTGCAATTCACCGACTAGAAAATTCACCCCGCCTTGCAATTCGTCAAAAGGATAATTTACCGATTCTACAATTATGATTTCTAACTATAATATAGAAAATATTATACAGTGTTCGTAAAATCATGGGTTATACTTTCCCCACAGATTCCTCTATGGGTATCATTTTACATTGGAATAGAATAAAAATTTCCCACTTTTCATAATAATACGTGTAATTTTGCTCCAGTTACTTATAACATAATTTCTCAATAATATAGGCTTGCTAGTCAACATAAAAATTTGACAATTTTTTTTTTCTTTTAAATTTTAAAATCTGTGCAATTTTTTCCTTGGTTTCAACTGATTTTTCAGTTTTCATTTTCATGTTTAAATGCGCCACAACTAAGGTGAAATGTATCATTCAGTTTTCATTTTTATTTGGAAAATATTGATATTTATTTATTGTCAAACATTTTCAATTGCTTTTAGAATATGATACAAACAGACTCAGATTTTGGTTGTTCTTAAATTACAATATTATTATACCAAAAGATACGAAAAATACCCCTGTCGCAGCACCTGCATAACATAGCGAATTTTCAGAGATTGGACACTGACGGATTTCATATAACAACCTGTATCTATCTACAATAGTTTAGCTATCTAACCGTGAAAATATTTTTAAAATCGGTTGAGTGGTTAATTTTTTTAAAATTTAAATTTTGCAAAAAGCCACTAAAAATGGTCAAAAATTTCGCTTCTAAAGATCGAACGTATCTGGCTGATGGACTCATCCACGCTTTTTGGACTTTTGGGACTATTGGGAAACAAAGGCCCTTCTGACGACACATCTTGCCGGAACGTTGGAAAAAGTGAATTTTTGAGTGCGCGTTTGGAGCGCTGTATTTTTTCACCTGTTCAAGATAGACAGATGTTTTCCCGGACTTTTTTGTAGAAAATTCGATTCTCTACAAAAAAGGTCTTAACACTTTTTATTGTATCTATCACCTTTTGGCTACGTAAGCGGTGAAAGGTAAAAAAACGCTCTTCATGAATTTTCAATATTGTTTAAACAATACAAAAAAAAACATTTCCGGGAGTTAATATTTTGCACAAATGTTCTCTTCGGCAATCCCTACAAGAATCTCTTTTTAAAAAATTTTTACATCTATTCTAAAATTAATGTTTAGTGAGTGAGATAGAGCTTAAAATTAGTGCTACTGGACTATAAATGCATTTTAAACGTATCCAAAATATTTAAGCTGTCTACACAATCAATTAAATAAGGAATAAGAAATAAGAAATAAGATTTAAGAAATAAGGAATAAGAAATAAGGAGTATGCCATCTAGTGACGTTGATTGGAACTTTAACGTAACTGCTCATAGATATAAATATGTAGGTACTTTTGTACGTCATAATTCGTGATTTTTTTCACTTGAGTGACATAAAAGTCATCACGAACGTTATTTTTTCATGAATTTTGAAGTACAAAAATACCTAAATACATATACCTATGAGCAGTTACCTTAAAGTTCCATTCAACGTCACTAGATGGCATACTCCTTATTTCTTATTCCTTATTTCTTAAATCTTATTTCTTATTCTTTATTTCATTGATTGTGTAGACAGCCTTACTTGATACACCATAATACCATATACACACAGAACGATATACAGATATAGCTTCTAATTTAAAAAACCAGGAGCGCTCGCGTAAACTTTGCATCACCAATATAATTATTACAATTCGAATTTATTCTCTGATTATAGCAGTTAGTTTTAAATTCAAATTTCATTGTTTATTACATAGGTACTACAATAGATATATAATGCTTGTTGATTTGATTTTGCAAGCTGTCAATTTTTATTAATTTTTATTGTTATTATTAATTTATTTTATAATTTAAGCTAAACGCCGGCTAAATATAATATAATAATATAATAAGTAAGTAGATACTTATCTATATTCATAATCATATATACATTTTATGAACTTTTTTCGTTAAATTTGATGTTTTTTTTTCTAGATTGAACAACGATTAAGGAAATTTTAGACAAAGTTAAATTGATTTACGATTGAAGACTAAAATTAAATGAGTTTTTACTTAATGTAATTTTGATTTTGCTTCAATAGAAGTAAAAATTGTTTTGTATTGTACAGATTTTAAACTGGAAGTTTTATTTACAAACTGAAAGAAAAGTTACGAAGCAAAAAAATGAAGGAGATATTTGCCTTATGAAGAGAAATAACCAGAAATCATAAAATAATTAATTAATGTATTTAAAAAAATAAATAAATAATAAAAACATGTTTTCTTGTGTAATTTTACTAAATAATTTGATAATAGAATGTGTCAGTATGCTAGCACTATTTTAAGCTAAATCTGCTTTCCATTTTTAAATTATACTGTTCACGAATTGAAATGATTGACAAAATATGTGGAAATTATAGAATTTTGGTGTATTTTCGGTAATTGCTATGAACTTGAGTATAAAATGGAGAATTATTTTCAAAAAAAATATATTATGAAAAAGAATATGTTAAAATTTTTATACATTTCGTATGCATGAATACATCCACCTGAATTGTCAAATACATAAATAAAATACGTATAATTCAAGAATTTTATGTTAGAAATTAATATTCATTTTGAATTTATTATTGGTAAAAAAAAAAAAATTATTTGAAATGTCAAACTAAAAAAAAAAAAAATAACATGAGGCGTTTCAAATAAGTCATCTATTTCAGTTCTGGTCGAAAATGAGTTAGTGATGAAAATGGATTCTCCAGCTTGTATTGCTTATTACAATTTAATCAAAAAGGGTTTTTGTTTCAAATTATAGTTATAGCAAAACTGGCCTTAGCAGTAAGTTGTGATAAAACTCGTCTTTTTTATTTTTTTCGTTAAATAACTCGTTTTGTATGAATTAGGCCAGTTTCGTTTTAGAACGCCTCATATTTTTTAATTAAAACAAAATGACAATGATATTTGACAATCCTCTACTTTGTTTATAGATATATAAAGACACGTTTATGCTGGTGGATAATATAAAAGATTTATTCGATTAAAGAAAAATTACAGTTTAATTGATAAAATATCATAAATATGATGATCTGCTTATAATTATTAGACATTATTTTTTAGTATTTTATCATCAATCTGATCAAATTTTTGAAATATATTAAGGGCAGTCTAAACAGAGTTTACGGTATGCGTGTAATTAAACTAATAACATGGGGTATGTTAAACTGATGTTAGACAAGGACAAAAAATCTTTAACCCAAAATTTTGTAAATTATTTTTAATTTTTCTGGAGAACCAGCTGACAAACAGGTATAGCTCAGAGGACCTTTTTAATAAAATTTCGTGTGCTTTTCGCAATGGTATAAAAAAAACCTTTGAATTCTAATGTTTTTAGCACTTAGGACACTTTTTGTCAAAAGTGCCCAAAAACCAACTTCTGGGCATCCGATGTGTCTGGCTAACGAACTTAGCCTAGCAAATCGAGAATCCAGTTTGCATACCAAATTTCATAAGCATTAAACGTTTCGTTCGAGAGTTATCGCGTACACACATAAATACATATATATATATATATATATATATATATATATATATATATATATATATAAATTTTAGTGAAGTAGATTTTCCGGTTCTAGAGGCTCCAAAACAAATTTCTGCCATAGTCCCGGGCTTAGGTCTTACCATAAGAGCTGCTGTAATAGCTGAATTTTCATTCTGAAAATTCGCTAAAAAGAAATACAAAAAAATTTTCTTCTTTCAAAGGACCTCTCCGGATAAGATAGGTGAATCTGCCTAAGGTCCAACCTGGGTCGGGGGTGCGATGGTAGGTTTCACCCTTGCACATGTATTCCTTAAGAAGGGAACCTTAGGAAGCATGTGTCCTTAATAAAACTGTTCAATAACTGTTGTAAAAATTCAAGGATAACTTCTATTTAACTTTTCAATTTATCTTTTTGCGACGGAAGTCATGTTTTTTGATTTATGATATTTTGTTAGACCTTTCCCTACTAACGAAAACACTGGTAATGAGCCTTAATCGCACAAGCTTGCTTTTTTTTTAAGGGTGAGAGGAAGGCATCGCCATATTTTATGGCTAAACAAGCCCACTCAGGCGGCTGCAACACACTGAGTGTCACTAGAGCCTCTTGTATTTAAATCCTTAAATTAGCCTTACTTAGCCCAATTTTGAGAAATATTTTTAAACATATATTTACTTATTCAAAGGCGTAGATTTCAAAAATCTATATCTCATTTTGGTCCAAGGTTGCGTTTTGTGTGTTTTTATAGGTCATTTAGAAGTTTTTGCAAATATCTTCTTGTAAACACCGTGTTTTGGAGAGCTGCATGCACTGTATTATGGAGCTCTTGGAACCCTACATGCATATATATAATACTTATGCACTTGGAGGGAAGGAAAGTGGAAAATCGGGAAAAGTCGAAAATTGAACATTTTGCTACAACTCGAAAACGCAAAGCAACCTTGACCTAATATTGCAGCTATGGAATACATGTGCAAGGGCGAACCCTACCATGGCACCGCCGACCCAGGTTGGACCTTAGGCAGATTCACCTATCTTATCCGGATGGGTCCTTTTTTAAAAATCGTTAAAAGAACAGTTAGAAAAAAAGTGTAGCTATCATAAAATGTTTTCTCTATTTTAACAAATTTTTAAAATCCTTTTACATCTCACCAAAGTAACACTTTCGTTGCGATCTTCATTAAATATTGATGAGAAAAATAATGTAAGTACTACGAAAATGTAAAAGTATACAAAGTACGGATAGGACCACAAAAAAAAACAACTATTAAACATGGCTCAAAGCAAATAAGAAATTACTTTTTCATTTCATCATTTAAATAAAGCTTGTTCTGTCTGTACTGACGTTTTATGTTTTAATCCAAGTAAATACTTTATTTTTGTGCTATATATTAAATCTCGAAAGGTTGACTTTTTATTCAAATAAATGATGATAGGTACACGACAGACAGAAAAATACTAAATGTGGAAAAACGTATGTTAGAAAGTGATTTTTCAAATAATTTACAGTAAGTTAATTTAAAGATGGAAAATATGAAAATGTTTTCTTTGATACTTTTCGCTAAGAAATAATTTGTAAAACTATGAATCGACTTTTGATTTTCAACTCACTGTTCAAAAGAATTAAATTTTTTTTAAATATTAATTTTCACAGTGTAAATCTTCCAAATATTAATTATTTAAAAAATGCTAGTCAAGCGCAATACAATCAAATATTTTTAAAAATTATACCCTTCCTAATGATGAGGTAAAACATGGAAATCCACTCGTAACTCATAAATTATTTACTGGTGACAATCTAATTCATATGTCAGGAACAGTGTCGTCTTTTCACTTTTACCTTAAAAAAAGTTAGGACAGATTTTTACAAATAAAAAAAAGTGGTAGCAAACTTTTTATTGGCCATATTACAGTAAGTAAACATGATAAAAATGAAACAAAAATTTTTACTGGAAAATTAAACTGATTTCCAAAATCATAGTAACGAAATATTAAATAGGTAATTAATGAAATACCAACTTATTTAATACGTTAAATTGCCCTACCGTATTACATTCGAGTTTTGTAATTTTTCGGAATAAATTTGTGTTTTCTAGAACTCAAATTTGTTGTACAAAATCAATTTGACTCGAAGAACTGTCAACCCAAAAACACCCCACCTACGCTAGTGACAGTAATTTCGTGTAATAATATAAGTGAAAAAAAATATTTGAAAAGTATTTTCAGAAAAGGAATTTTTTAAATGTTGATTATTTCATTTGAAGATGTTTTATTAAAGAACCTAATAAATTAATATCTAATATAAAATTATTAACTACCTAGAATTTAGAGGAAAATGTAAAGGAGACATTAAAGTACAGCTAACCTTTTTTTATGCGGTCCTTTTTGTGCGACTTTTTTATGTGATTTTTTTATGCGGTTTTTAAAAAAATGGTCATTAAAATGCATAATGTGAATCAAAATCAAGAGAAAGTAAGAACCTCAAACGTTAACTATAATAACTTTGTTTGATAAAAATACATTTTAATGGTTTTTAAGCATTTAATCAATACACTGCATACAAATATAAGTTATTGCATCATTTAGTTTTTTCACAGATGTATTTCTCACAATTTTCATAATATTATAAAAATGAAATAAAATGTTCCTACGTGTAAATTAATGCTTTATATTGTTTAAAAAAACAACTTCTAAGGAAATTTCTAAGTTTTGAGCGTTTTGTGTTTTAATGTTTTTTTCTGGATCGAACTGTACAGCTGAACTCTTTTTTATGCGGTCCTTTTTTGTGCGATCCTTTTTATGCGGTTTGTAAAAAATGGCCATTAAAATGCATAATGTGAATCAAAATCACGAGACAGTAAGAAACTTAAACAATTAATAACTTTCTTTGGTAAAAATTCTTTTTAACGGCTTTTAAGTATTTAATCAATACATTGCATAAGAACATAAGTTATTGCATCATTTAATTTTTTTACACATGTATTTTTTAAAATTTTCATAATATTATAAAATTGAAATAAAATGTTTCTACGTGTAAATTAATGCTTAATTTTGTTTATAGAAGCAACTTCTAAGGAAATTTCTAAGTTTTGAACGTTTTGAGTGATGTTTTTTCGATGAAACTTTTTTCATGCGGTCCCGACCAACCGCACAAAAACAGTTTTTTGTACAATCTGGATCGAACTATACTTTTTATAGCTATTTATGATATTTTTGAATATATTTTTTTTGGGCGATTTTTTTTATGCGGCCTCTATCCACTGCACAAAAAAGAGTTCAGCTGTACTTTTTATAGCTATTTATACTATAAAGTTTTTAAATATATTTTTTTTTGTGTGATTTTGTTTATGCGGTCCCTATCCACCGTTAAATTCTTTTTAAAATTTGTACAAAAAGCAAGCTTAAATTGTAGGTATTTATATTATTTTATAAGATTTGTTTATAAATTCAAACAAATAAACCCATGATGATTTCAAGCATTAAAAATTAACAATTTTTGTATAAATAAATTTGAAAATTGGTTTACCAAGTACAAAGTCAATCAATATTAATATTGCAAGCACAGATTAACATCATATCGTGATAGTACACACTAATTTCGCATTCATTATAATAACCTAAAAATAGTTTAAAATTTTTGATAAATTGCAGAAATATTGATATCATCGACTAGACTAGACTAGACTACACACATATATACACGTATACACTGTAAATTAAATGCAATTCCCCATATTCATGTCACTGAACTTGAATATAAAAAAAAATGTTGAATGTTATTTTACAATATTATTTGAACTTTAAAAAAAATGGTCAAGAGTGTATCGAGCACGATCACGATATAGGGTATCGTAGCGTGACAATTTAGTTGTTCATACTTCTTAAAGTTATCGCTTCGAGTTAACTAAAACAATTTTCACTTATTATTACCTGAAAGATTTGTATTGTGGTTTGTATTTGTATTTATGAAAACACGATAGTGTAAATGGAGTATTTTTTTGGTTGACAGCACTTCGAGTTAAATTGCTTTTAAGCAATAAATCTGAGTGTTGGGAACGCAAATTTATTTAGAAAAAAATAAAATTCGAATGTAATACGATAAAAAGTGGGTAAAACGATTAATAAAAGTGGACATGTACATTTCAAGTTACTTTCAAGCTCAACATTAGTTCAAACTTTGCAGAGGTTTAAAAATGAAAAGTGGGTACCGTCAGTTGGGACGAATCTGGACGATTTTTTCAGTTTTTTGGCAATGAATTGTTTAGAGTTTATCTAGAAAATTCTAAAAAAATAATTTAAATGCTTTAATATCACGAGCATATAGGGCAGTAATAAAAATATCAAAATTGGTACTGCAACATTTTTTTTTTTTTTTTTGGTTATGTATGTTCAGTTTCGCCCCTCTGTGTGGGGCGAATCTGAACAGTGCTTTATTTGCAATATAAATTACATTCAGTCATGCATATTGGTAAAGTCGGACATAAAAAGATCAAAATAGCTGAATTTCCAATCTGGAAATTCGCTAAGATGAATATCTGCATCAGCGAGTGACTTTTGATGGGTGGAATAAAAAAATTTGGATTTAAATGAATTTTATTTCGATT